>JAMWYP010000291.1:0-528626 GCA_025563575.1 Acacia pycnantha
CAAGTTAGATTTATGAAACGGTAACTCAAACTTACTCTGCAGCCTCATCGCTACTAACGGACTTTGCGCACATCTCGAATAGGGTGTCTTTGTCATCGTATGTCCTCTTCCCCTTGGACTTTCGCTTTTGGTCGATCCAGGGGGATTTCAAGACGCTACTAGGAATTACTACCCTCTGAGACCTCCTTAATTCCAGTCCAGGATCTTTCACCTCCTATTCCCTGCCAAGACCACCATCCACATGAGGTGTCTCCTCTCCATGTTGAGGATTTCTTCAATGTCAATAATGTTTTCAGGTTCATCTATCTCCTCTATGTCATCTCCCTCCTCTTTTTCATCTCCCTCCTCTATGTCATGTCCATCTCCATCGTCATCGTCATACTCGTCGGAGGTAGTTGGCTGATTGTTGGCTGCATCACCTTCATGCTGGCCTTCTTCAGACAATGTATCTTTGAAGCGCCCGGCATTTCTTGTTGCAAGTTGTATAGCGGCCGTGCGTACGTCGATCGCACTATCTGAAAAACATATATGCCTTATTACATCAGATATCACAACATCAACATTTACAAATCGATAGGTTAAAATTTAACTATTGTGACACATTACCGGGTGTGTAAGCATGGTGTCGAGGTCAAACGATGTTGATGGAGGACCGATGCCTGAGGAAGTGACTGACGAGGCTTGACGCGATGAAGGAGACCTTTTTTACTTCTTTTCTCCACCAACACTCTCCTCTTCACATTTTCGTCGGTCCAAAAGGCCATGGGCGACTGCTGCGGAGAGGGTATAACATCACCCAAAGGGAAATGTTGGAAACAGAAGAGCTGCAGGAAAAAGAAATCAAACAATTAGTAACAACAGTTATACATTAATGAGTCAGCTGAACATGCAAATATAGTAAAACACAACTTACCATAAGGAAGTATAGGCAGCCGCTCACAGTTATGGTTTTTTTTTTGGACTTCTGGGAATCCTTCTTGAACTCTTGTATCTCTTAGCAGAGTTCTTGAAGGATGAAAGAGGACCAATCAAAATGGGCAATTGCATCCTTAGTAACCGCCATCAGCTTCAAAAGTCGGTCACTAACATATATGGATGCACTTTGGGCGCCAATAGGGTACCCAAGGCAAACAAGACAAACGAAACTCAAAATTTTCATCCAACTTTTCTTCCAACCAGTCTCTTATTTTTGTAAGCAATATTTTTGTATACACTCCTAAGGTCCTTGTAAATGGAGTTTGTCGTTTATGTTTACTTTTATGGGCTCCCAGACAAGGAAGACCCATCAATTGATGGACATCTTTCCCAGATCACTCGAGTGTCCCCCTAATGCACACTTCCTTTGTAGGGGGTTAAACAGTTCATAAGCTGGGCACATAAGGACCGGTTGATTTTCGGCAACTAATATCAACCAACCCATCAAACCCGATCACCTTTAGCCTTCTCATCGCATCGGTCGTCCCTTTAAGTTGTTGCAAAGTTGGATGAATGTGTTTGGCACCACTTAGCCTCTTCCAGGCTTCTGTCACTTGTACACTCAATTCTCCTCTTAACTTTGCCTTGCCTTTGCCCTTACCCTTATGTGAGCTGGCCTTTTTTTTTGAAGAATTCTTCTATGAAAAGATTGTAGCCTGAGAACCTTGGATCCCTTTGTTCTGATTTGGACATTTGGATCCCTTGTTGGTCAAATACCTAAAACAATTGTAAACAAAGTTCATTTAAAATTATCGTTGATCGTAATTAACAAATATCATAAGATGCATCTTGGCATGCAAGTGGATGGAGTAAGATATTTCAGTACAATCAAAATAAACAGCAAGAACATTAAAGAATAACATTGCAAAGTACAAAACCCTTTTCAAAGCCTAGAAACTGAACGCATCAGAATTCATGTATCCTCAGCACACATTGTAGGCTACAATATGAAAATTCAGAAGAGACTACTAAGATATGTATCACAAATGTAGGCTATCCACAATTTCGGTATGCCAACAATTAACACGGCATAACATTTATGTTGCATCCAAGGTTGCATGCATTAGAGCAAAATTTAATTGAAACAAATATGAAACTGACTATGAGCAAATCAAAATGAATGTTTAACTCAATTCTTTGCAAGATCTTAGTGAAAAGGAACAATGGCAGATTGAGACAAATGTGGAATGAAAACAATCAACAATCAATTCCTCAAGCATACACAAATGGACTTTGCATCTAAGCCCAAAAAGTGGAAAAGTGGTGGTTGAATAATTTGAGCTTGTTCTAACTTGACATTAAGGAAAAGAAATAACATTTATCATAATATATTAAGACAATTCAAACACACACATACTCACTTACTCACACATTGTTGTATCTCTGAGAAATTCAATTCAGAAGGGAACCTAAACCCTATACAGTAAGTTAAGGCAGCCAAGAAAGGCAGAAAGAAAAGGGCTTTTAACATTCATGGCGCAGTATAGAAGAAAAGGAAAGAGTTTTTTTTTTTTGTTCAGTTCCTCCAATGATTAAACAAAGCAACATCCCAAAAAAAAATAAAAAAATAAGAGTAGGGTGATAGGACGAACTTTCAAATTTTAGATGCAAAATCACACACACACACATAAAGATTCATCTTTTTTTTTTAAGGATAATTTGGATTAAACTACTTATACCCAATAATTATCCATGTTTCTGGCAAAATTAGATTACAGTTGATGGAGTGTGTCTAGATCCGGTTCTTTGAGTAGCAGACAAGCAAAATAAAAAGTGTATATATGCCCCAAGTAACATCATAACGTACATATTCCAGGAGACAACTTAAAGGAACTAAATCACTTCAATGTTATACTTTCTATCCTGAAACATTCACTTTTGCTACACACTGTTATTTGCTTGTGTCTAGCTATAAGTAAAATAGTAACTATTCCTGCACTTCTTGTGCCCAGAGGCTAACTTAGGTGACAAGGGTAGGGTAAGATACAGCTTAGGTGGGAAGGGTAAGATAGGATGTAGGTGGCATCATGGTTAAAACCATCATCCAAGGAAAGATTGCAAGAAAGTCTTTCATAGAAATGTTGCATACTCCTCCAATCCTGAATATAATACCCACTTTATAGATCAAATTGAACTACAAAGTGATTCTTATATTTAGGATAGGAGGGAGTAATATATTTTCTAAGAATGGAGTTCGCTAGTTTTGTATCCCCGTGATGATTGACGGAGAGGCAAAAGATACGAGCGAGTAAAATTTTTAATGATTCGGGTAAGAAATCGAAGTAGTCGGCATATTGATCAAATAAGCGGTAGATCAAAGAATCGGTCTCGGTGGAAACCTTCAAAAATTACACTATAGCATTGTATTAGAGGGGATCCTGTAAAAATTGAGTTCTATAGTTGTCTCCCTTTTTTCATTTCCCTTCCACGCACCCAACTTCATACTTTCAACAGTTAACTCTATGATCCTTCAACAAGGTACTCATTTGCTCCAAAAAAAAAAACAAAAAGTATCATGAAGATTTCCCACCGGACCAAGAATAACTACGAGAAGAACAAAAGTTGGAAACAGATCATAGACGTGAATAAGCACGAATACTAAAGCTAACAGGCAAGAGAAGAATATATAAAATCAAGCATTTGGAGACTTACAACTCAAAGGAGAACATATAAACTCCAAAACAGAGAAAATTATAACGGGAATACGGAGAATAAAACTCATAATAACAATGCTAATAGATATATCATTGAGACATTCGATCACTGAAGCTATAAGAGAGGGTGACAGGAAGAGTAAAATAGATCGCGAAAATTATAGTCACACTCAAAAGGAAACCACAAAACTTGCCGACATACTATCTCGCCTTTGTCTGTTACATTCGGATGACGAGAAAACAGAATGGTGTGAAGATTAGGGGAAAAAAAGACCTTTAGAGGGTCTCTGCAACACCATGGAAAAAAACCTAATCCCCAAAATCTTACCTAAATGAGAAACAGTACGTCGACGGCGACACAGAGCTTGAGACGGTGGGCGGAGCACGAGCGAAGACGGCGACAAGGCGGCGAGCACGGATACGAGAGGCCACCGAGCGATCGAGCGAGCGAGCGAGATTTTGAGAGAGAGAGCAGAGCGAGCGAGCGATCGATCCAGCGGAGAGGGAGTGATTTTGAGAGAGCTGCAGTGTTTTTCTTAAAAGCCATTAGGGTCTTTTGGTCATTTTGCTTTGAACCTAAATGTCAGAAAGGGCCCTAGGGCCATTTGTGGTAGAGGAAAGTTGTTGGGGCCCTTTTTGTATTTTTGGGCCTTAATTGGGCATTGGCAAGGATTTTCCCTTCTTTTTTTGTGAGAAAAAGTCCCCATGTTAAAGCTTGACGCAATACTGTGTGATTGACCCGTTAGCGAGGGGAAAAAAGCAGACGGGGTTAATGGATGGACAAATGGGGAAAAAATAAAAATAAGAAAAATGAGGGTGAAGCACAAAATAATATGCCGTGGAAAGATGCGATGCGGTGCGGTGAGGCACAAAGCAGATGAATTAATTTAGCAAGAAACGATAAAAATATAGAGTAAATACCTTTTTTGGTCCCTGATAAAAAATACGGACCCCATTTTGGTACCTGACAAAAAAAGTGACACTTATTCGTCCTTTTTATGAGACTAAAAATGACCTTTTGAAAATTTGTGAGGGATCAAAATATCCACTAATCCACCCTTATTCGTCTTTTTTATGAACTAAAAAAGACCTTTTTTTTTTTTGTCAAGGATCAAGTCTATGTTTTTTGTCAGAGACCAAAAAAGGGTATTTACTCATAAATATATATACTTTAAATTAATTATTTAATATCATTACAGAAATTAACTAAGTCTCATGTTTATAATTATAACCGATAGATACATAGACCATTTTATTTATTCGATCAACATTCAAACCATTCCACAACCCAAAAAAAAAGGTTTGACAATCTAACATATTCATTTTTAACCATAGCTAGGCTAAAATACCTAAAACTCTCTAAACTTTGGGCTAGTTGCTAATCACCTCTCTAAACTTTAAAAGTTTAGATTTAGGATTCTAATGTTTCATATTTTGGCTATCTAAAGTACCATTAAAGCTAAGAGTTTATTCCATGTCAGAATTTTTATATATTTTTTATCATATATCATGGGAAGACTTGGTATTTGACATGTGATTTTGAGTATTTGATATTTATTTTATTTGATTTGATTGATTTTTTTTTTTTTTTTTTAAAAAGAAGCCCTGGCCGTTTTATCTACTCTCAGAAAATCCTTTCTCTTCATTTTTTCCCCCTTTTCACAATCACAACGGGCACTATAATTGCAGCGATCGGTGCTTTCCCCCAATAAAAGTCAATAGTTCAAGCATTTTGATTAACTATAGCTAGTTAGCAAGATTCATAGTTAGTTTGTGATACCAAGTAAAAACAAGTTACTTTAGACCGAATGTATGAACATGCAGGATAAGGACAAGTGGGAATAATGTGCTCCACTTTTTTTTTTTTTTTTTGCTTTATAAAAAAATATTAGTGACAAAAGATTAATATTTCTAGAATATTGAGAACAAAAGGTATATAAACTTCTCCCAATGAAGTTTGTTCTACACATATTCTAAGGAATTAGAGTCCAAACCAATCGTATTTAAATTTAAAGAGAGCCCCCATACCACATATGTCGATGTGAGTTAGCTGCAAACTTGTTTGATTCTTTTGATTATGAGAAAAATAACATTATAATGGCATTAAATATCTTAACTTACATAATTGGCGCAATTGATCAATATTATATTCCTTTTTCTTTCACACATATAATCCTTGCGTTTGTTGTGTTATCAATCAAGCTTCGTAACAGATCCACCTAAATATTAGGGAAAATTAATCCTTTAGCTATTATTTTTTTGACTTGATTACAATTCAATCACTACACTTGGATCTATTACAACTCAGTTGCTATAGTTTTGACTCGGTTGTAACTCAGTCTTTAAACTTTGTCTCACTGAATTTGATCCTTATAATTTTAACCATTTTATGATTTAGTTCCTAACTTTATTTTGATAGAATCCAGGCGGTATCCCCAAGTTGATAGCTAGAAACTAATCATCTTGAGATATAGAGATCATCAAATTGCTCTCTCAACAAAGCCTTTTCATTGCACACGGCCTGATTTTTTTATTTTTTATTTTCTGTAGAATTCAGGCGGTATCCCCCATCCAATAACTAGAAACTAATCCTCCAGAGGCATAGTGATCACCAAAGCATCTGATAACTAGAAACTAATCCTCTAAAGGTGTAGCGATCAACAAAGTGGGTTTTGTCTATCCCAATAAAGCCTTTTCCATAGACTAATCCTCCAAAGGCAAAGATATCATTAAAGTGGGTTTTGCCTTTCTCAAAAAGCATTTTCCATGCAAATGACTTGATCCTAACCAGGAACATCATGTTTAAAGGACCCAGTCATCTACCAACTGTGCTAGGCTTTTGTTGGTTTAGTTCCTGAATTTTATTTTATATATATTTATATGATTTTATTTTATTTATATGGTTTTGAGTTTCATTTGCTTGAGTAATCACGGGTTGAAAAAAGGCTTTTAAGACTGGACAAAACAGGTATATTAGGACCGGACCCGCGACAGGTCTTGTTACAGGCGGTATTAAAAGTCTCCCTATTAAGACCGGACTTGTAACCGGTCTTAAAGAAATTCTTTTAGACTGGACATTTTAAACATCCGTTCTTAAAAGTGTTTCAAAAAAAAAAACTCAAATGAAACAACCGGTCCCAAATCACCAGATCTGGCAACATTTTGAATGTCCCTCCGTCATCAACGACGGAGAACCAAGAGAAGATTGGAAGCAACAACAACAAGAAAAACAAAAAAGATGATTACAAAGTCCAGAAATAAACAAAAATAACAAGAAACAGAAATCATTCACCATGAAAATCGAATTTGAAGTCCAGATCTACAAAAGAATCATAAGCTTAAAGCAACCAAATGCGAGCAGGATCCTCTTGTCGGTGCTAGCAAAGCTTCAAGCAACCAAAATCGAAGTCCAGATCTGAGCAGGAGCGGTCAATGTAGGAAATAAACAGACTTAAGCAAGAAGAGATTTGGGTTTGATTTCAAACCGGATCTATGCGAAGGCGGCGTGGAAGGACCCATAGATCGAAGAGGAAAGAGCCGTCGTCGTCCAGAATCCTCAAAGTAGTACGCTTTCACTGTTGCTGAGGATTGGAGTCGACGCCATCGCAAAACCCTCGAAGCATCTCACCGCCAACGTTGCTAAGGATTTGAATGTGTGGCTCTTGGGATAACTTACAAAGATTGCGAGTAGGTTAGAGGAAGAGGATGTCATTCTTGCTGAGGATTTGACCCGTGAGGCTCTTGGGACACTCATTGAATCTATAACTAAGCAAATGTTATATCACCAAGAAGACAAAGCAGACTTACGGACTTAACAGGTTTAGCGAATTTAGTTTTTTTTAACACTTTTAAGACCGGTTTTTTGAAACAACTGGTCTTAAAAGTAAACTTTTAATAGGTTGTTTTAAACAACCAGTCTTAAAAGTGTAAAAAATAAAAAATTGATGGTGGCAATTTCGTAAATATATAGAACACTTTTAAGACCGGTTGTTTTAAAAGCCGATCTTAAAAGTGTTCTATATATTTACGAAATTGTCACCGGTCATTTTTTTTTTTACACTTTTAAGATCGGTTGTTTGAAACAACCGGTCTTAAAATTGTTCTATTTATATACGAAATTGTTATGGTCATACTTTTAAGACTGGATCTTTTATAATCCGGTCTTAAAAGTCTTCTATATATTTACGAAATTGCCACTTGATCATACTTTTAAGATCGAATCTTTTATAATCCGGTCTTAAAAGTGTTATATATATTTGTTGGAAGTTAAGATTTAATTAGTTAGCGTATACGATTATATTGTGCAATTATCTTAATTAAGTTATTAGAGAGATTTTTGGAATTAAGTTAGTAGATCATGGTTTTTTGAATTTCGTAATTAAATTGCTAATTGTAATAATCTTAATTAAGACGTTAGAGAGATTTTAGGAATTAAGTTAGCAGATCATGGTTTTATGAATTTCGTAATTATATTCTTGATTGTAATAATCTTAATTAAGTTCTTAGAGAGATTTTAGGAATTAATTTAGCAGATCATGGTTTTTGAATTTGGTAATTATATTCCTGATTGTAATCCCTAGATTATAGGAACGCCAAGGTCGAAGATTATTTACTTATTAGCATTTGTATATAATTTCAATTAAGCGAAGGAATAAATCATCGCATTCTCAGACTCATCTCTCGATCAGCGTCTTCTCACAATATTTACGTAATTGCTACCGGTCATACTTTTAAGACCGGATATTTTATAGTCTGGTCTTAAAAGTGTTCTATATATTTACGAAAGTGCCACCGGTCATATTTTTAAGACCGCATCTTTTATAGTCCGGTCTTAAAAGTGTTCTATATATTTACGAAAGAGCCACCGGTCATATTTTTAAGACCGCATCTTTTATAGTCCGGTCTTAAAAGTGTTCTATATATTTACGAAAGAGCCACGGTCATATTTTTAAGACCGGATCCTTTATAATCCGGTCCAAAAGTTCTTTATATTTACGAAACTGCCACCGGTCATACTTTTAAGACTCGATTCTCTATAATCCGGTCTAAATGAGGCGATCTTAAAGCTCTTTTGCACTAGTGAATTGGCTATTAGTAAAGTCAATCTTGCCTTCACGGTTGATGCTGTAATACTTAAACTATACCATTTTTCTGAGATTGAAAAGTCCTACCCAAAAGTTTCTGCCCGGCACAACTTCTGAGTATGAACTGCAGCTTTATTATTTTGCTCAATTCAAACAAATTGTTTGAAGAATTTTCTATCATCTTTCAGGTTCTGAGTGTGATGTGTTAATCAGAATTAGAACTCTTCTTCTTGGTTTTTCCTTGTTGCCGACAATTAGAATGTAACATCCCAATTGAATATTGGTGAAATAAGTTAAGTTGGCCAAACGAAAGTTGAAAATATGAGGAGTACAGGGACAAAATGGATAAATAAAATAATTATTGGCCAACGGTATGATTATGGAAAAATGCTCAGAAATTTAGGGAGAAGTCTTGAAAAGTATCCGAGAGATTTTCAAGGCATTTTTTAGACTTAGGGATATTAAAAATTTAAATGCCTCAAAATGAATTATTGGTCAAAAAGCCTATTTTTGGGTGAAATTTTAAGAAAATAAAAAGGAAGAATAATTATTAAATATAAGAAACAGTATATGCTTTTATGCTCCTCTATGGGGGAAGTCGAAGGCTTGGCCCGTGAAAACGGGTTTAGGTCCCCTAGCAGTAAATATCAAATATTTTTGTTAATTTTTTTATTTTAATAACATATTATTTTTTATATTACATAAATTATTATAATATAATAATAAAAATTTAAAGAAATAGCAACGGAATAGTTATGTCATAAAATTCTGTCGGAAAATCCACCAGTAATTTTACTGACAAATTAGAAACGGATTCACATAAGAAATTACTGACGAAAAAAATTGGGTTAAACACCAATTTTGTCATGGAAGTATTGGTTAGGGAGCATTTAGCACCCAAAAGTTTTTTTTGTATCATTTTTACATTGAAAGTTTACAAACATAGCAATCTTGCCCATCGGTTTATCTTGACTGTTGAATCATGTTGCTCTTTTTTTATAAATTTTTAGGGCAAATTTGCTCATCAGAAAAACTTTCGAGGCAAGTTTGCTCCTACAAAAAACTTTCGGGACATATTTGCTCTTTTTTGTAAACTTTCGAGGCAAAAATGATACCAAAAAAACTTCCGGGTGTTAGATACTCTCAGGGAAAAATGATACCAAGCGAACATGCAGAAATGAACATTTCATAGATTTAAAACATGCTTTTCAAGTTTCAAGAATTTCCAAATGTGAGTGTGTGAATGGAGTTGACATATGCTCCTTTTGTACTTGCTAAAGTTAAAAGCAACACTTCAAGTCATATAACTATATTCAAACCATCAATTCCATCATTCTCTACTTTTTTCCTCTTTTCTTCTAATTCACTTCACTTGACTTAAAAATCAAAGGGACTTTTCAACTTGTAATGGAGCCAGGGGTCAAGGTTCTCAAAAGAAAAGGTAAAGGATAATCAACAAATACCTCAAGATAGATGATAACCACTCAAGGGGTTTCTTCCTTTTCTCATTAGACATACTCCCCCAAACATAAGACAAATTGATGTATTCCATATCAAGCCTTATTGGACTACTACTTTTTTTTTTTTCATTTCATTTTTTTATGCAAAATTATTTTTATTATTTTTATTTTTGGCTTGATTTCTATACATTATGAACCCTTTTACTTTCTACTCTCCTTTTTCTGATCATTTGAATTTCACACATCACCAAATTCCACAACCCAATCAATCATCATCTATCTCAAAGCAAAGGAATCATGGTTTTTTCACATTGGCTAAGGTAGGTAGAAGTTAGGTCTTTCAAAAAGAATCTTTAATTGGTTTTATTCAATTAGGCTCAAAATAAGGGTTCAAAAAGGAATAGAATCAATTAGGTAGGCTTGAAAGGCTCAATCGCATTTTATGAAGTGCCCAAATCCTTTCTTTAAATCTTATGAAACAAATCAAAAGCTTTGAAGAATTCCAAAGATTATTTTGAAACTAACAGTTTGAAACAAAAGGCATATAACCTAATTTGCCACAAAGCCCTTCAACCAGAACATCCAAAATAAAGTTAACTCCTGTTGGATATGATTAGTTTTGATGATGTCTTTTATAGATGTCATTCTTAAAGAGCAAAAAGTTTACATACTACATTTATCTTATACTTTGACTGATTCTTATATTTAATTTAGATGTAATGGTGATATGAAAAAGATGGAAGTTGGAATGACTAAATTCGGAGTTAAAATAAGGAAATTCAAGCTTCCCGATGAATAAAAGTTTCTACAATTTAATTGCTACAGTCCTGTGCATGAATAGCTCTTCCTTGTGTTTGAATCTTGTCAATACTCAAGTATCAAACGTGTACTCGCGAGTATCATGCTTCAATTATTCAATATGACACTTCAATACTCGAGTATGGTACTTGGCTACTCAAGTATGGTGCATAAACAGCTGCTTCTGTGCTTAAATCCCGACAATACCCGAGTATGGATAATCAATACTCGAGTATGACACCACTCTGATCAGCTCTGTTTCACGTCCAGCACTGACGACCTATGGTAATTCAATGATATATTCCTAACCCGATATCGGATTGAGGTGAAACAAATTTTTTTAGAAACTAGACTTCCAAACGGTCCTAGTCGCACAAGATTTAAGTCCAAAGGAGGTCGGATGAGATAGATATGAATTGTTGAAGATGATAGTGACATCACCGTCACACTGCTGACCAAGCCTCAATGTTTTGAGTATATCTCACAAACTACAAATCCAATGGAGCTGAAATCGGTGCCATTTGAAAGAAGACTCAAAGGGCTTTCCATCAAGTCTTGAACCAACCTAAACGGAGTTCATACCAGAAAGTTATGATCTTCGAAAGTGAACACTCGAAATACTGGAAGCAACAGAGTTCGAATCAAAGACTTCCGATATAACCGAACAACATAGATACCCGAGCATAAGCATTGAATACTCGAGTATGGTCGAGTTAGAAGCGTCTGGCACATCTGAATCACAGAGATACTCGAGTATGAGTATGGGATACTCGAGTACGTTCGGTAATCATACTTCTGCTGTGTCGAAGATTTCAGATTCCGATTATGGAATTCAATGATATTATTATTGATCTTTAATGCTATGTTTCTAACCGTTGAACTCAGAGATTTTTGAATATGGGAATTATAGTACAGGATCATTTGAAAATCAGATTGGGTCACGCAATATCCTATGATCGACGCAAAATCGGAAACAAGCTGGAATTATGGAAGACTATCTTCAAACGAACCAGAAAGCATGATTCAGAACGTACTAAAGCTTCATTCTGCAAAACCGAATCATGGGCTGAGATTATGGTCATCACCGATCCTCCAAAAAGCTCCAACGGAAAGAAATCAGACCAAAATCAATTATGCAGCAAATAAATATGGAATGAGTTTTTGAATTCAAAAATAAGAAGCTGCAATGGTCAACTCCAAAGTAATATAAATAGGTGAAGGCTTAAGCTGCTCAAAGTACTCAGCACACAGAAAATAAATCGCACAAAACAGAAATATACTTTCAAGAGCTTAGTTACGCTAACCTCTTGTCTGATAATTTCTGAATACTTTCGCTAATACTTTCAAATACTTTTTCTTTGAGACTGTGTAATACTTTGTACTTCAGTGCTTCTGGTTATCTGGTCTTACAGAGAGTTTTTCTTCAATCATCATTTCCTTGTAAGGGTCTCAAAGTGTTGGGACTTTGGGATTGAGTTATTTGATTACAACTTGTAAGGGGGAGTGTAATTCGAGAGAGAGAATTGCTCCGAGTGTTACAGAGGGTGTAATCATTTGATCGCAAGTTAGTGAAATCCCGGAGTGTTTCTGGGGACTGGATGTAGGTCAAGAGTTGGGCCGAACCAGTATAAATTCTCTGTGTCTATCTCCTCTACTCTATCTCTACTTTGCCTTGATATATATCTGTTGTGTGGGTGACCGAGTAACTAGCAAAAGAATTTTTGTAATCACCTATTCACCCCTCCTCTAGGTGATATTCCACCTTCAACTCCAATAGTGCTTTCTTAGGTCAAAAATTCCTGAATAACATGATTTATCACTACAATACATCCATCAATGCACATCAAACATAATTTCCCGTCAGATATAAGAGATTGAGCAATAATTCTATCATCGGACCATTCAAGCAACTTTGACAATTAACCTAGAATTTCAATTCATTTGTAACATTCTTCACAAACAAAAATTTAAGCATGAGACATTTCAAACATTCCAACAATTCTCTTTCAACAGTTGATTCAAAATTTGCACTATGCACTCAATTTTCACTATGCAGTAATCAAAGTTTCAAAATCAGAGTTGTAGCAAACTCTAGCACCCCCAAACTTAAAACTGACAATGTCCTCATTGTAAACAAAAAGGATGGGAAAGTATAGAACTCGTACCTGGTCCTGAGTCATCTTATAACTACAGCAATAACAAAGAAAATCAAGCACATAATGGTCTGAACAAAACCTGTCAATGATCAATTTGATGTACATGTAAGTTTTAGAGTATCAACAGCAAAGAAATAAAGCAACCCACATGGTAACTATCAGTAACCAGCTAAGGTTTATGAATGAATAAATCAAGGTTAGGTTTAATCTCAACAGTGCTAGCCACAAACATTCCAAAAATGCGGAAAACATGTAAATCATTCAGTTCAGCAGAATCATGTTAATGAGTTCCCGGGGCAAACATAGCAAGAATGATCACAATGACCATCAATGGTCTCCACACAAAAATATGCCACAACAGTGTATAACCAACAAGCAGATCATTCACAACTCGATACAACAAAATGACACATGCCAAGAAAGAACTTCTAAATACACCACAATAAAAGTAAAGTCAAGTGCAACATCCAAAAGAGCTGTTAGAAATAAAAGCATCAATCATCATTGTCAGAGGGTTCATAGTCCGAGTCTGAATGTTCTGTGGATGCCTTTCTCGAACTAGATCCCATCTCCCCCATCACCTCATCATCACTGGCACGATCCTCGACCTCTGTACTGCATAGTTCCTCTGTAGTGCAAATTTCATCATCAGCATTCTCATCTTGGTGATCACCATCCGCATTGTCTGTCTCGTTTCTACCATGAGGCGCCTGAGCATTATCCCCTCCAACCCCGACATTATTGGTCTCATGCAAATTAATAGGAAGGAGTGCGAGGACATTCATGGGTAGGCCCTGATCATAGGCCAGGCGAGTAACAAGGGCAGTGAGGTTGCTAATGGCAGCTAGTCAATGCATCAAACTGTAGTTCCAACTTAGAGGGAGGGCCTTCATGTCGAGCTCTCTTTTTCTCTCGTTCTTCAGAGTTCTGCTATGGCGCCTGAAAGACTTGGCTATCACCCAAGAGGGGGGGTGAATTGGGTGTCTGATTAAAAACTTTGGACTTTAAAAATCTTTTCGCAACTTACTGAAAGTAGTTTGAATGACAATAATAATTTATAAAGTGATAAACAATCATTCAAACATATATGCTAGGAATGTAAGAGATAAGGGAAGAGAATATGCAAGCGTGATTTATACTAGTTCGGCCCAATCCTTAACCTATGTCCAGTCCCAAGCTCCACTTGAGATTTTCAATCCACTATCTTCTTTCAACTTGATTACACGTTACGTACTTGAAGTAATCCTCTCACTAGGATTCACTCCCCTTACAAACCGTAATCAATACACCCGTTGATTACACACTCTGTACTCAAGTAACCTCTCACTAGGATTCACTCCCATTACAAGTTGTAATCAATACAATGGGTTTCCCACTCAAGATCACCCAATCTTGAGTAACTCACAGATAGAAAGATAGAATGGTTACAAATAAATCTTCTCTCTCTCAGAAGAGAATGGATAAACACTGAAGCACAATTCAACTCATTTCACTCTCTATGATAAGCTATGTAGACATTGAAAACAGAGAGTAAATGATAAGAATATCAGAGTATTAGCATGTTGAAGATGTGTGCTTGTACCTCTGTGTTTTTCTTCTCTCTGTTTTTTCTTATCTTATGTAGACTTCAAACCTCTGGTTATTTATGCTGATTGAAGCTTGATGACAGTTGTGGAGAATATAGCTTTTGGGAATATAGCTATTGAGAAGATTCAATTACTGTTAGATAAAGAAATATAGCCGTTAGACTCAGATGAAACTAGCCGTTAGAACTTTGTTTTCTGAACCAGCTATGACATCAGCATTTACTTTACTCTTGATCTTCAGATTAACATCCTTTGATCATCTGAAACATGTACACAAATGATATAAATAATGTTAAGAAGTATTATAAATCATTTGGGTAATCATCTGGATGTTCTTGTTGAAAAACGAGATTTTCGAAACGGTGATTTTCTGAAGCAGAGGTGCAAACTCGAGTTTGCATTTGTAAACTCGAGTTTAGAGGTTGTTGCTTTACTCAAGATTGCTCTCTGTCTGATGGAATCCTTCGTCACATCAATGGGTCAACCGTATGAACTCAAACATATTTTCAGAGTTCTATTCAATAACTGGGCCAAAGTAAAAAATATATGCGCAGAGTCTGCTTGAATATTCATCTGATATTAAAAACCAGGTATTATATTTTTGAAGATCTTTGATTAGATCTCTATATTACATTCTGGTATACTCGACCAGAATTCAATCCGGAGTAAGGGCAATCTGTGACATGTTCAAACTCAGTTTTTAACCAAAGTTTTACGCATTTCGACCTGATCAAGTCAGCATGACAATTCACCGCATTACCTCAGAATAATATTTTGATGCATCAAAACTACGAAAAAGCATATCATTATACCTTCGCTTATCTGAAAATCGGGTTCAATTACCCTGGCTTCATTTATTCTTCCATAAATGCCGCAATTCAAACAGTTTGAAACATAATTCTCAACTGAGAATTTCTTCATTCATTTTCATTTTGTAATCCGAAGTTAACACGGACTTAACTGTACTATACTTTCAATTTGTCTAGGTTCCAATCACAGAACAAGATCTATTTATTATGAATGATGCCCTCCTAGCTAAGACTGTCTAGAGGCTGCTGGCGAGCCCAAATGAACTATGGGCTAGGGTCTTGAAGAGTGTGTACTTTCCTACAAAAGCTTTTATGAAAGCTGGTCTAGTATTCGAGAAGGCAGAGATTTTCTCAAGAAAGATCTTCAATGTGATGTAGGTAATGATGCTAAGATCAGAAATGGGATGATTTATGGGTCCTAAATGTTAACTTCCCGAATAAGCCAAGCAACCTAAATGACCCAATATTTTCTAATGGTAGAGTATACGACCTTATTGTCCATGGTGGGTGGAATCTCACTCCCATTCTTCACTATCTTTCGGAGGAAGTCAAGAATGTTATATATGAGATCCATATCCCCTCTAATGGGTTGGCTGATAAACTAGTGTGGACTTATGCCAAGAATGAGTGTACTCAACGAAATTGGGATACCATAGAAGTAAAGAGGGTAATCCAGTTAATGGCAACAAAGCAGGTCCCACAATTGTCATCCCTTCAACCTGTTGGAAATCAATTTGGAAGATTAGAACTATCCCAAGAGTGCAATAGTTTATTTGGTGGATCTTGAATAATGTTGTTGCCACCAATGAAGCCCTTATTTGTAGAAGAATATCCCAGGGTATCTATTGTCCTGTGTGTGAGGGAGCTGAAAAGACGATTGAACACTTGTTTTTTCATTGCCCTTGGACCAGATGTATTTGGTTTGGTTGTTCTCTTAATGCTAGATTTGATGTCACTAGCGTGTCGAACTTTAAATCTTGGTGGATTGAATTGATATGTATGCCTTCCCTTAGTAAGCAAGATCTATCGTTAATTTGCTAGACTTTATGGTTGATTTGGAAGAAAAGAAATGATATGGCCTTCAATCATAAAGATCCAAACCCTTTTGAAGTTATTGAATGGGCTAAGAAAAACAACTTTGAATTCTGGGTGCACTGTGATAAGAAGCATAGAAGATCTAAGGGGAGGGGTTGCACCTCTCATCTAGTTCAGTGGTCCTCTCCAATTGTAGGCAATCTTAAAATTAATTATGATGGTGCTTTCTCAACGGATAAGATTCGCGCGCGCTGCTATAGGAGTCATTTGTAAGGATCATTTTGGTGATTTTAAATGGGGTTTGGTGGATAAGGTTAAATCAATTTCTGCATTTATGACTGAGGCCTTAGCATTGAAGAGGGCTTTGATGCTTGCAGTGGATGTTGGACATGATAATGTGGTGTTTGAATCATTGTCTTCCCTTACTTGATTGTGTTGAATCCAATTCACCTGATCTATATGATTGGAGGAGTAGGAGCGCATTGTTCTAGATATCATTTGTCTTATGAAGTTCAAGGTTGGGTTCTCTTTATCTTTTATCCCAAGAGGGGGTAATCGTGCTGCTAACTTAATTGTAGCTAATGCTTATAAACGGGTGTGCCTTTTAGGGTGGGTTTCATAACCAACACCATCTTTAATGTCACTTCTAGCTTCGGTTGCCAAGAAGGTGAATGCTGATTTGCATGATGTTCCTTTTCCCTCTCATTCAAGGGATGGTGTTTATTTGTAGTTTTCTCTTTCCTTTGTTTTCTTGTGTCTTTTGTTGCTTATTGTTTGGTTTGTTTTCCTTCATGGTGTTTGTTGTTTATCCTTTTTTGTAATTCCTCTCTGTATTGGTTGCTGACTTTTAGAGTATTAATATAATCTTCTTGAACCAAAAAAATAAAATAAAAAATAGTGGGGACTCAGATTTATATCTCAAATAAGGCAAGAATAATGCAATCTACAATCTTGCAGGGATAAATATATGGTGTTGCCGTCAAATTATGTAGAACCCCAGAAGTTTTAGGGAAATTCGATCCCAATCAAATATCAATTGAAATTCCACAAAAGTGAGTCCAATATGAAAAATCTTAAATTAATGATTTGTATAAAAAAGAATTTTAAAATGATAGTGTTTTTACAATTTTGCCCCTTACTTTAAAAAAATTCTCAACCACCCTTGACAGAAACACCATCGGCTAGCCCTCGATGAATCAGAGGTCATAAATGAATTCCTCCTGAGATTTTGTGTAGTAGAATGTTGAGAAAATAATTTTAGAAGAAGAGAAAACAAAAAGCCTACCTTTTGGACTTAATAAGCTTAAAGAGAAGAAGGGTAGAAAGAGTTTTAGGAGGTTTAAAATTCCTTTTGAGACTATAAATGATTAGAGGCATATATTATGTGTGAATTTAGGAGTCATCAATTTGTGCAAGGGACAAATTGAATCAAGAAGAAAAACGAAAGCCTTAAAAGCTTTGGAAAATTACAAGGTAACAACCTCCTTTCGTTGTTGCATTTTAATTATTCATAATTGTTATGCTTTGAACTATGGATTGCCATCATATTATGCTGAGATTAATATTAAGGTAAGAATTAAGGTGGATAGTCCAGTGACTTCAACATGGAAAAGAAGTGTTATTACAGCCTTTAGAAAAGTTTTGGGAAATTAAACGACACCATCATATGTTAGTAATGAAGAGCCACTGAGAGTTCAAAGTAATATATCATTGATGTGGTAACAATTGTACGCATGAACTATATATATGTGTTGATAATGAATACACTTCATAAATTTTACAACATAAGGGTATGATCTTCAGATACATTATTCTCTCAGATACTGTCACTATAGAGTAAAGATTTTACATGCTCTTCTAGCCTTGAGGGGCTATATTTTTCATTGTAAACTATAGGGATCATCCTAACAGCATTTAGGCAAATTTTAGAAAAAGAAGAAGGAAATGGATTTGTAGGAGTAAAGCATTCTTTGTTGAGACATTTCCACGCATTTGAGATCTTATGTTTGATATTCTCTTTTGCCTGGTCAACTGAAACTCCTGGGTGGTCCTTCAAGTAACAGTTTAGATAGGACCCATCATTATCAGCTTGTTTACCGTCCTGCATCGATCAAAATCAGGTTTGTTTGTGTATTTCCAATTTTTTAGTCCAAAATGTCAAATGCGTAAACCCTATTTTGTTGCCGTTCAGACTTAAACTAACAAGTGAAGACCCCACCCCATAATTAAATATACTCCTTTTTCACACCAAAATCTTTAATTTTTTTTTGTTTAAAAAAAAAAAAACCAATAGGTCGAAACTTTGGTAAAAAATTCAGTATGATTTAAACTAATAAGCTTGAGAAATTCCGCATAAAGTTATTTCTACATCATTTGTTTTAAATATGCTCTGATACAAAAAATGCCACATGATACTCTACGCCCAATTATCAGAGTTGTTTAGCCATTTAAGAATTATACATGACCCAATTAGTGCTCTTAGAAAGACCAAACATTCCTAAAAGCATGGGTGTGAAATAATGAACTTTTGAAACTAATTAGAAAATTTCTAACTAAATCAATTTGACTCAAAAATAGTGGTTCAGAGCTCTATTTTTAACTCTTCTAAGATTCAAACTACGATGTTCACATATATATACACACTATCTTCCAATAACCCATGTGAAAAATCTTTCCTAACTGACATAGAAAGTCATGTCTGCAATAGTGACCTAAATTTCCAAAAGTAGGGATATCATTGATTGCAACGTACCTTTGCACCTTCTAAGTCATTACAAAGTCTGACAATTGTGGATGTGGAGGATATCAATTCTGGTATGTCATCCATGAGAGCCACAGTTTCATTGGTAATGCCTTGACCTAAGATGAAGAACGTGTGAGCAAGGCACATATGCACTCCAGCGCTCACAATCCCATTCTTCAAGTATTCCTCAGCATTTGGTAACTTCCCTGAATTAAACCATTTTGCTTCCTCCAAAAATGAATTGCACAGTCTTACCCACTGCAACAGTCAATATATAATCAATTTACTTTTTTTAATAAAAAAGCTCATTTCTTGATATAACGTTAAACAACACTTTATTTAATTACCGATTTGATTAACGTGTTTATAGGGTTCCACCCATGTTTGTTTTGGACTTTAATAGCAAATTCACTGGTAATATCATAGAGAGCGTTGAAGCTTGCTTTCATGCAGTCTGGTAATTGCTCTATTGCTCCCAAATCCCATCTGCAATTTTCGAAGAATTTATTATGTTAGTGACAAATTAACAATTTGTTCTGATCTTTGACAAAATAAACATAAATATGAAGAAAGCTAACCTGTTTACAGCATCTACAAAGAGAGTGAGTTCAACCATGCTTCCATAAATATCAAATATATCATCAATTATGTATAAAAGAGATACGGGCTTTGTGATTTCAATCCTTTCTTCTGAAAAGCACGGATCTGTGACGCATGCCATTGGCCACATATACCACATTATTGGTTTTCTCTTGCAAACTTCAAGTCCTTGGCTAAACCTAGGTCTTGCCACCACCTACACACAAAGAGACACATTACATCTCATTACGTTAGTTATCACCAAAGAAGGATTAATCTTGATATAGATATAAGCCCTATAATATTGGATGGCGAAGACCACGTCAGATTTGGAACGTCCAACTTTCTAAACCAGAGTTTATGCCTGGTCTAGAAAAATGTTTTTTTAGATCGGTTGTAGGGCCGGTCTAGAAAGTGTGAAACTTTTTAAACCAGTCAAGTCTAGATAGGATCCAACTTCAGTCTAAGAGACCCATTTCAACCGCTCTAAAAGGCTTTTTTTATTTTTATTTGCCCCTACTAGTGGTCACCACAAGTTATAAAATGATCAAATATGCATGAGACTGAAGTAACTCACTTAGACACTGCATATATCTCCTTCAGATTAATGGAGTTGGCTATTTGGGTATCGATTTTGGAAAATTTCTGCAAAGGACTCAACCAGGCTTTGCCAATTTGTGAACTTGGAAATAAAATACTTCTGGGTGTGAACTTTAACAAACTTTTGTGATTTGGATACTTTAGGGTATCTGAAATAACATTAGCTTCATGAGGGTCATTGGTTCTTAACATCCTTGTGTGAAGAAGATGGCGGGTGAAGTTCCTAATTTCATCAAGATCGCCTTCTCCATCCATGCTTAATTGTGAAGCTTCAAACAGTTCAATTAACCCTTCTGTGTTTCCCCAAAATTTCTTCTTCAACCTTCCTTTCTTGTCCATGAAGTTTTTGAACACGCCTGTATCGTATCATCAGTAAAAATTACTCAATTTTTAGACCCTTTAATGGTCTTTCAATAATTGACATATATGTAAGTTTGAGAAAGAATTATCTATCTAAAAGTAAAAGTACACCTCTGGCCCCTCTAACTTTATATAAATCTCAGTTCTGTCTCTTAGTTTTATAAAGTATCTTGTCTTTCATCTAACCTAAAATTATTATTTTTATATATATATAGCTATGTGATTGAGTAAAATTCTATCATTGACGAGCCCAATGACTTGGTGGTAGCTCGGGTCCGGTTTCTCTCACATGCCCTTCTCTCATTATCCCTCCTCATCCTAATCTGACCGTCCAAATCTGGATCCAACGACCCAAAAAATTTTGGTTCACACCGCATGCGGTATGGTTACCGCATGCGGTGTGAACCAAAATTTTTTTGGGCCGTTGGATCCAGATTTGGACGGCCGAGATTGGACTGTGAGGGATGGGGAAAGAGTACGCCAATGAGAGAATCCCCTCCCGTGGTAGCTCTCCTAAAGCTGTTTTCTGCATTCATATAGACACAAACTCAAGACCACATTGTTAAGTGGCCAAACCCCCTTCCACTAAGAGCAATGCCAGTTGGAGAAAATTAAAGTAGTAAAATACATTTTATAAAATTAAGGGACCAAAACAAAAATATTGCATAAAGTTAAAGGACTAAAAGTTTACTTTATCTGAAAATAAAAAATAGAAACCTTGGTGTGAAAAAATCTAGCACGCGTATGCATCTCTATGTTTATAAATAATCACGTCAGAATTTGACATATAACGTCAAGAACGATGTGGGCTATACCTTATGCTAATTATTAATCCTTACGTTGTGGATAAGGACTCGTACGTTTACCTGTATCTATAGGACAACATTGTTGTCTTAACAAGCGAAATTGAAATGCAACTTCAGAGAGCTTGTGATCATTATGATCTGAACTGTCATAGCTGTGAGTCCCAAGCTTCAAATGGTGCTTTTGAACAGCTTCCTGAATCTCCTCTTCGAAGTGGTGTTCAATCCCTAGCCTTTGAATCATATCAATCATATATAAATCATCCACTGAATTCTCTCTTGCTTTTACAAAGAGGATTTTCTTAACGTTCTTCAATTCTTTTGCATGTCTGGTATGAATGTCAACATCCTGAAAACGGGAAACAATCATCGATAAAGAACTGACATTCGTACATATATTACTATAAAATAAATTTTTGGTCTTCTAACCGTAACACCTTTAGTTTCGAATAAAGAATTTTTTATGCCATTCATTGATATTTTGTCAAAGTTTGTGTGTATATATATACTCACACACATGCATATGTAATTATTGTGTAC
The DNA here is from genome assembly GCA_025563575.1 of Acacia pycnantha. Taxonomy (NCBI): domain Eukaryota; kingdom Viridiplantae; phylum Streptophyta; class Magnoliopsida; order Fabales; family Fabaceae; genus Acacia; species Acacia pycnantha. The sequence goes on from JAMWYP010000291.1 coordinate 22,183, forward strand.
ACATTTAAAATTTTAATGTCAATTGCTTTATACTCCTTCCGGTCTTAATTATAAGAGCAATTTAACCGATTTTGCGGGATTAAGGAGAGGAGTTAAATTAGTTAATTTGACTCATTTTCCTAAAATGCCCTTATATAAATTTAAAATGACATAAGTAAAAGTGAATTACAACCCCGCCACATATCTCTCCGACCAATTTTCCTTTCCACACACTTTCTAATTGAAATAATGGTCTTGCTATATAAACATATATGTGTATACATATAGATCTATCTACATACATAGATACACAAACACATATATATATAGACACACACACACACACACACACACACACACACACACACACACACACACACACACACACACACACACACACACACACACACATATATATATATATATATCTCTACATACATACATAGACACACATATAGACATACACACACCCATATATCTACACACACATATACATACATAGATACACACACAGAGATATATATATGTTTATGTGTGTGTGTGTGTTTGTGTATGTACACAGACACATACATATATATATCTACACACATATATATTGGCACACATAAACACAGATATACATATATATGTACACACACATATATACATAGATACATACATACATACATACATACATACATACATACACACACACACACATATATATAAGTGCTCCAATAATAAGTATAAATAGGGGTATTATAGGAAAAAATTGACAAAAGTTAAAACTTGCTCTTATAATTAGGACAGAAACCAACTCCAAAATGTGCTCTTATAATTAGGATCGGAGGGAGTATTAAATTAACATTGTCAGAGTTTGAAGACTAAAAAATATAAAACACACTTTATAAAATTAAGTGACTAAATTGAAACTTAGTGTAAAGTTAAAGGATTAAAAATGCATTTTTGTCAAAGAATATGCATACAAGTATAAGTAAATAAGACTCTATGAACAATTAAAGAACAATAAACGGGGGAAAAGAAATCATAAGTATGAAATGATAAATGAATCCCATGTTACCACATTATTTTGCTTCACACTCGTTTTGATTTAGTTATCTGACTAGGTGATATTTGAGCATTATCTGGGTCCAATTGAAGATAATTCTCCCAAAGGCATTTTCGGGCATTTACATAAACTCAAACTTGAGATCTTATGTTTATGCAACTAAAGCTTCTTCCACTAGGACCAACACATGATTATTTTTACACTTTCTTATTAACGTATAAATATACATATGTATAGAATATTGAATTAAAAATGAAAGGAGAGAATTCCCTCACATTGAATGTTGATCTTCTGGTTTTTGCAGGAGCGATGCTATGGTGCATGGAAGTAATAGAAATGACTTTCCTCTGGTAAGTAGTGTTAGAGGCTTGAGTTCTTCTTGGGTTGGTTGTTGGAACATCTAAGATTGGCATCAGAAAAATGACGACAATAAGTTGTGAATGTGAGAGAGTGACATGGTGAATTATGTATATTCGATAACTTATCCAACAAAAGTTTTCGTTTGATGCTTTTGGTAGGAATGAAGTTATAGAGATCCTTGGAGCGAGTCATGAAGCTATAAGAACCCATTTATATAGTGAAGCTTGAGCATCATTCACAATAATAATAAGAATAAGAATAATAAATAATAAATAATGATAATAGTAATAAGAGCATAACTCAAAAACCAAATTGAATTCTTCATGTCTGGCTTTTCTAGCATTTATCTTGTTTTTGTTCACGTTAGTATGTCTTTGAAAAATCATAACACGTTTATGTGGTTCATCATAGAATTTTAGGTGGAGAAACAGAATTGATTTGGACGACCAAAGAGATACACTCTATTAAACATTGTTATGCTGGAAATGGCTGTTGATGAGTTCTACCAAGCAGGCATTTGCATTTTTATCAATGTTGTACGAACATTTTCGTATGGGCGATAGCAGATTTAAATCTATACTTATAGCTATAATAATTATATCGATAAATTACACAAACTCTTCTAAACTTTGAACCATGTACAAATAATCTCCTTAGTCTTTAAAACATATTACAAAACCTCCTTGAACTTAAGTCTACTCTGATGACACCAACTATCAATTTTATACCCCTTTGAACTTTATTTTTGTCTACATATACAAAATTAATCAAATGGGAATTATCTGCATAAATGTAAGGCCTTAAGGGGTTAATTGTAAAGCTTTAAATTAAAGGTCCTCATTGTATATCATCTAAAGTTGTGGGGCTTGTGTATAATTTTTGCTTATTATATATTCCTCCGCCCTTAATAAAAGTCACTAATAACTCATTTACTATAATCAAGAAAAGTAAGTCGCATCAGTATAGTTGTCTAATAATGTTCTGATTTCCATCTTTACCCCAAATAAATATCATAAATTTAAAAAGTATATACCTTTTTTATCCCCCCGTAATTGAGAAGAACATATTTTGAATAAAGCATTTAATGCTATACAAACTCTTGCAAAGTGACTACATTTAAGAGTACAAAATTATTGAGAGCGATTCATATTATGGATAATGCTACACTGATCCTATTTATAAGTCCAATTTTGGAAAAGATTTAGTTCTTATTATAAGTCAATTTTCAGAATAATAAATAAAAGTGATACAATTTTATCCCTATTAAAGATAGAGAGGGAAGAAATAGGTAAAAAATACCCAATCATAAATTAGGACAAAATTAGAAAAAAAAAATTTATCACTTTTGTCCATATTTAATTAATTAAATAACTTTTATTGGTACGTGAGAATTAGGTAATCGGACTTATAAATAGCTGCATGTAGTATAGGGTTAAACATACAATTTTTCATAATATAGAACTGAAAGATAAAGGCTAAAATATAGAAAACTCCCGTGAATTTTGAGGAGATTGCACATAACCCCCGTAACATATCAAAATTTAAAATTAACCTCATTAAACTTTTTTTTTTTTTTATACCATAGAACCTTGCCGTTAGTTTTTTGGGTAATAAAGAATAATAATTATAAGTCAATGGTGAAAATGTAATTTTCTGGCCCACTTAAATGACCCGTCAAAAATTTGTGCCGTCAGGGAAGAAGGTTGCTTTTCCATTTCACATTTATATTTCACCGAATCTCGCTAATTCTACAGCACTGGCGTCATTGATTTTGCAGAGGTTTGGCTGCATGCATCTTCTTGACCAAACGAGAAAATCATTAATTATGGTCTGTTTGAATGAGTATCATGAATATCTTCTACTCCCTCCTCCGCGGATTTTAAATATTTTATACGTCAACTTTTTTAGAGAGATTAAGAAAGCTAATTAAATTACTTTAGAGTATTTTTATTTATATTTTTCTTCTCCAAACTAATTAGTTTGATTAATAAACTTATATATAATATGAAGATGCACAACATATAATATGATTAAGTAACTTATTTAGCTTCCTTTATTTCCTCAAAAAATGTTAAATATATCTTATATTTGGGACCAAAGAAAGTATATAGGAGTATTAGCCAATGATAAAACATTTTTTTTTTTACTTAGCCAACTCCAACTAACTTGTATTTGAACTGTAATGTAAGACGTGCTTGACGTTAATGGAACTCGTACGCACCTTTCGAAGGGACCACTTGGAACTGTGTCTTTCGCAGACAGTTTGAACGAAAGACAAGCGAAAATTTAATGTAGAAGGCAATGGAAAAATTTGATCAATGAAAAGGACAAAATTAAAGAAGACATGACTGAGCACGAAAGGAACACCATATAGTTCTATCACTCATTTTCTTATAATAAAACACTTTCATGATATTTTTATTAAAAAAAACATTTACATGATTAGAGTCCCAAGACGTCATTGTGACGAACTCTTTACGCACATTTGTCTAAGGACCCTAACCTTGTGAAATTTTCAATAAAGAGTACTTTCCCTCTCGATCCTTATTATAAGGCAACAAGTAATAAGTTTATTTGATTCTTTTTATAAGTCACGCATTTGTGAGATATTTTACATAATACCCCTTGTAGTTCTTATAATGTTTGAGCAAGATAATTAATTTCTAAAGATTAAATAAATTAGTTGAAAAGAAAAAGTATATTGATTTCCCTTAAATTTAATTCTATTTTTAATCATGTGCATTGGAAGTACATTTTGATGTAAACCCCCTTTAGTATGTAAAATCAATAAGGACAACTTGGAGAAAAATTATAAATTTTGGAGACAAAGTTAATTGAAATCTTATATTTAGAACCAAAACAAATCCCATGACTAGCTGCTAGCCTGCTACATTCATGATTAGATGGAGTATATAGTCTAGAAATTATGAGGGTTTGGGCAATATTAAAGTAAAACCCTGATTGCCAGTGCCTAGTGTAGCGCAGTGGCATGCTTGCTAGTCTTTACCAGCCTATATCAGGGTTCAATCCCTACCAGGACCATTAGGTCCCAATGCAAAAACAAAACAAAAAAAGTAAAACCCTAATTGGCTCGGAGACATGGATGTACTAAATGCATGAGTAGGAGTAGTTTAACTTGTACATCTATAATTTTTGTAACAATCGCTTGGCTTTGGGAAGTATTATAGAAATTTTCTTAGGTTGTGTGCTCTTGACAAATATTGTAGTTGTATATATGATAATGAGTTGTGTGTAAATTGAATTGTGGAAATTAACTTATTAATGGATTTATGGATGGTTGGAGTATAAACCTTTTTTCTTGAGCCATGGGAACTATTATTAACGAATGCTTGTTAATCAATGTTTTTGGTAATGATTATTTGGTGGCTTATATTGATTCAAAGTTATAACTCATCAATTTATGTATTCATCATGTGCGTGGATACGCGCGCGCGTGTGTGTAATTGTGTATAGGCATTAATGTTTAGGGGAAGGAAGATCTATTGGTGCTTCTATATAACTTGGAAACCTCTACTAATAACTTGAAGTAATAAGTGATAAACGGTTAAGAAAACTAGGGGTTTATTTTCTTTATCGTTAAAATATACAGTATAAAATTAATTATATATGATGTACTCCTTTGGCCTTATTATTAGGCATTTTCAGCATATTTCACACCAACCGACAAACACTTAAACTGCATTAACTTTGTTTTAAAATTCAACAACTTTCTAATTTTATCCATATTTAATATACATTATACCCTATTATAATAAAGTCAATACAATAATAAATAAGGGATATATCAGACATTCACATGAAAAATTTAATGAGATGCTTTATAAATTGACCAAAAATTTTATTATCTCTCTGCCCTATAAATTGGACCAAATCGGTATATTGTATTAGGGTTTGCTTATATATGGTATTCCCTCCAATTTTTAATATAAGAGCTAGTTGCAGCAGAATTTGGTCCTAATAATACCTCAATACACTTTGTTTAAAGAATACCTATTGATCATCCACATTAAAAAGTTTCTATCTAAGTGTAGTCATTATAATATATGGTGTTTTACAAAAAATAATCTATATTTGTTACAAATAACTAACATAACTAATTTGTTTAATCTATCTAAATTAATCAAATAACTTTTATAATAAAGATAGGAGGTAATTTGGCACATGATATTCGATTTCATTTGGCATATATGGGAGATTGTTGTATTCTTGTGCACCACATAGCTAGTTCATGCACTTTGCCAGGAATTAATGGGGCTGGCTTATTGTTGGAACATCACTGCTTCCCTAAATTATATAGTTCGTGGGCCCCAATGTAGAAAGTGAATCACGATGTTTAGGACTTTTCACTGTTAATGTTGAAAACGGGGTTGGCGAGCGATAACTTATTCAACGTAGATAATGACCCTCCATTTTCCTGACTCTTCACTTTCTGTTTCTCAGTACAACATAATTTTGTTACAACAACCTAGATAATGACCCTCCAATAACCTTCTAACGGGTATTGCTTACCTAGTTTATTTTAGGGAAAATCATAGTGAAGTTTCAAGGTATGGAAATAATCACAAAAAAAGTCTTATACCAAATTCTCCGTATAAAAAAGTCTCTTGGGAATTTTTTTGTCATTAGTTGTAAATAAGTTACTGAATTCCACTCACAAAAAAAAAAAAAAAACTCTGTTATCAAAATGATTTTTCATATTGTCAAAAATGTTTTTCATGTTGTTAAAATGTCTCTATGAAAATCTCATTGTGAAAATGACTTTAATGTTGTCAAAATGACTTTGCATGTTATCGAAATTCTCCGAGTTTTTCAGAATTTTAGAAAATATTTTGCAACATAAAAAGTCATTTTTGACAACATTAAAACCATTTTCACAACGAAATTTTCATATGGATATTCTAACAACATGAAAAGTCATTTTCACAACGGAACTAATTTTTTGTGAGAGGAATTTAGTAGCTTATTCATAACTAATCACAAAAAAAAGTCTCTGAAAGGAATTTGGTATGTGACTTTTTTGTGATTATTTTCATACCTTAAAACCTTACTGTGATTTTCCCTTTTTTTTTTTCACATTCTAGTCAGATCCGAGATTTTTTAACATTTCAAACATGTAACTTATTTTAAAGATACACCTCTCACATATATACAAGTCACCTCTAACTACTTCACTGAATTTAAAATTCAGTTGTCTGATATAATAGAACATTCTTTTGACTTTACCCATATTTTAAAAGTATAGATAAACAATACATTAGAGTTCAAGGTTATTCCTAATAAATTATAATAGGGGTAATATTTGAAAATTTTCATTAATGACCCAAGTAATTTATATTATGCACCAAAAATGACTTCTACAAGACGTGTTAAATTTCGAAGACGTCTTATAGTACGTACCTTCATTTTGTCTTTAATGTGTATACATATGACTACACAACAATAAATGCTATCAGGGTCAAAAAGAGTGGGTTAGACCCTGGAACAGCTATGATGAACTCCAACCGCTACAAAAGACAAAATGTTGCAAGTTTGTAGCAGTTTCTATGAATCGCTATAATGTATCACATAGATTAAGGTAGGGTTTCATGAATTGTAGTGGTTTGCGAGGCAATAATTGCTAAAAAAGAAAAAAAAAATGCAAGTTATTAAGTTTCACGTAGATCGAGGTAGGGTTTCGTGATTTGTTGTGGTTGAGGTAGCAGTTTTGGGGTATAAATGCCGCCACCCCTTATTTTTTCACTTTTGGCAAAATCGTTTTCAGTGTGCACGCTCTAAGAAGTTTTCATTAGATTTGAGGTTATGCTTGAAGTTTTAAGAAGCTAGACAATCAAGGTTAGTAAAGTTACTTATTTTATTTCATTTTTGAGCTAAATAGATTTGTTTTTAGTAAATTTATTGTTATTTAAATATGTTTTTTGTAATATTTAAAGTTTTTTAGCCTATTTTAGTGAATAATTGTAGTTATAATGTCTTCGAGGAGAGACAAGCAGAAAGGGAAGGTGGTAGATGAGCGTCCCCCAAGAGTACCTTTTAGCAAGGCACGGTAGTTGGGGCAAAGAGAACTCCACGGGGCAACAACAAAAACCCGTGCCACCGTAGTAGACGACCCAACCAAAGGAGCCTATTCCATCGAAGCACCGATATTAGCATGAGCAACTATGAGCAGGATGATTTTGAAATTAATATTCCCATCGGCGAGGCGAAGTGGTTCCTTGACGCTAAGGAGGCTAGGGATTAGAATCACCCACGGTCGTCTTTGCACTCATTGGATTTGATATGCATGTTCAATGTAAGTAATTGTTTTAATAAAATAATATTTTAATTAAAGCGGTTTAAATGTGGAATTATATTTAATTAAAATTTGTGATCAATTGTGCAGATGAGTAAGGGAACATTACTAACAGGAGGCTAGCTTGGCACTAAAAAACTAAGCTTGCCCAGGGGCTAAGAGTAGTAGTTTCGTGGAATGAGCTCACAAAATTCAATCGATTTCTGAATGAGCTAGGTGGGAATGGGGTAAGGTTCCCTATCCACTTCTTTGTCAAGAAGAAGCTGCCCAAGAAGCCGAAGGAGGACATGTGGGACAAGGTTGTGAAGGTAACTAATTTAATATATTGAATCAAATATAAGTAACTATGATTCGTCTAATTTTTATTTATTTAATAAAATGTATTTAATTATAATTTGTTTGATTGTTATTTTCATATTTAATTTTGTAATGGGGGATAAGTTTGCCATGCGCGACGATAGGAGGCGGTATGTCTTCATAAAGATGGGAGACGGGTGGAAGAATATGAGAAATCGTCCCCACCACTATATGGATAAGGATGGGACGATGCCTCTACAATAGGTGATGGAGAACGTGCCTAATGGCGTCCCACCAAATGACTAGGCAAGATTTGTCCAATACAGGAGAAGCCAAGAAGGACAAGTAATTATTTTATTAACTATTATGTAGAATGGAATATTAAAAATTATAACAAAATGAAATAATGTTTTTACCGTAGGCTCTTTATGAGAGAAACACCAGCCGAGGGCACTAGAAGATCCATCACGTGGCAAGATTGAAGACATTTGCTTTCACATACAACGAATTGGTATGTTCACAATTAAATTAATTTTAGTTTAATATTATAAAATAAACGGCACTCATAATTTATTGTTTTGAATTTTTAGGAGAAGAAGGCAGAGCAGGAGAATTGTCAGACAAACTACGGGAGTTCTTCACTATCACGCATAAACACCAAGACAATACTCAAACTTCTCAGTAGGCAAAGGAAGCCATTGTAAGAGATGGACAATGTTTGTTTAAATATGTTTTATTTATTTTAATTATATAAATTGCTTAATAATTGTTTAATAAAATGTGTGCGGCAAAAGAGGATTGAGCGAGACACGAGCTAAGGCGATAGAGTCCCAGCCGGAGGCCCGGCGGTCAGGATGTGGATCCCATTATGCCTTTAAAAGCTCATGTGGGCCTAGTTGAGCAGCTCGGACGGTATAGGGTCTGGGGATAGGCACGAGGCCCAGGATAGAGGCCAGCATGACCAAGAGGATGCAGGCCCAAACCAATTTCTTTTATCAGTAGCAAGCCAAGTGGCTACCTCTAATGCTTAATATAAGACCCAATTAAAAGACTTGGCTATCACCCAAGAGGGGGGGTGAATTGGGTGTCTAATTAAAAACTTAGAACTTTAAGAATCTTTTCGCAACTTACTGAAAGTAGTTTGAATGACAATAGTAATTTACAAAGTGATAAACAATCATTCAAACATATATCTTTGGAATGTAAGAGATAAGGGAAGAGAATATGCAAGCGTGATTTCTGGTTCGGCCCAATCCTTGACCTACGTCCAGTCCCCAAGCTCCGCTTGAGATTTTCAATCCACTATATTCTTTCAACTTGATTACACGTTCTGTACTTGAAGTAATCCTCTCACTAGGATTCACTCCCCCTTACAAACTGTAATTAATACACCCGTTTAATTACACTCTCTGTACTCGAAGTAACCCTCTCATTAGGATTCACTCCCCTTACAAGCTGTAATCAATACAATGGGTTTCCCACTCAAGATCACCCAATCTTGAGCAACTCACAGATATAAAGATAGAATGGTTACAAATAAATCTTCTCTCTCTCAGAAGTGAATGGATAAACAACGAAGCACAATACAACTCATTTCACTCTCTATGATAAGCTATGTAGACATTGAAAACAGAGTAAATGATGAGAATATCAAAGTATTAGCATGATGAAGATGAGAGCTTGTATCTCTGTGTTTTTCTCTTATCTCTGTTTTCTCTCTTGTGTTTTGGACTTCAAACCTCTGGTTATTTATACTGATTGAAGCTTGATGACAGTTGGAGAATATAGCTGTTGGGAATATAGCTGTTGAGAAGATTCAATGACTGTTAGATAAAGAAATATAGCCGTTAGACTTAGATGAAACTAGCCGTTAGACTCAGATGAAACTAGCCGTTAGAACTTCGTTTTCTGAACCAACTATGACATCAGCATTTACTTTACTCTTGATCTTCAATTTACCAGCCTTTGATCATCTGAAACATGTACACAAATGATATAAATGATGCTAAGAAGTATTATAGATCATTTGGGTAATCATCTCGATGTTCTTGATGAAAAACGAGATTTTCGAAACGAGATTTTCTGAAGCAAAGGTGCAAAACTCGAGTTTTCATTTGCTAACTCGAGTTTAGAGGTTGTTTCTTTACTCAAGATTGCTCTCTGTCTGATGGAAACTTGAGTTTTGATTCCCAAACTCGAGTTTGCTTCATTTGATAGCAAACTGTGCAACATCTCGAAATAAACAGTCGACTTTCGAGGGACATATCTCCCTGGTATAAACTCTGTTTTGGTTCGTTCAAATATTGATAGAAATCCCTTTGAGTCTTCTTTCATATGCCACCAATTTCAGCTCAATCGGACTTGTACTTTGTGAGATATACGCAAAACATTGAAGCTTGGTTTTCTGTGTGGCGTGAATTTCATTGTCAACTTCTACAATTCATAGCTCCTTCATTTGAACTCTTTTTGGCTTGAAATTTATATCAAAATAACGCATTGGGACTCTATTTTCATATGCCACTGGTTTCACTTTAATCCGATGTCTGGTTTGGGAGATATCATTGAATTACCAGATGTCGCCCATGCTGATCGTGAAACAGAGTAGAACAGAGTTGATGATCACCGCTGTAAACTCGAGTTTTGACTTGTTAACTCGAGTTTTCCTTGTCCAGAGACCCCAGAGTTGCTGAAGACATTACAAACTCGAGTCGGTTAATGATTAACTCAAGTTTTGAGTTCCAAACTCGAGTTTTGACTTCCAAACTCGAGTTTTCTCATACCGAGAGAGGCAAATCGTTGTAGCGAGTAGGAAACTCGAGTTTTAAGATCTAGACTCGAGTTTTCTTATCCTGGAAGTGATTTTTTGCTGGTTTTAACTCTGAATTGACTCATTCCAATTTCCATATGATCTTAGAGACTTCTAGCATCAATTTATGAACTTGAATAATAATTTCTCAATCCATTCAACAAGTTCTTCCTTCTTTCTTCTCTTCTCTTCATCATTCTCCATAATTTAACTCTTTCTTCAATCTATTTTCGTGATTATTCTCCATCATTCAAGTATACTATATTGTAGCTCAAATATGATGAAGCTTCATTCCAACTTCTGTTTTCTTGATCATTCTTCATCATTTAGCTTGGACTCATCTTCTTGAAGTTCTACCTTCTTCAATATCTTATCTTCTTCTTAAACTTGACATTCTCTCTAGTTTATTCTTTCTAAAATCTCTTATCTCATTCTTGAGCTATTATTCAACTTGGACTAATCTACATTAAATATAGTAGTTAGTTAATGTAGGAGATAAATATATCATGTAAGTTTTTTGCTCTTAAGAATGACATCTATATAAGACATCATCAAAACTAATCAAAACCAACAGCGCCAAATTTGAGTAGGTAAATGGGCGGTCAGGAGCATCAAGGAGGTCAGTAGGCAATTGTTCAACCTTGGCTGCAGGAAAAAAAGAGGTAATGGTGTGTGGAAAAATTAGGCTCGTGTAATGTTTTTCCGGCACTTGTAGAGGGCTTTGTACATGATTTTGCCCAGATTGATCGGCTGGTTGGTTTGCAACAGGAAGATGAGGTGGGAGGTGTGCTTAATGTTGTTGGGGGCCAAATGGAACCGTTCATTTTGACTCCGACGTTAAATCCCCGAGCCGGGTATTTCTTACGGCTAAAGCGAACAAACCGGGAGTTCTCACCATTTATGACAATGCAAGGTTAGTAAATATATCTCTATTTTACCAACAAACCATCCATTTATCAAGTAAACTTCAAGACAACACTACTACAAAAAGTAGATTTAACGACTCCCATATAACGACCGATTAAATGAAAACAGACATAAAAAACGAGTAGCGACATTTTTGAAATTTTGACGAGAATATTCAACATTGTTTCACACAAAATGGACGTTAAAACATAGGCGGTGGCTTGTTGTAATTTTACGCACTTTTCACGTCTGTTTTTTAAAACGAACGTTAAATGTTTGGATATAACAAGCTGTTATAATAAAAACAGTAGTTGTATTTTAAATACCATTTATTTTATTTGGTAACACCATTTAATTTTATTTTGCGAAAAATTAGTGCTACTTATAAAATCTTCAAGATTATATGACCATTGCGATTTTATCTCATATTTATAGCTATTTCCTATTATGTAGCCTAGAATTTCGATAATTAAGAGAAGAAATCGTAGTTTTTCATTTAGTTAGTTCTTAATAATTAAATTTAATAAATTAAACTATATATATATATATGATTTTATCTCATATTTATAGTTATTTCCTAGTATATAGCATAGAATTTTGTTAGTTATCAGAAGAAATCTAATCGTATTTTCATTTACTTAGTTTCTAATTAAATTTAATAAATTAAAAAATATATCTCTTTTATATTTATCTATAAAAAATATATCTATATTTTTATTTTGAGTTAAAACATTGTGAAACTCAAATTTTTAGATATTTTAATTTATTTTATTTTTATTTTGAGTTAAAGCAGTGGTGTTTCAAAAACGATCGTTGAAACTCGAATTTTTAGATATTTCAACTTTAATCTGGCGCCTTCAACATTTTGTTGTTCCCTCTCTTCCATAAAAATATGAAGTTTTCTCTTCAAAACCCAACAGTGCAGAAAGTCTTCCTCAAATCCATCCTAAACGCAACCTTTCATAAAGAGTCTCGAACGTCTTACTTTTGCAGATCCGGTTCACTACGCTAAATTTTCTTCTTCATTTAAGGAAGTCTCCTTCTCCTAGCTAGTTTTGTTGTGAGGTGCAAAAGTAGCCTACAAGATTTAGATTTGGCCCGCTTATATCAGGATTTGGAAAACCCTTTTCGGCTTCATTTCTCCGGATCTCAGTTTGCGGTGAAGTCGTCAATCCATGGCTAATTCTTTTTATTTTAATTGTTTCTCCTTCTCAGGTGATTATACTTCGCATTTATTCTTGATTGTTCAATATTCTAGTTTTGTCGATTTTGGCTAGCTCTTTGATTTGGATCTGGATTTTTAATTTTTTTTCATCTAGTTCTTTTCAATATTATGGTTCTTTTGGCTTTAATCAAAATTTTGATTTTGATTTTCTTCGGTTTTGCTCTTGATGCTAATTATTTTCTTTCTAATTGGTTTTTTCGAGATTGCAACAATCGGCAAGCTTAAGCACAAGTCTAGCTCTAGGACTTGGTAGACCAATTGCTAAAGTTGGGGTATCTGTGCCCCTAGTTGATGAAAGGAACCTTTTCAATTTTCTTCCTCTTCTGTTACATGTTGTGTGGTGGCAAAGCATGACAAAGGTTCATGTTGTTTTTCAATTTTCCCTCACAAACTTTCAACGACTCTTCTTTTTACGACCCTTGAAAACGGTCGTCTAATGGTCTTAAAAACGGACGTTAAAAGTGTTTTTTGTAGTAGTGCAAGCATGATTTCAATCAAGTTGTACACCTAGATTAGCTCTCTCAAGTGAAAACCTAAGTGAATAAATCATCTAAATGGAGGCCAATCACTTAGAAGCTTTAAGCTAAGGTTGAAATCAACACACACACACACACACACACACACACACACACACACACACACACACACATATATATATATATATATATATATATTAATCTACCAAAAGAGAGGAATATTCAAGTATTAATCCATACAAAGGGTCAAAAGAACCCTAGAATGAAAGATTTAGCTACTCATGTTCAAATACAAAGAGATTCTAAGCAAAAATTTTGAATACATGAAGAAACTAAGAAGTAAAGAGGAGAAAAGAGGAAAAACCAAGGTGAAAACTCCCAAAATCTCTCTTAGAATGAACACCCAAGCCTCCAAAGTTGCCAAATCTCTCTCCCAAGCTCTTCCCTTGTGTGCCCACTTGTTTCCTTGTGTCAAAAATGTGATTTTCGGCCCTTCCCTTTAGGTTAAATAGGGTTTTTCTGCTTTTAAAATAAAAAACGTGCAAGCTGTACTTTTTGCTCTTTTTCACGATTGGCTACGGCTAGTTGTAAAACTTGCCGCGGAAAGTTGACATAGAGAGCAATTTTTCTTGAATTGTTGCGGCCAGTTTGTCAACTTGATGCGACCGATTGTACGGAGTTCCCTCTAGCTTTGCACTGCTTCACTTCCTTTATTTCTATCCTTGTTTCCAGGTTCTTATAGAGCTTCAAACTTGTCTCCATCCTCCTACAAAAGAGGTAGGGTTTATCAATTTTCAATTGAATCATAAAATCTATAAAATTTAACAAGAATATTTTGATTTTTGCCTGATACTTTGATATGCACATTTTCTCCTATATACTTCATTTGCTATGCATATTTTGAACCAACAATAGGTAAAAGAGAGGGAAAATGTGCTGGAATGTTGTCAATTTCTAAGAGTTAACACTCTTCCCCCACAACCGTGGGCCCAACACGGAGCGAAATCCGGATTAGTCGAAATCGAAAGTTCCGGTGAACCGGGTGGGATACCAAAAAAAATCCACATGTGCTTTGGGCAATGGCCTCATTTTTTAAGCCCATATACTCAACTAAATCTTCAGTCCATAACACTTTGATTAGAATCACATGTCCACTCACATCCCTCTCATCAGCCCGCACACATACTGGCTTCATTTTTTTGCATGGTTGCCACGTACATAAAAAGCGCGCACACAGACACACTTTAATTACTTCATCCAATCTCTCATTCCATCATCTGACTCCTCTCTTTCCTCCTCCACGGCACACACTTCTCTTTCTCTCAAACATCAACAACTTCTCTTCCTCTTTTCTCCAAAACACTTCAACCATTTCTCACACTCTCTTCTCCAATCCGTGCTCCTCCTCCTCTCAAGCAACATCAACATTTTCCTCAATCATTCTTTCATCTCCACGGTCAGCTCATCTCCCACCCTCAAAGAAGAAGCTTCACGGTTAGAAAGGAAGAAAGAAACCAAGGAAGGATACTTGCATGTTGCTTTGGGTGAATGAAAATCCACATGCATATGATTTTTCTGGGTTGTAAGCATGGGCGGACCCAGGTTATACACAAGGGGGGCAAGTGCCACCCCTTAAATTTGAGATGTTTAAAAAAAAATTATATATACACACACACATATTAAAATGATTGTCCACCTTTAAATTAAATGA
The DNA here is from genome assembly GCA_025563575.1 of Acacia pycnantha. Taxonomy (NCBI): domain Eukaryota; kingdom Viridiplantae; phylum Streptophyta; class Magnoliopsida; order Fabales; family Fabaceae; genus Acacia; species Acacia pycnantha. Next base: position 37,301 of record JAMWYP010000291.1, read on the forward strand.
TCACCCTTAATACATCAAGACTACACTTTTTAATCAAATAGGGGATGAATGGTTGAATGATTGTTTAATGACTTATATTGAAAAGGATGTATTTGATAACATTGATAATAAGGCAATTATGATGGAATTCCAAAAAATAAGGCCTAGAATGATGGCATTGTAATTATTTTCATTGTAATATAATTTTGTTATTAAAATATATGTACGTGAACATATTAAGTGTCCACCCTTCATTGTATTTTATATAACTGCATTTCTAGCAGCACTTAACTTTGCTTTTCTAAATGACAGGTTTGTAAAATAATTGTCTCTCTTATCATATCATCAATGTTCACTTGATTTCATGAATACTTTTTTGATATTCTTTTATTTTCTTGTTTATATTCTTTTATTTTTAATGCATTTAAAAATTTTCTTTTAAAAAAATTTTGGGGGCGCTGCCCCGAACCCCGAATCCCCCTGCCAATGGTGCCCCCTTCAGTAAATTTCTGGGTCCGCCCTTGGACTTGTAAGCGGAAGGTTGATCAAGAAAGGAAAAGAAAAAGCGACCACAAAGTCGAGAATAGGAACAAGTGGTAAGATCATCAACGTTCTCTTGGAAATTTTGGGGTTTGTTGGAAAACCCAGATTATTGGTCTGTGGAAAACTCCAAAAACTAAAAGGATTTTTGTAATTTTGAGCTCACCAACGTGTTCACCATTGAAAATAGTGTGGGAATAAGTTGGTAGATGAATTTTGAAAGGCACTTTAGTGCATGAAACCATAAGCTTTACAAAAACGTTGAAACTGCCAGTTTTTTGTTTCTGGAGTCAGTCGGTGTTCATGCATGGTTTGACCTAGCTAATGAACCCAAAAAATTATGAAATTTTTTAGAAATATAGTAGAGGCGTGTAGCTTTAATTTGGTGGGTATTTTGTAATTTTCTGAGCTCTGAGTAAGGAGATACGATTTTTACAAAATGACCCTAATTTTTGAAAGATAAAACTGGGCAGTAAGCATTGTGCATGATGTTGAATGAGTAAATGAACCCAGAGAATTATGAGATTTTCTAGATTGAAAGAGGACACAGATAGAATTAATTTGATATATGATTTGGAATTTTCGAAGTTCTGTGTCACGAGATATCGGTTTTTAAAATTAAGCAAAGATTCTGGAAACTTTTCTGGACAGTGCTGACATTTTCGAAAACTGGGAATAAATGGAATATGATAAAATCATTAAATTTTCCAGATTAATAGAGGGTGAACAGAGCTTTAATTTGATATAAACTGTGTATTTTTCTGAGTTTTGAGCAGAGAGATATCGATTTTTGAATTTAGGTTAAGCTTCTAGAGAGTTGAATATGAACAGTGATCAAGTGACCAGTTTAAAAATATTTAAACGAAGTTCAAAAATTCTGAAATTTTTTAAAATGGCAGAGGACGTGTATAGTAGAGCTTTTTGATGACGTATAATGAGTAATTTTTGGAGCTCTTAGTAATAAAATATAGATTTTTGAAATAAAATAAGTTTATGGAAACTTGAACAGGGAAGTGAAGGAAACATAAGAAAAATTGGTATTAATCTTATGTGTTCTGACCAGTGGGATCAATTTTATTTTTATTTTTTTTGTGAAAATAGACTTAAATAGGAACATGTGAGAGTTGGAAGCACACAATTAAGAGTTGTGTGCAATTAAATATGAAATTTTGAAGTTTTGAAAAATTCTGGCCAGTCAAAGGATTAATCCATAAATGAATAAATTAAAGGCCAAAAGTAATATGTTTTTGTGAAAAAGGGTTTTTAAATAATTTCATATATGAAGTACAATGATATTATTATAGGGATCTCCGAGAGCGTTCGTAATACCAGAAGTAATATGTTTTTGTAAAAATGGGTTTTTAAGTAATTTCATATATGAAGTATAATGGTACTATTATAGGGATTTCCGGGAGTGCATGCATTACAAAACATTTGGACGATATTGAAGCTAATACACGAATAGGTGGTAACTTAAATCCTATATATATGGTTTGTGTATGTTATATATGTTTAATTACCATGATTGTGGGGTTGTGTCTTGTACACGAGCTGTTTACATACAATGTTTTTCTGTTATTTTGTCAATAGCATATGTCTTCCAATGTGTTGAGGACTCATAATCGATAAGGTTCAGCGTTTATATATTTTCCTGTGTGCTGAGAAACTCGGGACTAAATAAGTCATGCATTTATTTTTCCTTGGATGGGGAATTCAGAACCCATAAAGTTTTGCATTTACTTTTCCTAGCATTATGGAATTTGGGACTCATAGGGTCTTGCTTTTAATCTTCCTACTAGCATTATGGAATTTGGGACTTGTGCGGTCCTGCGTTATTTGGACTTGTAGAGTCCATTCACAGTTAACATGACATGTATGATGTAACATCCCAATTTTGAAATTCTAAAACTAAGTAATATTTTAGTGATCCGAAAGTAGTAAGATGGAGCAGACGACATGCAATTTTTACAGTGAGAGATCATCTCATCCCCATGCTTCTCAAGCTGCACACCACCTCCCCATTCCTCCTTATATCATCAGACCGGACAACAACCAAGAAATAGAAAGGAAAACGAGAGACGAAAGCATGAGTTAGAAACATGAGAGAGTAAGGAAGAGAGTGTTACACCCTTACCGGCCTCGCCCTTTCGGGTGGCGGGTTAGAGGGATTCCTTTTATCTGTCACCTTTCCATCATTATTAGGTCCATTTAACATGTATCAGAGTGAGCGCAACAGAGCATTTAACCGGTTTGAACTACCTACTATACTTGTAAAAGCGCAATGAACAAAAACAAGAGTCCCTAAAGCGTTAAGGGTACAGTCATCCAAAATAAAATACCAAAAATAACATACAGTCATCCCAAAGAAAAATATACAAGAGTAATAGGGCATTCCCTATTCTTCAATCTGCACAGATAAGCCTTACCTCTCCAAAAAGGTTCTTCTAGCTCAGGCACGATCCCATGTATCTACACATTTGTTTGGAATTCAAAAATGAACCTCAGAGTACTTGTCAATACTCATGTACTAAATATGTATAGTGTATGCATGCATCCATGTCATATAAAAATCATAGATAAAATGCCAAACATACCATATATGCATTCAGAAATATGCCATAAAAAAACCACATACTTCACAATTCGTAGAACCCGTACAGCTGCCTTACCAAGGCCGGCCTCGAACTCCATGGATTCACAACCCGTAAAGCGCCCTTACTAGGCCGGCCCTGCATCGATCCTCAACCCGCACGGCCGCCAATCAAGGCCAGCCTCGGACTGATCATCCTCAACGCTAGGAACATAATAGTTAGGGACTCGAACCTCGACATGCTCTATATGCATATTTGGCTAAAAATAACACAAACATACACATGGCAACCACAAACATACAACAAACACATAAAAGTACTTAAGTAAAGCAGTTACTACCTGGTGGGGGTGTGTATCGCCTTATTATTTATTGTGCCTGATCACTTTTCCAATTATGCCCTTGCCCTAAATAACACCAAAATACCTTATTTTTAGTATTTCCAAAAATACCCTTGCATTTATCACAAAATCCGAGCCCTTCACAATTTTGTTTTTCAGAAAATCCTGTGTTTTTGGCCCAACTTCAAACATTTTTAATAAATTCCAGAAATATCATATTTGCATGAAATCAGTGCCATTCGAACCGTGGGAATGTCTAATTTGCAGGAAAAATATTTCCAGAATTCAAAAGTACACATATGTTTTCGTGTAGCATATTTTTCCACACTCTGGTCCAGATTCGGACTGATGCTTCTGAGCCAACTTTAACAATTTTTATCTCCTAGTAGAAAACTTCAAATAATATAAACTTATACATCACGGGTGAACCTTAGGATGTGTAATTTCTCCCTGTAAAATTTCATCCAAAAAAGTTCATTTACTATTTTTAAAAATCAATTGAAGGTTCAACGCAGAATCTCCAGATTCAACAACAAACTTGTTTTTAGGGGTTTTTCGATGTTTTTGAGTTTGGAAGATTAAACCATAGCTTAAACCCACACAAAACATGTTTTAAACACATTAAGACCATAAAAAACTCCAAAATAAGATTACAACACCAAACCCTAACCCCTTGAACGAAAATCACAAGTTCAAGTTTCAAAGGTTCGGGTTTTCGGTGTTACGAATCGAAGTTGAATTGATGATCTTTGTAGCTTGGACCTTGCTTTGGCTATGGAGATTTGGCTGAAATCATCTCTCCTCTTCTGCAAAATTTCGTGCTCCCATGGTTTAGGAGAGAGAGATCATGTGTATTTAATAATAAATAAAGTAAGCGATCGATCCCGAATAAGCTGGAGTAAAACCTGTCTTGTAACTAGTGGAATTCATTTGACTCTTGACTTTATCTCCAAGAAAAATCCAGACGGTTCCTGAATCTGCCATGCGGCGCATCCCCACGGAAAATATCTAGATTTTTACTTTTCATTTGGGGATAATTACCTACTTTAGCCCGGAATTTATGAAAATTACCAATTTTGGCCCGGAAGTTCTCGGTTATTCTTTTCTTTATCCCCAAGTTTTTAGACACTTCCTAGGTCTAGGTCGCTGATAATTGAATATTTTATACACTTATTTTTGTCTCTTGAATAATAATTTAGGACCCTTTATCTAATAAATAATGGCTCTTATGTTTATTTGGGCCTTGGGCCTTTTATTGCATTTTAGCCATTTTTAATAATAAAATTCCAGTTTTGTGTTGCTTCACTATTTCTACCATAACTCTTGAACCAGACATCGGATTTGCCTCATTTTTGTCTCATATTTCAGATGATTCAGAGAGCTACAATTGTTATGAAGACATCAAGAGCAAATTCGGTCAAGAAGGCGGTCAATTTTGGAGCCAAAGTCGGATGTACAATTCTGGATTTATTTTGGACCCGAATTTTGTAATTTAAGTCCAGTTTTATTTTATTTTGTTTTGGCTAAAACTATGAGAGCCCATTTCGTTTTAGGTTATTTTTAAGTATGGCAGCTGCCACAAACATATTTATTCACGTTTTTAACATTAGAGTGGATCAAAATACAAGTTTTCATTTTCTCTCATACATTCTTCATGTTCTTCGCGCGTTCTTCGTGTTCTTCGTTCGTTCTTCGATTTTCCCAGCCATGATCGGCTAAACTCTTGTGATTAACCCAACGATGAGGATTCCATGATTCATCCAGAGAACTCGTGCCTAATCGGTAACTACTCGATTCTGTTTTCATCTTATCGGATTCGATTTCTGGAAATAGCTCGAATATTAGATTTAATATTCGGTTTGGTTCATCCCAAGGACTTAGTTCGGACTAGGTTACAGTGTTCTTTGTGCGATTGCACGGTGAGACGCCACTGTCCGGACAGATTCTAGGCGATCGTCTAGGCGAGGAATCTCCGGATGAATGCGAGATTTCGATTCATCCGGAACCAAACGTGGGTTAGTTGTATTTTCGTTCAATGATGGAGGTTTCGGAATCAATTCGTTGGAGTTGATCATCTTTAATCTGTCTCTGTTTATTTGATTGTTTGACTCGTTTATTGCATTTTGGTTATGTTATTTCGTTTTGTTCTATTTGTTAAACCAAACCCCCATTTTATCATTCTGTTTCACTATTGTTATTAAACAAGCATTTGCAAATTCGTTGGGAAACGACCCGGGTTCCTAATTTCGCAAATTAATTACGAACTTGGTTGTTTTGGGAGATACGGCAATTAATCTTTCCAGGTGGCGCACCATGGACCCCTCAAATCGAGATTCCATGATTTTTATTTTATTTTTCCTAATTTATCTGATTTATTCATCTTTTATCCATCAAGTGGGACCCACACTGTGATTTTTTGACTGCTTTTGGTTTTCTTTTCCTCCAAGTAATTTTTAGTAATTAAGGGGGGTATGTGGTGCCTCAAGGGCCCCACCAAATCTGCCCTCATGCTTTTCCTCTCTGTCCTTTTACTTTATCCGGTGCTTGTCATAGGTGCTTCCTTTGTACTTTTCTTTAAATTTTCGAGATATTCTCCCTGTTTGGACATACATATGGGACACCCTTTTCACTTCCCAATATGACCCCACATTTGTCTCATTCATTCCAAAGGAAGGCCCTAATTGGTCCTTATCTGTCCCCTTTTCATCAGATAACATCCTGTGGGACCCGTGTTTTGTGTTTGAGCCTGAGTATGGATAAAATCATCTGAATTTTATTTCTCTCTCCCGAGTGGACGAAATTCAATGCTTAAGGGTAAGGATTTGAATTTTCTACCCTGTAATCATTACTTACTTTTTGCTTTCCTATCCTACAGTGACACATGTCCTCAGGTAATAATTATACTGACTTTTCATTCCTATCTCTTCTAAAAACGCAGGAAATCATTACCAGTCCAGAAAATGTCATGTGCATACCTATATTAGCACATTTCTGCTTAGCTAACTGTCCCATACCCTAGGGCATAGCTAAATAACATTTTTACTAACCGATTAACACCGTATAGGTGTTTTTGTGCCCTTCTGCACTGTCACTTTAATTTCTACAGCCTTGAGCTCTTGATCAAAATACTCATAGGATATCAATGTTTTATTTCCAAATTTAAATATCACACTTTCTAAATAGGGTCTAGTCATATGCCTGATACAGACTTATTCTCAAGTCTCTAGGCCCAAAATTAAGGATATTACAGAGAGAGCCATGGCTGAAGAGAACGAGGGGGACCAAACGTGTGAAAGCTTGAGGAATCAACCAAGGTGAGTTCCTTAAGCCTTTTCCTTCTTATTTTCATGGTTTTAGTTTGAACAGATCAGATAAGATCATAACCAACCTACAATCAAGGAGATAATCAAGGGAAATCTCTATCACAAATAGAGGCCCATGAGCCCAAGACCAACAGTACACTCTATACATAAGAGTTAAACCCTAAAGGTACACATCTATCATCTTCTACGCTCTACTCTCTCTCAATTGCATATACTGCACACGAGCACACACCCACGCCCTTTGGCTAAACGCCTCCAATATCATCGAACTACGTGGACTTTGATCCCTCTTCGTGGTACGTAGGCCCCAGGAATCGCTCCTAGGTCAAGTCCCAATCAACATCAACATCCTAGGGGCAATTCCCAATCAACATCAAGATACACACCCAGGCAGGTCAAAACTTTGAACTACGGGATGGGGGCAAATCATTATTACATTTATATAAGGCCCATATTCTATATAAGGCCCGGCAAGGGGCAATCCACATGGCACGAGATATGACGCCACATCACTTGGGCTTTGAGGCAGAAGCCCACGTTCAAACCCTAAACCTAAGGTAGTCTCTATATATAGCGAGGTTAACCCTAAAGGTTCATCATCTCTTCTACACCGTCTACGCTCAGGCTAATAACATACAGCCGTCACGAGCATACGACCACCCCCTTGGCTAAACGCTCCATCAATCCTCGAACTACGTGGACTTTGAACCCTCTTCGGGTACGTAGGCCCTAGGAATCGCTCCTAGGTCAAGTCCCAATCAACACCAACATCCTAGCCCTTAGGGCTAGACAATCTGTGTTTTACACCGAACAGTGGCGCCGACCGTGGGACTCGATAAATTTCGATTCCTACGACCAAAGATGGTCAATACCGAAGCGCGATCCGATGCCCTTGAACGAGCAGTTCACGAAAATCCACAAGAAGCAAAATCAAGAATCGTAGCGACTGCGAAGGGATTCGTAGAAACAATTGTTGTTTGAGCAACGACTTTGGTTTTGAGCCGCTTCACATGGGTTTTCTAAAAATCTCCATGTCTCTACATGACGAGAAGATAGTTGGAAGGATCACCGGGATCTCTCATTGGGAATTCTTCTAAGAGAGGGTGTGTATTAGATAAGTTTGGGCAATTGAGCAATGTGGAATGAAGGATCGTCATCCTCTCTCCGGAAACCCGCACATTCCAATTCTCGCTATAAATTTAGATGCCCTATTCTGATGGGTTTTCTTTTTCTGTTTCTTCGTGTCTTCAAATGATGAGAATATAGTAGGTAGGATTCTCATCCTCCCTCCTGAAGGATCGTCATCCTCTCTCCTGGAAACCCAGACTTTTCAATTCTTATATAAATTTAGATGCGGGCAATTGAGCAATGTGGAATGAAGGATCCTCATCCTCTCTCCGTGGGAACCTGCATTTGAGCAGATTCTCATCATCTCTTCTTGGGAACCCGCATTTAGGCGGGATTCTCATCCTCCTCCTCAAGGATCGTCATCCCGTCATCCTCTCTTCTTGGGAACCCGGATATAGGCGGATCCTCATCCTCTCTCCTTGGGAACCCAGATGTGAGCAGGATCCTCCATCTTTTCTCCTTGGGAACCCAGATTTGAGCAGGATTCTCATCCTCTCTTCTTGGGAACCATATTTGAGCCATCTTTTCTCCTAGGGAACCCAAACTGGGCAATTTGGCATAAATTTAGATGCTCTATTCACATGGGTTTTTCTTTAACTCTCCATGTGTCCGCATGATGAGAAGATTCTCATCCTCTCTCCTTGGGAACCCAGTTTGAGCGGGGATTCTCATCCTCTCTTCTTGGGAACCCAGTTTGAGCCATCTTTTCTCCTTGGGAACCCGGACTTTTCAATTCGGCATCCGTGTATGCCGTAACGATAAAGGTTGGCGGCTCTTCGATTTACCAAGCCTCCGAGATATCCGCAGTGTAACACCTCAAATCCATCACCCAAAACTTGGCCAAAATATTTGAAATATCTCCCACTAGGATAATCATTAACCAAATCATTCAAAAATATAACCGTTTAAAATAGAAATCATAATACAAAACCCAAAATATGTCTCCAAAATATTTCAGAGTTTAATACAAAGCGGAAGTCTTAGGGTCTTGGCAAATAGAAATAACATAACATAAACTACGGGAGTACAAAGAGCCTTCAAAGCTCACTCCATAGGTGCCTTCCCTTGCTCCTTACTAGGATATTCACCTGAAAAATGTTAATATGGGATGAGATTTCCACATCTCAGTAACTACTGAATATTCTACCGTACACAAGCAAATCATATATGATCAAAATAAGGGATAATAAAATACCTTGACATATATATATATATAGATATATTTCCGAAAAATTCTAATAAAAAGATTCTACAAAAATATTTATCATTTAAATAATTTAAACTGTTCAGTAATATGTCATGCAATATGCAACCGCCCTTATATCCTCTTCCATCCTTATACCGCTGACTGGAGCCATAGGCTAACACATAGTCCAACAGAAACCATTCATGTGACTGAATTGTTCCAAGCTCACCAAAACTTAAGATATACCCGGCCAAAAGTATAGAGCTTAAGTATGGACTATGGCTCCCCTCCCTATCAGAATAAAGGAGGTGTCACATGTCCCACAACTCCAATGCAATCCCGGCGAGGAAAACATGGAAGAAGGGGCCTCAAAAGTACCAATCCACTTGTGCACCGAGCGGTGGCATAAAATCATAACATATTAGATTCCTCCAAACTCCATCCCAACACAAATACAACCGCCATGATAAATGCACTCATTCAAAAATAATACATTACGCTTCCATTAATATCAAATAAAACCATTGAAATTCATGATCAATAAATAGTATCACTGTATGTATTCGTGAATAGTAATTTACCATACGTAAATAGTAAACAAGAAATAGTAAATAGTAAACAAGAAATAGTAAATAATAATTAGTAAACAAGAAATAGTAAATAGTAAACAAGAATAGTAAATAGTAAATGGTAAACAAGTAAATAGTAAACAATAAATAGTGAATAGTGAATAGTAAATTGGTATGTATAATACGTGCATTTGGTGCCATGTACAAATACAATCTAAAATTTCCATAGCAGGATCTTAAAACCTTACAACCCATAAAATATTGTATCATATATATCGACTAAAAATAGTATAAGCATAAAAATATAATCATACATAATTCACAAGTATAAGGAAAAATATCCGAGTTACTGTTACTTGCTAACTCTCAAATAATCACCAAAGAGCAACTACCGGGTATCCCCAAATAATTACCACCTTACTCTCCTTCTCTCTTTCCTTCCTTTCTCTCTCTCTCCTTTCTTTCTCTCTCTCTCTCTTTCCTTTCTCTTTTCTTCCTCCTCTGCGTTTCACGGGTGCGTGTGTGTGTATTTATAGTTGAGAAAATGGGTCCTTAACCGTGATTTACACCTCGGGTCATTCTACGTAATTTTCCCGTGTCAAATTTTCAACATTTCCGACGGACATCACGTGAAGTTTGGAAAATATTTGCCCGTGGGTCCCACACCTTTTAAATATTATATTATTTTCAAATAGTAACCTTTAAATATTATATTATTATTTAAATAATAAATTATTTTTATGTGGGTCCCGCATGAAAATTTTTCAAAGTTCACGAGCAAAACTCGGCTCGGTAGAGTGGAAATAATTTGACGTGGGTCCCACATGAATAGTAAATACGTATTTATAAATAGTAAAATACGTACTTATGAATAGTAAATACTATTCATGACCCATAAAATACTTATTTCAAATTTGTCACTCCCAAAATAGGACCTAAGAGTCTTCCAAAAATAGGCCAATTCTCAAGTCTGTAAGCTCAAAATTTGGGATATTACATTTCTCCCCCGTTAAATAAATTTCGTCCTCGAAATTTAATATAAGTAAGAATTCTACTTACCTAATTAAATAAGTGAGGATAGGTTTGTCGCATGCTCTCCTCAGTTTCCCAAGTAGCATCTCCTGGAGCCATTCCTTTCCATACCACCTTTACAAGTTTAATGGTCTTGTTTCTTAATTTCTTTTCCTTCTCATCTACAATTCGCTCCGGCTCAGCTCTATATGTCATGTTATCTTCAAGTTCTACCTCTTCTGCTTCAATAACATGAGAAGAATCTGGTCGGTACTTCTTCAGTTGCGATACATGGAAGACGTCATGCAAATTTGCAAGTTGTGGGGGTAACGCAATTCTATAAGCTACTGACCCTATTTTCTTTAAAATCTCATAGGGACCCATATAACGAGGTGAAAGCTTCTTCGCTCGAATTGCTCTACCAATGCCAGTCATTGGTGTGACTCTTAGAAATACATGTTTGCCTTCCTTGAACTTCAACGATCGCCTTCTCCTATCAGCATAACTCTTCGTCTACTACGAGCGGTGAGAAGTTTCGCTTGATCACCTTAATCTTTTGAGTTGTTTCATCCACCAACTCTGGACCTAGTAAACTTCGTTCACTTAATTCCGTCCAAAGAAATTGGAGATCTACATTTCCTTCCATACAAAGCCTCATATGGTGCCATCTCAATGCTAGAGTGATAACTGTTGTTATATGCAAACTCTGCCAAATGAAGATGATTGTCCCAACTTCCTCCCAACTCGATCGCACATGCTCGTAACATGTCTTCCAGAGTCTGTATAGTCCTCTCAGTCTGTCCATCGGTCTGAGGATGATATGCTGTACTAAACCTCAGTCGGGTTCCCATGGCATCCTGCAATGCTTTCCAAAAGTGTGAAGTAAATCGCGGATCACGATCAGATACGATACTGTTCGGTACTCCATGTAATCTGACGATCTCCTTCATGTAGATTTTTGCTAGCTTCTCAAGAGAATACTCTGTCGCTGTGGCTAGAAAATGGGCCGACTTAGTCAATCTATCAACAATTACCTGGATGGCGTTATGTCCAGACGCGTTAGAGGAAGTCCCGTGATGAAATCCATTGAGATACTATCCCATTTCCATTCTGGGATTTCCAGATTTTGTAATAGTCCAGGGGGTTTTCGATGTTCAATTTTGACTTTCTGACAAGTTAAACAACGAGTAACAAACTCGGTCACGTCTTTCTTCATGCCGCGCCACCACCAATTCCGCTTCAAATCATGATACATCTTGGTTGCTCCAGGTGAATAGTATATTTGCTTCGATGAGCTTCCTCTAGCACGAGCCTTCTTATTTCTCCATCGTCAGCTAGACACACTCTTCCCTTATACCTTATTATCCCATCTTCCCCAATCTCAAACTCGACTCTCTTCCTTCTTCAATTTCTTCCCTAACACTTACCGATACTCATCTTCAAGCTGAGCGAATTTAATTTCTTTCCACGTCGTACTTTCAATAGTTAATGCCTCCATGGTAGCAACTTGTCCTGACAATACATCAATAGATGTACTGTACATCTTCTAACAATTTGTGTTCCCCGATCATCATCCGGGCCGCATGGATCGTCTTTTCGCTTAAGGCATCGGCTACAACGTTTGCCTTTCCTGGATGATACTTCAATTCATAGTCGTAGTCCTTGAGAAATTCCATCCATCTTCTTTGCCGCATGTTGAGCTCCTTTTGGTCAAACAGGTACTTCAGGCTCTTATGATCACTAAAAACCTCAAATCGTGATCCATAGAGATGGTGCCTCCAAATCTTTAGAGCAAACACCACCGCTGCCAACTCTAAGTCGTGAGTAGGATAGTTCTCTTCATGTGGCCTTAACTGTCGGGAAGCATAAGCCACTACTCTACCATCTTGCATTAGTACACACCCAAGACCTTTCTTGGAAGCATCAGTGTACAAGGTAAAGGTCTGAGTAGGATCTGGAATTGTAAGTACTGGTGCCGTAGTCAACTTAGTCTTCAAATTTTGAAAAGCCGCTTCACACTTCTCGTCCCACACAAAAGGTTGACCTTTCCTAGTTAACTTTGTTAAGGGCATAGCTAACCGTGAAAAGCCCTTAATAAATCTCCTATAATAGCCACCAATCCTAGAAAACTTCGATCTCGGTCTGGGTAAAGGATATTTGTTCTTTATAGTCACTTTATTCAACTGGCGATAGTCGATGCATAGTCTCAGGCTTCCATCTTTCTTCTTCACAAAGAGCACAGGCGATCCCCAAGGAGATACACTGGGTCTGATGAAGCCCTTTTCCATCAATTCTTCGATCTGCTTCTTCAACTCTGCTAGTTCTGATGGAGACATTCGGTACGGAGCTTTAGAGATAGGTCCTGTCTGTGTACGAGATCGATAGAAAATTCTACTTCTCTCTCTGGGGTAAACCTATCATCTCTTTTGGAAATACTGAAATTCGTTTACTACTTCGATGTCTTCTATCCCTTCCTCTACTTCTGCTAGAATGGAGAAAAACACCATGTACACGGAACAATCCCTATTAATAGACTTTTCAACTTGTACCGCAGACAATTGCGGTTTACTATGGCTCATAGAGTCATCTGCAAGAGATATAATCTTTCTCTTACAGTCAAGGATGACATCATTTGCTGACAACCAATAAAAAGGCATTTTGCATATGCTTAAATTCAATCGAGGCACACAATCATACGATATAAAAGAGTGTGTAGCACCCGAATCAAATAAAGCTTCAACTTCAAGGCCTTGGATTTTGAGGGTACCTTTAATCAAATTTGGTGAAGCACTTGCCTCCTGGTGTGATAGTGCGAACACCTTGCCTGGAACTGCAGCTTCTAGCATCATTGGCCCGTCGAGGCTCTTCCTCGCGTAACCTCGGAGATGTGTCCGGCTTTCCGCAATTGAAACATGTCACACAATGTCCTTGGTGTATCTTTCCACACTGCACACTTCGATTATTTGCGGTGCTAGCCACAGAGTCATGGATCCCCTATAAGAGTTTTGTCCTCCACTAAATTGACTCCTTGGGGTCTACCGAAATGGCTCCTCCGGGGTCTACTAAAATGACTCCTTGGAGGTCCATTGAAATTACCCTTGGTGGTCCACCGGAAAGATTTCTTGATGGTTGACTAAATCGCGTATTCACACCACTGAAATTATGACTGTGCTTCTTAGTGATTCCCCCATAGGTCTCATAGGAGGTGCAGATCTCGGCTTGAAGTCCTTTCATCTTCTCGCCTTCTTCTTCCCGTTTGCTTCTGGCTATCGTGCGTAATTTGTCACATATCTCTTCAAAGTTCTTTGCTCCATCCGTAAATGGTGCCAAAGCCGTCTTTAAATCTGGTCTAGCTTTTTCCACTAGCCGAGCACACATCCATTTTGGGTTGTTTTGCGAATATTTGCAAAATTTAGACAACTCCAAAAGCGAGTGATAAATTCATCCTCGTGCAATCCTCTTGCCCGAATGTGAGGAATTCAGCTTTCTTTCTCTATTCTGATTGAAGGGGAAAAATAATAATTCTCGAACTTTTCTTTAAATTCTTCCCATGTCATCTCTTCATCAAGCATTCTTGGTGCTTTCCCACCATTGTTGGGCCGCTTTCTCCATCAACTGTTCGCAACTTGTACCTTTGTTGTGAGCTGATTTTGATAACTTTAAATATCTTTTCGAGACGCTCACCATTCTAGTGCTTCGATTGGGTCTAGCTTCCCCTCGAACATTGGAGGAGTAAACTTCCGGACTTTTTCCCAAACCTCAGTAATATGCGGAGGGTTATACTGAGTATGGGAACTGCTACTACCTCTTGATTCTCGTGCCGCATCGACTCCCACCCCCGATTGATGGTCGAAGGAATGACTTCCCCGGCCGTAGGCTTCTTCTTCTTACCACCTTGACTTCTTCTTTCGCTAATTCGTCCTCGTGCCTATTCACTTTCTCTTACCTCCAGATTGCATCGCGTAATTCGCTAGAAGGGCATTGTTATCCCGAGGAGGGGAACATTTTGATGCGAAGAGGGACCATTTTGTCGTGAAGCGGGGTTGTATTAGTCCTTCGAGTTCTCCCCATTTTCTTCTCCTATGATCTACACTATAAGGATGCTAAGTAAGGGTTAAGTGGCTAAAAAAATTCTAAATCTAATCAAAGAGAAGGGCACATGTTATGATATTTAATTTGCCACGACCTCTAAAAAGTTTAAAGAAGTCATTTTAGAAAATAGACAAAATTTGTCATGGAATGTTTAGCTTTGATACCAAAAATGTAACACCTCAAATCCATCACCTGAAAACTTGGCCAAAATATTTGAAATATCTCCCACTAGGATAATCATTAACCAAATCATTCAAAAATATAACCGTTTAAAATAGAAATCATAATACAAAACCCAAAATATGTCTCCAAAATATTTCGTAGTTTAATACAAAGCGGAAGTCTTAGGGTCTTGGCAAATAGAAATAACATAACATAAACTACAGGAGTACAAAGAGCCTTCAAAGCTCACTCCATAGGTGCCTTCCCTTGCTCCTTACTAGGATATTCACCTGAAAAATGTTAATATGGAATGAGATTTCCACATCTCAAGAACTCACCGAATATTCTACCGTACACAAGCAAATCATATATGATCAAAATAAGGGATAATAAAATACCTTGACATATATATATATATAGATATATTTCCGAAAAATTCTAATAAAAAGATTCTACAAAAATATTTATCATTTAAATAATTTAAACTGTTCAGTAATATGTCATGCAATATGCAACCGCCCTTATATCCTCTTCCATCCTTATACTGCGATCGGAGCCATAGGCTAACACATAGTCCAACGAAACCATTCATGTGATCGAATTGTTCCAAGCTCACCAAAACTTAAGATATACCCGGCCAAAAGTATAGAGCTTAAGTATGGACTATGGCTCCTCCCTATCGAATAAAGGAGGTGTCACATGTCCCACAGCTCCAATGCAATCCCGGCCAGAGGATAACATGGAAAAAGGGGCCCTGAAAAGTACCAATCCACTGTGCACCGAGTGGTGGCATAAAATCATAACATATTAGATTCCTCCAAACTCCATCCCAACACAAATACAACCGCCATGATAAATGCACTCATTCAAAAATAATACATTACGCTTCCATTAATATCAAATAAAACCATTGAAATTCATGATCAATAAATAGTATCACTGTATGTATTCGTGAATAGTAATTTACCATACGTAAATAGTAAACAAGTAAATAGTAAATAGTAAACAAGTAAATAGTAAATAATAATTAGTAAACAATAAATAGTAAATAGTAAACAAGTAAATAGTAAACAGTAAATAGTAAACAGTAAATAGTAAACAATAAATAGTAAATAGTGATTAGTAAATTGGTATGTATAATACGTGCATTTAGTGCCATGTACAAATACAATCTAAAATTTCCATAGCAGAATCTTAAAACCTTACAACCCATAAAATATTGTATCATATATATCGGTCTAAAAATAGTATAAGCATAAAAATATAATCATACATAATTCACAAGTATAAGGAAAATATGCGTTTCACAGGGGTGCGTTGTGTGTGTATTTATAGTTGAGAAAAATGGGTCCTTAACCGTGATTTACACCTCTGGGTCATTCTACGTAATTTTCCCCGTGCCAAATTTTCAACACTTCCGACAGACATCACGTGAAGTTTGGAAAATATTTGCCCGTGGGTCCCACACCTTTTGTACGTATTTATAAATAGTAAAATACGTACTTATGAATAGTAAATACTATTCATGACCCATAAAATACTTATTTCAAATTTGTCACTCCCAAAAATAGGACCTAAGAGTCTTCCAAAAATAGGCCAATTCTCAAGTCTATAAGCTCAAAATTTGGGATATTACACGCAGTGCAACTCAAACGGTTATGAGATCCACCCAAATGCTACGTTTGAAGGCGTAGAAGCCCAAAACGGAAATCCCAATGGTGATCCGACAGTCATAGCAAACTAGAGAAATTGGTAGTTGCGCAGTGAGATGCTTCGAGTGTTTTCCTAGGGATAAATGGCGCAGGATATCTAAACCGTGATCCGAGATACCGAGATGCTTTGAATGGCAAGGGATAGGGGACAAATGCTTCGAGTGGCGTGGATATTTGAACCACAGCCTTAGAGGCCGAGATGCTAGGAATGCCGAGATCAAGTTTCCTTCTCGAAAAATGTGAAGCCGAGCCGGTTTCCACCGCCGAGATCTAGGTTCTCTCCCTTAGGAAAATGGGAGGCCGAGATCGAGATTCCAGAGAAGGTTTAATCTCGAGATGGGTTAACTCACTTTGACGCTGAGATTCAGAATGCAGGGGTCGTGGTCGACGTGGTTTGCATGAACCGGTCAGTTTTGGTCTTGCTCGGTCTTGTACTTGGATGCTACGAGGAACGGCCATAATGGAGTCTTCGATGCTCAATCACACAGAAAGCTTTAAATGTACACGGGATAAGGCGGCAGGAGGCAAAGCTAACTTGGTTATGCCGAGTTAACCATCGATTGCGGCTATGCCAAGGTACATCTGTCTGAAGGTGTCGAGATACAAGGTCGGAACGCTGTGAACATTGCCGAGATTCCTGAGCTACAAAAATGAGGAGTATACAACCGGGATAGTTAGTAAAGTTGGTTGGGATCTGAGACGCCGACATATTCCGGCTGAGGAATCTGAGTTATATGCAAGAGTCGGCATGGCGAAGGAAGTCGCGGATGTTCCTTCTTAGGCTAAAAGACAACAATTACTTGGTCGCTCAAATACAAGACCGTCATTGATCTTGGATATTCTCTGAGTATGTCTTCCACGGGATGCGAAGCGTATGGTCTCTTGATCAACAATAAGCTTACCGGATGTGTAGAGGTTCCTTGATTCCGAGATTCAACTTCCGAGATGCTCCATAATTTTCCATCCGAGATTGGTAAGGCCGAGAAGCAGATTTGATTATGAAGAGCTATCGGCATGCTCAGGAAAAGCCCTTCTCGTGCCGATTCATGAAAAGTCGACCTAGAAAGACGGGAAGATTTACACACAGTGACCTAAACGAAAATCTCAAAAGTTTATCACAGGGACCTAAGTGAAAATCTCAAAAGGTTTCACACAGGGACCTAAGTGAGAATCTCAAAAGGTTTCACACAGGGACCTAAGTGAAAATCTCAAAAGGTTTCACACAGGGACCTAAACGAAAATCTCAAAAGGTTTTACACAGGGACCTAAGTGAAAATCTCAAAAGGTTTCTCACAGGGACCTAAGTGAAACTCTTAAAAAGTCTCACAGAGGGACTAAAGTGAAACTTCTGCAAATCATGGAGTCGCACGGAGCAATTCAATTGCATAGTACTTCTTGCCGATTCAGAGCAAACCCATGACAATTTAAAGTGTTTTAGAAGCTATATCAATTCAAAGGTACGATTTCCTACTATCATTTTTATGGCTTTAGCGAAGTCGTCGCAGGAAGGCATTTATTCTTATCATGCCTATCTTAGCTCTCACATGATAGGAACCATTTCATTTTTTATGTATTACATATATAAATTAAAATGTCATATAGTGGGATTGAATCATGCACACCGAAGCCGGGTTGACATACCGATTAAATTAAATTTGGTTAAAATCCTCGCCCGTGTAAAAGTTGAAAGCGGACCTCGGTTACACCAAATCTGGTTAAAATCCGGGATCCGTGTAACGACGGTTACAGCCTCCAATTCTTTAAACATGTAGGAATCTGAGGTGCATAAACCCGTTTCCGAAAATCATGTTCAAGTTAAACATGTATGAAGTCATGGTAAAGAAACCAGTCTTCGAAGATCATGTCAAAACTAAACATGCAGGAATCTGAGGTGCATAAACCCGCTTTCGAAAATCATGTCCAGCGAATCTAGTTAAAATTCGGGATTCGTGTAAAGTTTCGTGGAGGTCGGTACCTTTTCTTTTATTCTTTTAAATCTTGTTTCTTTATATATAATTGTTCATTGCATATTTCTTCAAATCCACATATCACGTGTCTCCTTTGAGCCATTGGTGGTGCCACGCCGAAATAGACGGCGGACCCCATTACACTTAATACGGTTAAAATCGGCCTCTATGAAAAGTTTCGTGGAAAAGAAAAAGAAGGCGGACTCGGGTACACCGAATACGGTTAAAGTCCGGATCCGTGCAAGGGTCATCAAACTCGGCCTTAGAGTCAAACGAAGCCGTCACCATAAGCTTTCGCAACTCGGTCGCTTTCAAGACTCGATCGCTTCCATGACTTAGCATGAAAGAGTACGTCGTGGGCCATCAAACCCGGCAAATCAAGCGAAGTCGTCATCAGTAAGCTTTTGCGACTTGGTCGCTTCCAAGACTTCCTTAAATGACATGAGGCCGCCGTCATCAGCCCTTGTACCGACACCGAGGTACATAAGCCCGATAACCTACACCGAGGCCCATAGACCCGGTAAATATTTTGATGCATCGAAATTGACACCTAAGTAAGAAGGAGAATAGTCATACCGGACCCCGATCAAGTCAAAATGGTTAAATGTGTGTCTCGACGACCACGGCCGAGCATGTGACGCTTGCCCTTACCACGGTTAAAATCCCGGATAAAGACTCCGAACCTCGTAGCGTGGTATACTTAGACACCCCTATTCATACACCAGTTATCTACACCGCAGGAGTACTAAACGGACTCTAACTATTAAAGACCCCGCCCGGTCTAGAACTTGACTATGTGCGGTTTATGCATAAAGTTAAAAGTACACAATGGACTAATTACTTGAATTTTCATTCATAAGGTTAATTGTTCAAAAGTACAATAAAGTTTTAGACAAAAACTACTACAAAACCGGCACCCTACGCTGGAGCAAAAGGAAAAGGAAAAATACAAAAAGAACTTCAAGCTTGAAGGGGTGCCTCGTCCACATTTGGAAAAAAGCAAGTCAAGCGGACGGACGAAATCCATCCCCATCCACGGAGCCGTGTGTCACATACAATCATGGCAGAACCAGAGGGGTGTTCCCCAAGAGTCACGCGGCGGCCACCACCGCCGCCCGGATCCTCATAAGGCGGGACACTAACCCAAGACCATAATTTGTCCGAAATCACGCTTGCCCCATATTTACCACCGGACCCTTACGTCGTCGGTTCTCACCACGGCATTCCTAGGGCCGGAGGTTACCACCTCGGACCCTTAGGTCGTCGGTTCTTACCGCGACACTTTTAGGACCGGAGGTTATTACCTCGGTCGCCCCCTTTGACTACCAATAATCACCACGGTATTTCTCAAGCCGTCGGTCGTCATCATGACACTTCACGAGACGCAGGACGCCGCCCTGGCTCATCGGACATTGCGATGATACCACGTACCCAGGGAAATGAGTTCAACAAATCCTAGCCCGACGTAGACGTCGGGAGATGGGTAACACCTCGGATGACTTATCCAGACATCATACACCCCGGCAGCCCAAAACTTTGAACTACTGGTCGGGGGCAACAATTACGGATTTATATAAGGCCCATTAGCGATGTGGCCCAATAACGAGGGGATCTATCATGATCGCCAACATATCGATAAGATCATAACCAACCTACGATCAAGGAGATAATCAAGGGAAATCTCTATCACAATAGAGGGCCTATGAGCCCAAGACCAACAGGTACACTCTATACGTAAGAGTTAAACCATAAAGGTACACATCTATCATCTTCTACGCTCTACTCTCTCTCAATTGCATATACTGCACACAAAGCACACACCCCACGCCCTTTGGCTAAACGTCTCCAATATCATCAAACTACGTGGACTTTGATCCCTCTTCAGGGTACGTAGGCCCTTGGAATCGCTCCTAGGTCAAGTCCTAATCAACATCAACATCCTAGCCCCTCAGGGCTAGACAATCTGTGTTCTACACCAGAACAGTGGCGCCGACCCTTACGTCTTGGTCCTCACCACGGCATTCCTAGGGATGGAGGTTACCACCTCGGACCCTTACGTCGTCGGTCCTCACCACGACATTCCTAGGGCCGGAGGTTACCACCTCGGACCCTTAGATCGTCGGTTCTTACCGCGGCACTCTTAGGACAGAGGTTATTACCTCGGTCGCCCTCTTTGGCCGTCGGAATTCACCACAACAGTTTCCAAGCCATAGGTCGTCATCATGACACTTCACGAGACGTAGGACGCCGCCCGGCTCATCGAACCTTGTGACGTTACCACGTACCCGGGAAATGAGTTCAACAAATCCTAGCCCGACGCAGACGTCAGGAGATGGGTAACACCTCGGATGACATTTCTAAGACAGCATACACCCCGGCAGTCCAAAACTTTGAACTACCGGGCTGGGGGGCAACTGTTACGGATTTATATAAGGCCCATATTCTATATATGGCCCAGCAAGGGGCAATCCACATGGCACAGATATGACGCCACATCACTTGGGCTTTGAGGCATAGAAGCCCACAGTTCAAACCCTAAACCTAAGGTAGCCTCTATATATAGCAGTTAACCCTAAAGGTTCATCATCTCTTCTACACGATTTACGCTCCGGATAATCACATACAACCGTCACGAGCATACGACCACCCCTTGGCTAAACGCCTCCATCAATCCTCGAACTACGTGGACTTTGATCCCTCTTCGTGGTACGAAGGCCCTAGGAATCGCTCCTAGGTCAAGTCCCAATCAACACCAACATCCTAATCCCTTAGGGCTAGACAATCTGTGTTCTACACCAGAACAATTTGTAATTTTTGGAGTTTTGTACAAAAAGATATGGATTTTTCAAATTGGCTCATGTTTATGGAAGTATGATCGGATAGTGGAGAAAATTTATTATTCTGGGAGTGATTCAAAATTTTCTGACTGTTAGGAGTATTTTTCCATGAAAATAGGCATGACAAAGGTCATGTAGCTTTTGGGAGCACATCATTTTAATTTTTGTGCATTTAATTGTGATTTTTCAAAGTTACTGAAAACTTTTGAATAGAAATGAGGAAAAATCTGGAAAGAAAGTACAATCAAGTCAAAGATGAAAGGCTTGTCCTTTATGGATTAAAGATGATTTAAAGGACAAGGAAAACCCTTTTTAATAATTTAAAAAGGTATTTAATGTAATCCCTTACAAAAATAAAAAGAGAATTAATAATTATACTAGTTTTACTTTAGGATATTGAAGGAAGTCTGAGTTTCTAACACCGGGGATTTTATATATTCATGAAGTTGAAAATTGGCCTTAGTTATTTTAAAATTAAGGGTTAAGGTGCGGATTTGCCAACGAACTATTACCCAAGAAGCATCTGGCACAAAAAACAATTGAGGGGACTAAATTGGCCAACAAACTATTAAAAGTGAAGAAAAACACAATTTGGTGCAGATTCGCCAACGAACTATTACCCCGTCACTATTTTGGTGTCTTCGCCTTCCATTGATCGTCACAGTGCCGACGACGTCGGCGTTTCCAAAGCTTCCATTGTTGTTGGGTGTTCCACTCACCCTCTTGAACTCATCCGCAGTCCACAGCTTTCGACCGGCATGCGCCTTGCACCCTGGTTGCATCCCTCTGATGCCACAAGCAGCAACTGTCGCTGCCATAGCGCCTGCTCGCATGGGTCTCATCTCTGTTGGTGTTTGCCTTATCCAACAATAAGGCTTAACCGCTCTTTTCTCCAGCCTCGCATGTTTGTCCTACACCAAAGGCCTCATATTTTAACGTAATTGTGATAGTTGTTTTTTTATTAGTTATTTGATACTTTTTTTCACTTTTTAATAGTTCGTTGGCCAATTTGGTCCCCTCAATTGTTTTTTGTGCCAGAAGCTCCTCGGCTAATAGTTCGTTGGCAAATCTGCACCTTAACCCTAAAATTAATTATTGAAATTTAAGACATATTTTCTTGTAAATTAAGGATAAATAGTTAGGAATATTTTTGGCCTAAATATTTTGGAGATAAAATTTTTGGGCCTAAAGAAATTATTTGAGAAAAGAATAAATCCAAGGATTAATTACAAGGGATAGATTATGACCCATTATTTATTAGAAAAGGAGAATGTAGGAATTAGTAGTATTTTTTGTGTTGAATCATACAAGCAAAGCACACATTCTCTCATAATTCAAACACACCTTCGGTCATATACATAACACTCAACCCAATTCTCAACTCTTGGCCCAGCAAGCATTATAGTCGCCCAACCATAGAACCCAATTGATGCATGTCTGCCACGTTCTAACCCTCACTTCACTCATTTATCTCCTGACAGCACATACACACACTCAATTCCATACACATATTTCCTAAAATTTTAGAAACAAAAAAATATATATATTCCATACACATACACACACACTCCATTTTCGCTCACTCCTAACCGGACCACACTCCCTCTCCGTCCAATCCATTCCATCTCATTCGTTCATCCTCCTTCCTTCCCGTCAATTTTTCCTCCCTCCACGGCAGCAACTTCACGTCACACACACCTACACTCCTTCCTTCACCTTTCATTCCTCTTCCACCTGCAACACCGAGAGCGAGAGTGAGACAGTGACAGACCGAGAGCTGAGATTACAGAGAGAGAGAAAGAGACTGTCGGAGGTCACCGGAAAAAGGAAGAAGGAGAAGGAAAACTTACATGCAACTTTAGAATCGGTGATAGGTAAGTCTCCTGAACAAGTCTCATCTGTTTCAGGGATTTGCAGAAGCTTTGGGGAAGCTTTTGTGATTGAAAATCATGGTTTTAATGAGAGAGAGTAAGTTCATGACAGTATTTTTACATGCATGGCGATTCTGGAGTTTGTTGTTGATGTTTTAGTTCAGTCTTTCATATTAACTGAACCTTAGCCTCTGTTTTGCTGAAGTCAGAAATGGAGTCTTTTATATTTAGGAGAGTGGAGGACGTTCTCTTATGTCTGGACTAAAGAAACTTAGGAATATATATATGTGAGTTGATATACATTTAAAAAGCTGCAGCGTTATTTTTGTGTCTCTGGAAATTAATTTTTCAATCTGAACACTAATTTTTGAGTTAGGCAAAGAAAGGGAAATTGACCTCTTTTGACCATGAAATTTTGTGAACATATAGTACACTAGTTAACCTTTAAAATGAGCTCCAGATCACCCAAAAATGCAGTCTATAACTCTAGTTATGATTTTTGGAAGTTAACCTATAAATATGGAAATTTCTGGTATGCTTCTGGAGACAAGTGTATGACGTTGCGTTTTTTACTAAGTAAACAAAATCAAAAAAATGTGAAATTTTTCAGATACATAGTAGACACATAGACCTTTAATTTGATAGGTAACCCATCCAATTCGGATAAGTATATAAGGAGTTATGAATTTTTGAAAATAGGTTACAATTTGTAGAGTCATCTGGACAGTGTTTATGTTTTTGAAATTTGGGAATTTTCTCAGCTATGAATCAAATTTGTAACTTTAATTTATGAAAATAGACTTATCAAGTAGAAACTGGAATCACTCCATTTGGAGTTGTATCGGTCAAGTTATGAATTTTCCAAATTTCCAGAAAAGTTAAAAGCTGAATTTTCGATAAGTCTTAAAATAGTCACACTAGTTGTTAATTATGCATAACCTTTAAAGTAAAGGTTTCTTTGGATATATTGAAG
This sequence comes from Acacia pycnantha, assembly GCA_025563575.1. Taxonomy (NCBI): domain Eukaryota; kingdom Viridiplantae; phylum Streptophyta; class Magnoliopsida; order Fabales; family Fabaceae; genus Acacia; species Acacia pycnantha. Next base: position 61,582 of record JAMWYP010000291.1, read on the forward strand.
GGTTAAATGGCTGAGATGACATTTATTCCATAGTGAATAGTATCTAATTCAATAAGTCTCAATTGGTATATATTTCTAGTCATAAGGATATTAAAATATAAGTATTTCTGGGTGGTTCTAAGGAGCTAAATCTTAATTATGTTATTAAGATTGGATTGATTATGACCCATCTTTATATAAATGTAAATTATAGGACTTGATAATTGCCTAATCTTGCAAGTCAAGCAGATTAAAGAGAACTTTGCGGAAGAGTTTTTGTTGGTAAGACCAACAGGTAGTAACTTTAATCTCACATTCTTTGCATAGCTATATATGTTTGTGTATATCATATTTGTATGTCCCAAGCGGCCAACACCACTCGTGGCTTGATTGAGTGAAAGGGCCGATCATGGGGCCAGCTTCCTGATGTCTAGGCAAGGCCTAATGCATTTAGTTGTTTTTTTGTTATTATTTTACCAAAATGAATTTCCTAGTGCTAAGGTATTTGAAATCATTTTATGATTTAGTTGTATTACAAGCTGCATTTGGTATATAATATTTGTCGTTTGAATTTGAATGCTTTATATGTTGTGTGGACTACTCTGTTTGGTTGATGTACATATACGCACATGTTTGGAATTTGAGATTAACTCTGTTACTTTGAGATTCATTCACTTGAATCTCGTAACCTTCCTTAAATTCGGGATGTGGGCGATCTAGTAGGCAAGGAGGAAGAAGCAAGTATAATTAGTTTCACTTTTGTATAATTGCTTGATCTTGAGAAGATGGTGTTGAAGATGCAGATGAAACATTTAGTTTCACTTTTGTATATGGATTTTACTATTTTCTTATGACTTATATAGTATTTTTAGATAGTCGTGTATGGCTACTGGAATGTATAATTAGTTAGATACATATGATCACGTAGAAGTAGACATTATATATATGTTGCTAACTATTGTTGCAGGGACGGACATGTATATAACAAGCCCCAAGATATGGTGAATGATTTAGTAGAGCACTGGGTTAAATAGAGAAATAAGGAAATACACTGATAAAACCTAACAAGGTTTCAAGTATGATGCATTTTTAATGATAAGTTTGAACACTGATAAAATGTTTTAGAAAAGCCCATTCGAACTATAATAATATTTTGAACTCTTTATAAAAGACTTTCATTTCTGGGATCAAACTTGACCTAGTGGTTTCACTACAAAAAAACCATCTTTTATCGCAGATTTATTAGTCGCGGTCCAAAATAATTGTTACTAAATTCCATTTTGTAGCGGTTTTGTCCCTAAACCGTCACTAAATAGTAATGGAAGCCATGACGACATGACTTCGGCTATATTTGTAGCGGTTGACTCGAAAAAACCGCAACAAATTTGGCGCCACCTTGGCGCGGAATGGCGGGAATGTTTGTGGCGGTCAATTTGTAGCGGTTATTTGAGTCTAACCGCTACCAAGTTGGCGCCAAGGTTCGCGCCAACTTTGTTGCTGTGATTTTGTAGCGGTTTCTTCACCATAACCGCTACAAATAAACGAAAAGACACAATTTTGTCGCGGTCACCAGTAAGAGCGACGTCAACCGCTGCACAAGCTACATTTTTGTAGCGGTTCCATAGTTAACCGCTACAAATTTCACATTATAAATAAAATATAGGGACCGTACATCGATTATAAAAATTAAAGAAATTACTAAATCTCTGCTTGTAACTGAATGAACTATCTCGCTTGGTCGTCGAAGACATGCACATATCAGCAGCTCTGATCTCCTATCTCGGGTGATAAGAGCTGCAGATATTTGCCTCTCTCTTCCTTGCGAGGAAATTCGTTCAGTGACAAGCGAAGGTTTACTCATTTCTTTGCCGTTTAGACTTCTACTCTTCGAGAACAGTCCAACATGCGACCGGAGATTGGGTTCCATTATAGTCACCTTTGTCTCACGAAAATATCTCGATGAAAATGACTCGGCAAGTTTTTCGTGGGAGATCGGCTGCTATACTTGAATCCGAATCCCCACTGACATGTTGGATTATTTTCGGTTACGTCATTATGTATAATTGATTAGTGTGGACACTTTTAGAAAAATTAAAGAAAAAAAATAAATGAATTGAAGGTTTGTTTTTTAAATATTTGTAACGAACTAATTAGTTTGATTCTTAAAGTTTATGAATCAAACTAATCAGTTTGGAAATTTTTTTGCAAAAAAACTCATTTTGTAGCGGTTAATAAGAATAACCGCGACAATATATGGACAAATTGTAGCGGTTACAACGTTTTTAAATTTATGCTTTATAAAATAGTAACATTTAATTAAAGTTTTAATTGTGTTCAAACATATTGACCTCACGCGTAAAATTTTATGCAAACTTTCCTTGTAGGGATGGTGAAGAAGATTGAGAGAAACACTTAATGCCTATACTGTAATATGAAATCTTTTTAATATTATGTTTTTAAAAAAAAAAAACTCAGAAATTACTTTGTAGCGGTTATATAACCGCTACAAACACTTAAAAAAACTCAGAAAAAAAAACCCTTTAAGTTTTTTTTTTTAAAAACTCAGAAATTACTTTGTAGCGGTTGTATAACCGCTACAAACCCTTAAAAACCGCGACAAACTAAACCGCTACAAGAATCGCTACAAAAACCCAAAACCGCTACTAAATACAATAACCGCTACAAAAAAGTGAGAAACCAACCGCTACAAAATGATCGCGAGACCCCACCATAAATACCCCCACCCAAACTCATTTAATATGCCTCAACTTCTTTTCTACCCACGTTTTCTCTCGGTCATCTCAAATATTTTTACGTTTGAACATCGTGAGTTTGAAAGGGATAAGTACCGTGTAACCGGATCAATTCTAATGTTTCTCATACTAATTTATAGTTCTTGTACTAAATAAAGTTTGCGGTTACAATAACCGGTACAAAATTTCAAATAAAATGACGGGTTATTTGTAGCGGTTGTAGTAGCGGTTTGGAACCGCTACAAATATTCAAAAGCACATGATGGCGGGAATATTTGTAGCGGTTGCAAACCACTACAAATATTCAGATGGCGGCAAATTTTTTTTGGCGAAAAAAAGGCGGGAATATTTGTAGCGGTTTGTAACCACGACAAATATTCAAAATAATAAAAATTTATGGTGGCAAAATTATCAACACATTATTCTGTAGCGGTTATTAAATCGTTACTAGAACCGCTACAAGTTTATTTGTAACGGTTAACAACCGTGACTAATGTCTCGAAACACACGTCAGCCCGCTCATTTAGTGACGATTTTTTGAACCGCAGGAGACGTTGTAGCGGTTTATGTGTATGTAGTATCGCTTTTTTAACCGTTACAAATCGGCTTGCCACAGGCGTTTTGTGTCGCAGTTACTCTAACCGCTACAAATGTCGTTTGTCACGTCAAAAACCGTTACAAATAGGTCATTTTAACCGCTACTAATTGTCGTTTTTTTGTAGTGTTTAAATTCTTCATTAAATAATACATCTGATGCATGATAGGAAATGATGTCACTTTGTTCTGGGCTCAGAGCAATGGGTTGTTGTAGTAATACTCAAATCTAACTCAGTCAAATAGTCATATCAAAAAAAGATTAAAAAAAAGAGAGAGATAGAGAGGAAGATACTCCACAACAATCCTCAAGAGCCGTCAAAATGCCCTCCCCCAATATATTTTTCATTACTCCAAAGCCCAGTAGTCCTTTGTTTGTAGGCCCTTTTCTCATCATTCATGTTGGTCTCTAAATGGCAACCATATAAGTATATATATGATTATTAGGCCTAGTTATGACATTACTCCCCCCATTGAACTTAAAAAAACTTACTCTCAAGGTCAAAGGTTAAAATTGTTTGCATATATAGAAGGAAGAGACGCCCAAGAAACCTTTGTTGTACCTTACCGTTTACTGAACCTCTTCTTGGGAGTAAAACGTGTCATTCAAGTTTGGATTTCCAATGATTAAGAATAACATTTCCAAGCTGCAACTGTTAAAAAATATCTCCGGGTGCACAGTTATATTGCATACTTCCCAAATGTGCTGGTTTAGATTCAAAGGAATCTATATAGACTTCCATCAGCATCATTAATATGGAAAGCTCATGTAACTTTAATAGGAACATGCCACCAAGTAAATTTCTATCTAAATTTCTAGAAGATGGTCTAATATGCATGTAAGCCTTTCGTGATATGTGCGTCTTTAGGAAGAACGGTATGTGTTGTCATATTCAGAAGAGAACTAGCAATCATCATATGAAATAGCCAATAATCATGCATGATAAATTTTAGTACCTTTGGGCCTTTAACAACCGAATTTTCTAAAGATCTCAAGCTCTTCAATTCTATCTTTGCTTGTTGGTTTTCCCTGGTGCAAAATGTTAGGAATCTATGTTCAGTATGTCAAAACTACTGGACTAAATATCGAAATTGTTTCCATGCATAGTTTAGAATTAATAGGTGATGAAAATCCAACAAATAATTCTCTATATATTATATTCTTCATACTTATCCAGTAACTAGCATCCAAGAACTAACAATTTACAGTAGCAAGTCTGCCGCAGCTTGAGACAGAACAGTTGAAATACCTTGATTAATTTTGTGCAACTTCTTAGGCAATCTGATAATCTTAGATAAATTCTTACTATAAACATTTTTATTCACTCACAAATAAAATCTTGCGTAATATTCTTCATAAAAAAACCGATTTTTACGATCTTTTGTAATTTTGTACAACTGCTGTCTTGTGTTTTTCAAGATTATTCTGAGAGATGTACGGGCTCCTTCTTTTCTGTGTGGTTTTCATTTCATGAATATGGATTACAATAGGGTCGCTACGCAAGTAGGTATTGATTGGCAGAAATCTTGGGGTTTAATCAATGGTCCTACTTTACATGGGGACTTGAAGATGATCATGAAAATTTTGTAATTAAGAATTGGTTAAATTGACTTTTCTTGGTCATCATCAGCATGATTGATTTTTTCCATATTTTCTCGAATAGAGATCAAGTCTTCTGCGATTTTTTGGGGCAACCAAGTCTTCTATGATAATGCCTTGTAATTGCAAATTTCGTGTTTGAGGAAGGGCTTCATATGCATTATGCTATTGGGGCCGCACTTGTCTTCTTCATTTATTACTTAAATTTTTCAACAAAAAGTATTATTATTTTAAATCCCACTTGCGATTACCTCGCTTAAGCAGCTAGCTTCTAAATGGAATGAGTATACCATAATTTCGGTTTCTTACAAAATGAAAAAGGCAACATCTTTGCCCGAAAGGCAACAGTACAGAATCTCAAGGTAAAAATCCAACAACATCATATAAGTTCTCTATACATTTGATTTTTGGGTGAAAATATACATATGTTTTTAGAATGCATTAACTTGCATAAAATAAATGAGAATAATACATTAGGAATATTGTGTAATACAGTAAGCACAAACATGCTATAACCATAATTAATTATTTCATGAGTACAAAAGCGATACACTTGGTGAAACATTATCATCAGAAGTTGTAGTGAAACCAGAAGTGTTTGTGTTGGAACTAAAGCTTATATTCTGGTTTTGACTCACACCTGAAGCATTGGAGCTGGGTAGAATTGAAAATGATGCTGGAAATTCAAGGTACGATAGTATGGGGTAACTTGAAGGAAGATTAGGAAATGGAGTTTCAAAGTTAAGCACATGAATTGCTTGCCTTATGGAAGGCCTACGATTTTGATCAGGATGAGCACACCACAGCCCAACAATCAGTAGGCATTCGACTTGACCGTGGTCAAAATCTCCTTCTAGCCTTGAATCAACTGCTTCAAGAATTCTCCCAATTCCATAGAGATCCCATACCCATTGCACAATATTTATTTTGTCCTCTGGAGCCTCCGAGATTATGGGTTTTCTTCCACAAATTATCTCCAAAGCAACAACTCCAAAGCTATATACATCAGTTTCTTTACTGGCCCTTCCAGTAGTGACACATTCAGGAGCCATATAGCCCATAGTTCCTGCCAAAGCTGTAGTTTGTGCTCCTTTTTCATGGTCTACAAGCCGTGCTAATCCGAAATCTCCAAGTTTTGCATTGAAGCTGGAATCTAGCATGATGTTGCTTGATTTTATGTCCCTATGAACAACACATTGTTCCCATTCTTCATGCAGGTACAATAATGCAGAGGCCAAGCCCTGAGCTATTTTAAATCTAATTGACCATGTTAGCAAACTTTGTTCCTTATTAAAGAGATGAGAATCTAAACTTCCATGTGGCATATACTCATAATCTAGCAACAGTTCTTTCCTTTCATGACACCAACCGATTAGTTGCACCAAGTTTCGATGCCTTAGTTGACTGATAATTCTTACTTCTGAGGCAAACTCCTTCTTCCCTTGTTTAGAATCCTTCGATATTCTCTTTATGGCTACGTAGGAGTTTGAATCCTTGAGAAAACCTTTATAGACGCCTCCAAATCCTCCCTGTCCAAGCTTTTGCCCATCTTTGAAATAATTTGCTGCACTTGCTAGTTCAGAATATGAGAACTTTTTGGGCCCCGTTCCTCTTTCAAAATCATCACTTGTGTTGTCATTAGACTCATCATCTTCCATTTTCTTTTTGTTCTTCCACAAGACAAGCCATACAAACCCACAAACAAAAATAACCAGCCCTCCAACCCCTAATCCTACTGCAAGTGATGTGGCATTTCTACCTGTTTTCTGACTTGGTATTGGGATTGGACTGGGAGCAACAATATTTGGCAACTCCTCTGAGTAAAAACTCCATGTTTGGATCTGGTGTATTGCATAATAAACTCCGGTGGCAGCCGAAAAACCAACACTAACGAAAGGAGGCAGGTAGTTTCGTAAGTCAACTATATGATGAAGATGTTGCCACACAACGTTGTTTGAGGCATCAGAACCATTAGTGAATGAGATGCTTAAGTTATATGTACTTGCATTGTAGCTGATGAAAGCCTCATTTATTCTTCCTGCTGGGACATTAGAAAACCATGGCGCAGTAACATTAGATCGAATAGAACTGATATCGACACCCACATGCGTACCAGGAGGATCCCAATAATCAGTATAGATATCAAACTCCACAGCAACAAATGGATTATCTCTTGAATTAAATAGCGTTTCATTACCTCCAATAATCAGACCAATAGAACCTCCTTCAATTTTTGGGGAATGAGGAAGCTTTGAACCATTGGGGGCTAAGAAGAAGGCCATCCCATCTCCAAAAAAACTTTGGCCCTGTGAATTAATCTCGAAGGTAAAATTAGTGTTGAAATTTGCGAGTTTCCGAGTGGTTTTGTCCCACAGGTGCATCGCTTGTGTATATGTTGCTCGGCCTTGACTATAGTTCTGGGCTTGATCCCTTTGGCTTTGTACTAAGTAGAGGAGTGGTTGTTGAATGGAAGCTGCTGATTCAACTGATATGTTTACGTTGACATCGGACTGCTGGAAACTGTCGAACCTAAAGTTTAAGGAAAAGGCCTGGGGTATCAAGAGGAAGAAAACTGATACTAGCAACATCTGATCTGATTAATTAGGTTAAGAAATATGTTGTGTTTGAGCCTTCATCGAGAGACATTTATATATAGAGTTCACGAAGTCAAGACACTTCTGAGTGTTTTCTTTCAAAATGAAAATATGTTGTGTTGCCTAATAAAATGAAAATAAGAATTGTTATCAAGTAGGTTAATGACCCAAATCTAAGTAGTTGGGAAAACGAAAGATGGAAATTATATTTAGGCAGCAAAAAATTCGGTAAGCAGTTATTTTTGTGTGTGGAAATATTAATTCATTTTCATCGAACGAAAATTTACTTCGTATAGTATCGGCAAAAATACTCTCTCAACAACTATCTTCCTCAAACAGTACTCGTCTAAGTTTCCTATCATCACAATTGATTTATATAAAATTATTAATATTAAGCTTTGAATTTTCTAGTTATATATTTTTTAACTCTCAGCAATAAAAATCACATTATTCGATGCTTCTTCTAGTTAGAAGAATCAATTTTTTAAAGCCATCAATTTTGATTATCATGTTATCGTTAGAATTATTCCTCCCTACTTACCGCATAGCACTTTTCCTATATTTGAAAAGCCATCAATTTTGAATAGCGACAAAAAAAAAAAGTTTGAAAATCTAACATTCATTTTTGTAATACCCTGAAATTTGAATTAGGGAATTTAAGGGCCAAAGTGCCAAAATTACCAAAATACCCCTGGGAAGGGTAAATGACTTAGGAAAATGGTGAAAAATCCTAAAAGGCAGAGAAATAATTATTTAAATTGAGAGAGTAGATTATCTCTAATTGAGGTAATTTAATAAATTGTAAACTTGGAGAAATTGTATAAGAATGTGCAAAAAGTATTGAAAAGACCATAATACCCTTGTAAATTTCTAAAAATGCAAGAGGCATGAAAAATTCTAATGTTAATACAAGAGTATGAAGGTAATAAGGTATTCTAATTAAGAAAATTATCAACTAGTGATAATAAAGTAATTAAGTAATTTATGGCTAATTACTTAAGCATAAGCAAAGGAAATTCAGTAATAATTATGTGAAGCTCAAAAATTAGTGGAAATTAGTTGAAAATTAGTAAAAATATATTTACTAATTAATTGGAAATTTTGAAGAAAAATAGATGAGTTTAGGTATTTTTAAGCCTAAATGCAAGAATGGACCAATAGGAAAATTATATAAGAAATTATATAAAATAATTATTAAATAATTATTTTATATTAAATGAAATACAAAACGAAAAAAAAGGGGATCAGATTTATTGGCTGGACGAAATCATGGAAATGGAAGAAGATAAGAATTGTAATCAATGCAATAGGCAAGTTGCAATTTAAATATTATATAATTAATTAAAGTGGAATATTATGAATAGTAAATTAAAAATTAGGAAACGGATCCTATCTAGAGATCTAGGAATGGGATTCCCAAGGTCAAGGTAAAATATTGATCAGTGGGATTTTATCTTCCGTTAAACTCTTCCAGAAGTTTATTAGAAGTAGTTTGTGCATTTTCCTAATAAAACAAAATAGGGAAAAATGCATATAGGCATATTTTTGAAATGAAGAAAATAAATTCTAACTCAATATCTAGGAATGAGTTTGAATTTATATGGACATATTTGGAATCGGTGAATTATTTCCAAGAGATTGGTGATTTCGAAATGCGTTCAAACAGGACGCGTTCGGACACGTTTTCGAGAAAGACTCAATCGACCGTTGGAGCCCTACATGGAATCAAAATATAGGTTAAATTGGACATTTCTACTAAGTGAGAACATGTCTTGAGTTGTAAATCCAGAATTTTGAGAATTCTCCGAAATCACGCGAATCGGTGCCGATCGGAGAAATTCCATTAGGCGGGCATAAAGCAAAGCTTATGCATCATTTTTGACCAATTGGATGCTGCCAAGACAGCCATGCATGTCGACCAAATGTCCAAGGGTTGAGATCTTGCCTTCTTGAAGAAGTTTGATCCAAGAGTTGTAAACAACTTTGATAATTCCCAAAATGCCCTTTCAAAACTCTATAAATAGAACATGCTCCCTCTTGAAATCTTCACACCAAAATCCTCTCCTCTTGGCCGAAATCCTTGAGAGAGAAAGTAGAGAGAGAAGCTCTGGGGGAAGTTCTGCCGAAGTCTTCAACGGGTAAGTCTTTCGGTCTTTAGTTTTTAGTCTTTAGTTCAATAGTTAGTAAGGCTAGAGTAGTCTTTATTTTTATGATTTGGGTATCATATGGGAGGGCTATTTTAGTCATTATTTTCAAGAATCATAAATGCGTCAAAGTTCGGCAAAATTTTGGGAAGAAAATAGCCTATGTAGCGAAGCGTGGCGAAATTCCGCCAAGTAGGGGTATAGGGGCAAAATGGTAATTTTTACCTAAAATGCCGATTATAATGTCAAATTACTAATAGAAGTGACATTATTCTCATAGGATATCTGAAATCCTAATTTCTTGCCGTTACTGTTGCCCGACGAGCCGTTGTTGGAGATTTCACGATTTTCCGTAAAACGTGCTAGAAATATCGTAATCCGTCAACGAAGGTACGTTCGCGTACTGTAACACTAACTCTGATGGTTATTGTATGAATATGTGTGTTTCCTCTATCATGTGTGTACTCTGATTGTACTTTTGTGCGTACTACGATTGTATCGTTGTTATGCATTTGATTGTATCTTGTTATGCATTATACATCCGATTGTATTATTCTCTGTCATGTCATACATCCATTGTATCACTATCCATTATGCCTTAACCTTACATCCGATTGTATTGTTACGCCGTGCATATCTCGATTATGTACATTCCTCATTGTGCTTTAACCTTACATCCATTGTATTGTTACGCCGTGCATATCGATTATGTACATTCCTCATTGTGCTTTAACCTTACATCCGATTGTATTGTTACGGCGTGCATATCGATTATGTACATTCCTCATTGTGCTTTAACCTTACATCCATTGTATTGTTATTGCCATACATATCGATTATGTATTCCCTATGTCCGATCATAGTAAATGTTGCCAAGATATTTGAATGTCTCTCGTACATATATGTTGTATATAAACATGAGGTTAATGTTACCGAGATCCAATGTGGTAAATTGGACAGCAAGACATGCTACCATGGGTATTTTAATATATATATCAGTTACTCAATCGCTTCGGTGCACTACTCTGATCATTTTGAAATGATGTTTTTTTAAAAAAAAAAAAATTATACTGCTTGTGAAAAGTCGGGATGTTACAATTTTTTTCCATAGATAGGTGAAAATACCCAAAACTCCCTAAACTTTGGGCCAGTTGCTAATCACCTCCCTAAACTTTAAAAGTTTAGATTAAGGATTCTAATGTTTCATATTTTGGCTATCTGAAGTAACATTAAAGCTAAGAATTTATTCCATGTTAGAATTTTTATATTTTTTTATCATCTGTCATGGGAAGACTTGGTATTTGACATGTGATTTTGAGTATCTGATATATTTTTATTTGATTTGATTGATTTTTTTAAGAAAAGCCCTGGCCATTTTATCTTCTCCCATAGAAAATCCCATTTCTTCATTTTTGCCCCCGTTTTACAGTCACAATGGGCACTATAATTGCAGTGATCGGTGCTTTCCCTCAATAAAAGTCATTAGTTCAAGGAATTTGGTTAACTAGCTAGGTAGTTACGAAGATTTTATAGTTAGTTTGTGATACTAAGTAAAACAAAGTTACTTTAGACAGAATGCATGAACATGAAGGATAAGGAAAAGTGGAAATAATGTGGTCCACCTGTTTTTCTTTTCTTTTGCTTTATAAAAAATTATTACTGTAAAAGATTAATCTCTCTAGAATATTAAGAACAAAAGGTATATAAACATCTCTCAATGAATTTTGTTCTACACATATTCTAAGGAATTAGAGTCCAAACCTATCGTTTAAATCTGAAGAGCCCCCATACCACATACGTCGATGTGAGTTAGCTGCAAACATGTTTGATTCTTTTGATTATGAGAAAAATAACATTATAATGGCAGTTGCCAACTTATCGTTTTGATTCTTCTATTTTGTATGTCATTAAATATCAAAAACTAACATACATAGTTGGCTTCCTTATGGGTGCACAATTGATCAATATTGTATTCCTTTTTATTTCACAAATATAATCCTTGTGTTTGCTGTGTTATCAATCAATAGCTTCATAACAGATCCACGTAAATATTAGGGAAAATTAATCCTTTGGTTATTGTTGTTTTGACTTTATTATAATTCAGTCATTACACTTGGATTCAGTGCAACTCAATTCTTATAGTTTTGACTCGGTTGTTACTCGGTCTTTAAACTTAGACTTACTACAACTTGTCCTTATAATTTTAACCATTTTATCATTTAGTTCCTGATTTATTTTTGGGTAGAATCCAGGCGGTCTCCCAGTTAATGGCTAGAAACTAATTCTCTCGAGGCACTGAGATCACCAAAGTGGGTTTTGCCAATCCCTACAAAGCCTTTTCCATGCACATGGCTTGTAACAACTAGAGACTAATCCTCCGGGCGTATTGATCACCAAAGTGGATTTTGCCTATCCCAATATAGCCTTTTCCATCAACTAATCCTTCCTAAGTGTAGAGATCACTATAGTGGGTTTTGCCTCTCTCAACAAAGCCTTTTTCCATGCACATGGCTTGATTCAAACCCATGACATTATGTTTAAAGGACCTAGCCATCTATCAACTGCATGTGCCAAGCTTTTGTTGGTTTAGTTCCTGACTTTTACTTTATATATATTTAAATTATTTTATTTTCTTTATATGGTTTTCAGTTTCTTTTGCTTGAGCAATTGGCTATTACTGAAGTCAATCTTGCGTTCCCGGTTGATGTTGTAATATAAAACTATACCATTTTTTATGAAATTGAAAAGTTCTACGCAAAAGTTTCTGCCCGGCACAACTACTGCCTATGAGCTGCAGCTCTACTATTAAGCTTAAGTCAAACAAACCTTTTGAAAAGTTTTCTATCATTTTTCAGGTCCTGAGTGTGATGTGTTAATCAGAATTAGAATTCTTCTTGTTTTTTTCTTTTTGCCAACAATTAGAATGTAACATCCCAATTTTGAATATTGGTGAAATAAGTTAAGTTGGCGAAAAAAAAGTTGAAAATATGAGGAGTATAGGGACAAAAAGGGTCAATAAGATAATTACTGGCCAACGGTATAATTATGGAAAAATGCTCAGAAATTTAGGAGAAGTCTTGAAAAGTATCTAAGAGATTTTCAAGGCATATTTAAGACTTAGGGCGATTAAAAATTTAAACGCATCAAAATGAATTATTGGTTTAAAAGCATATTTTTTGGTGAAATTTTAAGGAAATAAAAAGGAAGAATAATTATTAAATATTAGAAACAGTATATGCTTTTATGCTTTTCAAGTATGGGGGAAGTCGAGGGTTTGACCTGTGAAAACGGGTTTAGCCCCTCGCCTAGCAGTAAATATTAGTTTTTTTGTTAATTTTTATTTATTTTAATAACATATTATTTTGTTATATTATATAAATTATTATAATATAATAATAAAAATTTAAGGAATGGCTTCAAACACCGAAGCAGCTTGGCATCAAGCTTCTTTCCTCCGATGAAGTTGACCGAATCTATCAGTTCAGGAGTCAACCTCTTCGAAAGCACGCTGAAGGCAGGAGAGAGAAGAGCTCCACATGCAGCCATATGATCTCTTTCTGAAAACTGTGGAAATGCTCGCAAAGTCGCAATGCAGGGAGATGAAATAATACAGGTGGCCTCTATTTATTTGATTTCAAAAGTCAGTGGAAGATGTTTAATTCTTTCTATCCTAAAAAAATATAATATAAAATCACGAAGGGATCGCACAAACTTTTTGATTCATAGACTTTAATATCTAACAGTGATATTAGTTATTCCCAAACAGGTCCAAATTGAACTTAAAAATTGTGCAGTCACCTTCCTCCATAGGTTACAGCTAATCTACTGAATTTAAAATTCAATGGTCGTGCAATTAAAACATACTCTTTACTTAGACTTGTAATGCGCCTGAGACAAAGTAATATAAATATATGTAGTCAAACCAAACTCGATGGAAATACAAGGCCTAACCATGTGCATGTGATTGCACAGAAGCAGAAGAATTTTTCTAAATATGCCAAAAGAACCATTAAAAAATTAACGTGTCTAGTCCTTATCATGTTGTTGTGTAATACCCTAAAAGTCTCACTTATGATAAGTATCATAAATGAGTAGAAAATACCTATTGGAAATACGTGAATATGTGGTCTCAAATTTGGTAGAGCAACTACTTTGTTTCTAGGGCAATTTCTATTAAAATTAGAAGAGATAAAGAGCTAAAAAATCCCTAAGTGAATTATTGGGTCATAAAATACCCTGAAAATATTATGATAAATCCTAAGAGGCAATAAAATATTTATTAAAAATAGGAAAGTATGTTGTCTCTAATTTAGATAATTTATGAGATCATTTTCCTTGGAGAATAATGAGGCAAAATTAAATATTCTTTTGGGGAACATAAGTCGCCCCGTGATTTTTAAAATAATATATGGATTATAAATTATCAATGTCAATAAAATAGTTGTGAGAAAATGATTAATCCTAATTAAGAAAATTGTCAACAATTAGTAAGTGATAATTAAGTAATTAATTGCTAATTGTTTAAGCATGAATCAAGGTGATATTCAAAGTTAATTATGTATAAACCCTAATTGAAGATTAGTGACCAATAAGGAATTAAGATTAGCATTGATGTAATTGCTAATTACTTAGGTATGATTGAGAAAAATATAAGATGAATTATATAAATACCTAAAGCTTGATTAACCAATGGAATAAGTAAGCATCTAATTAGCCAATGGAATAAATTAATATAAGATAATTAAAGCTAATATAAATTAATTAGGAAACAAAAGAATAGGATAAAGAGGGAGAGGGACGTTTGTAGAGAAGGAGAATTATGAAAGATGTGGAGTAATAAGGACCTAGCATATTTTAGGGGATATTTTGGTGTAAAGGCAATGTTGAAAAGTCAACAATGGGGGGGAGGGAATCAAATTGATTGTTGTATGTATAAACCGAAATGTTTGAATGAAGAGAGAGGAAAGTGTGAATGAATGTGTGAGTGAATGTGAGTTGCAAGTGGATGGAAATAATAATAAAGAAAGGAAGATATTTGTGAAAAAGCAAATAGGATAAATGAGAACCGATAAATTAAATCCTACCCGAAATCCTTGGATTAAGGAGAAAACAACCGAACATATTATGAATCGGTGAATTTTTGTCCCGAAGTTGATGTTACACGAAGTCATTTCAGTAGCGACGGGGTTTATCCTAAAATGGTAAACAAGCTAGGAAATACCCTTAATGGGATCATAAATTTTGTTGATCCAAATATTTCTCAAGAGTAAGCAGAGACCTCCAAGACTACGTTAATGAATTTTTGAGATTATTTAAGATTACGCGATTAGAACACCGAACAATGGATTTTATCGGGTAAATCCATAAAGTGCAAGGGTGATCTCATTGGGATGACATCATTTGGATGATGTCATAGGAAACTTGTTAGCTAAGTGTTCAAATGGAGGGCTAGCTAGGATGAGATTTGGAAAAAATTAGATCCAAGGGTCAAAATTCAAGAAGAAAAAGTGTGAATAGTGCCATGACTTTTCTTATAAATAGACCCTTAATCCCTCTTCATTTCTCACCAATTCCTCTTGGAGATTTCGAAATAGAGAGAGATTTTAGAGAGGAGGAGGAGCTCTGGAGAAGGAGTAGCAAAGTTCTGGGTATGTTCTTCGGTCTCTAGCTTTAAGTTCTAGTTTTAGTTCGGTAGTTCTTGAAGTTCTAGGCTAGATATTGTTTTGATCTTTAATCTTCCAATATATTGTTGATATCATGTTTTATGATTAAAAATAGTATTTATTTCGAAAATATGAAGAAGAAAGAGATATGGCAAAATTTTGGAAGATTAGAGTCAAAGTAGCGAAGCTCTGGCGAAATTTTGCCAGTTAGTGAAGTCAGGGGTAAAATGGTCATTTGTGACTAGAACCTCTGTTAGAATACTGTTCATGAATTAATGGATATGGTGCTACCCTTTAGGATATCCAGGAGGTCCGGAGTCGGGTTCAAAGGCTGGACGTTTGGCCATTACTCGGTGGAAGGTAGGTTCGTGTACTGTAACACTAACTCTGATGTTTATGGTATGCGTATATGTGTTATGTATGCATATTGTTGGTATGTTATTTGGATACCTAGTGGTGTTAGAGGATAACTGAATTAATATGCATTACAGGGGAAAGGAAATAAAATATTAGTTATTCCCAAAGAAGTCCCTCCAAATTGAACTTAAAATTTGTGCGGTCACCGTCTTCCATAAGTTACAGCTAATCTACTGAATTTAAAATTCAATGGTCGTGCAATTAAAACATACTCTTTACTTTGACTTGTTATGCGCCTGAGACAAAGTAATATAAATATATGTAGTCAAACCAAACTCGATGGAAATACAAGGCCTAACCATGTGCATGTGATTGCACAGAAGCAGAAAAATTTGTCTAAATATGCCAAAAGAACCATTAAAAAATTAACGTGTCTAGTCCTTATCATGTTGTTGTAATATCAATTTGCCCTTAATAAACACCTCTTTTAAAAAGTTGTCTACTCTCCTATATTTGCAGTAGGAATACTGAGAGTATGAAGCTTTTAATTCCCTTATTGAATACATTTTTTTAAAAACAATATCTACTTCTCTAGTCCTATTTATATGTTATTTCCTACTTGCTTCACTACCACAAAAAACAAACATTAAATCTCATTAATTTTATTTTAAAATTTAATAACTTTCCAACTTTACTCCAAAAGTATAAAATCTATACAATAATATATGAAACGTATAATTATACATTTTTATTACAAAATTATTTATATAACCAAAAAAAAACTTCTTTCTCGGCCTTAAAAATAGGCCAAGAGGAGTATTTTTGTAAAATAATTGAAGTTTGAAACTAAAAAATTAAAAACATATTAGCAGTGTTTAAAAATTAAGAAATCCATTGTTAAAAATTTATTGATTTTGGCCATAAATAAAAATTGTTGTCATTGATTAGCACAAAATATAACCCACATTCTTGAACAGAGTAGGTAAACCTTTAGGCCTGTGACGTCTTTCAAACAAAAATGGATGAGAATACGATGTTATAGATATGATCCTTACAAAAATGGATGAGAATACGATGTTTAACATAATTTCGGTTTCTTACCCGTAAAGCAACAGTATATAATCTACAACACATATAAGTTCTCTTTACATATGCTTTATTTTTTATATATTACAGTTACAAGAAATGAGAATAATACATTAGGAATGTTGTGCGGTACGTAAACACAAACATAAAAGTTTTGCTAGAGTACAAAAGTGATACACTTGGCGAAACATTATCATCAGAAGATTTAGTGAAACCAGAAGAGTTTGTGTTGGAACTAAAGCTAATGTTCTGGTTTTGACGTACCTCTCAAGCGTTGGTGCTGGGTGGAATTGAAAACGATGTTGGAAATTCATTATACGTTGGTATGGACTAGCTTAAATGTAATATCCCAAATTCCGGGATTTGAAAATTGGAATATCATATGGGAATTAAAATGTGAAATTTGACTTGAATAATTATAGTGTTAACTATTGGAAATTAAAGTCTAGTTTTCCTTACATTTATTTAAGGAAAAGATTAAGTTCGAGGAACATTTGTAAGGGATAGTTCTTGGCCTAGAAATTGTAGAATCAACAATTTAGGGCCTAAAATAATTTCTAGAATTCATTTGATAATCTAATGCTGAAATTAGGGGGAAAATGGTAACTTTATTACCACAAGTTTTTTTTTTTTTTTTTTGGTATCTCACCCGATTTATTGGAACCTTTGGTTCCGACTAATTCGGATTTCGCCCCGCATTGGGCCTATGGTCATAGGGGAAGAGCTCCCAACACCATTTTTACCATTTCCATGTCTCGAACCGAGGACATGGTGATAGAAAAGAAAGTCCCTTACTACTTGCTCTCAATGGTTATTGGTGCTTCCTTATCCCTCTCATATAGGCACGTACCCCTCTCTTGTGCTTATTCATTTCGTGCAGCGTTTTTCCCTCTCATTATTCAAAATTCATTGGGTTAAATACTTACAGTATACCTAATAAGACTCATGGCCCATGAATAATACCCTAACCCCATTAAGTTGCTTAGCCCATTATTCCTCTCAAAGTCAGCCTCACCAAAACACAGCAGGGAAATATATGTCAGCAAAATACCTAACCCATTACCTATCATTTAGACCCAACCCATTATCTCATATTTATTCAAATCAGTTATCCTCATTGCACACACGATTTTTTTTTTTTTTTATAGGAAAAAAGTTTTGGAGGGGTTCGACATCAGTCCCCACCAAGGCCAGGGCACAGCCCCGGGCTCTATGAGCACTTACTGGGGACTTACGAGATCGCCTACTAAAGGAGTTCCAGTGACGGCAGAGGATCGAACCCACGACCCAAGGCCTAGTCCCGGACCCCTTATCATCTATGCCAACTCACATTGGCCATTGCACACACGAATTGAGCACGCTGTTCTTATCAAAAAAAAAAAAAAAGAATTGAGCACGCTGTTAAAGAGAAAGTTAATAGCAAATAAGATTTTGCCGTACTTCCACAACGTGCTGATCTCGAAGCGAGAAGGTTCTTCTCCCTTATGTGCTTTTTACATGCTTGTCCTTCTAAATTAGAGGGACAAGCAAATTTTTTAATTTTTTTACTTACATATTTTATTTATTTTGATTAAATTATATACTGCTTTCTATTTTATTTTTTGTACTCAGTATCTCGAATTAATTAGCTTTCAGTCCTGCATTCAGAAATATTTGTCTTGTAACACCCATATCCTAAAAACTAATTAATTTAAGATATTGGATGAAAAAATATAAATATATATTTTCAGAAAGCAATATATAATTTAATCTAAAAATTAAAATATATAAAAAATTTAAAAAAATTGCTTGTCCCTAATTCAGAAAGTTCATGTCATTACTCTGTCCAAAAGGGAGTTGGCTTCTGTCCGCTGTCAACTCCCTCCACTGCCATCCGATGTAATAAAACACTGCCATTTTGGGAAAAAAAAAACTGAGGTTGATGTTTTTTTTTTATCAAGATCTTGGTTAGTCTTGAAAAAATACTTCATTATCTTAAAAATTATTTTAGGATCTTAAAAAAATTAGATTACTGAATGATACTAAAAATATACTTGAGGATAGTGGTGATATTGATAAAATATTTCATGATCTTGAAAAATATTTTAGAATCTTGAAAAAATATGTCAGGCTATTAACTGATACTAAAAATATTTTTTCAAAATCCTAAAATAATTTTTCAAGATTATGAAGTATTTTTTTAAGTACATTTTGCTATCCTAAAGTTTTTTTTAAGTACCAATATTATATTTTTTTAAAAAAAAAAGGCATCAGCCTTTTTTTTTTTTTGGCTAAAACGGAAGTGTTTTATTCCATCGGATGGCAGCGGAGGGAGTTGGCACCAGACAGAAGCCAACTCCTGGTCAAAATAAACTGTTACTGTGCTTATGAACAGTAACGCACAAACAGAAAAAGCAACCACAGTGGACACGGCTTATCTTGCTATTCATTTTTTTTTTTATATATAAAAGTTTTAGGAGAGAGGTTGGGTTCACTTACAATTCAAGGGCGCGCATGACTTTGCTCCCAGGGACATACAAGATTGAGAGATACACGTCTTCCACCTCGGTTGCGTTTACAAGTTCACATCACGTAGAATACCTCCTCCGATGTCTTCACCAACTCCAACATCGAACCCTCCTTTTAATGAGAGTGTCCGACCCCTTTATTAGGGAGAGGAGGGGTTGCTATTCATCTTTAGTTTATATTGACGATGATGAGGAGGCCCACTTCGGACTCATCTTTCTTGTCTTTAACAGTGTAGAATAATCTGGGCCTTGTCATCACAAGAGATTTATAAAAAAGAAATTAAGAAATTTCCTCAATTAAAAAGCGATATTTTCTAAGGAACAGTCTGGGCCTCATCTTTCGTCTTTGTTTCATACATTTTCTAATAAATTAGAATCCATACCATTGATTGCAAGATAAGCCTCCATCAGGCTACACTTACGTCGATCTGAGTTATTAGCTGCAACTCTGCAAGCGCATGCTATAATTTTATACTATTGATTGCAAGAAAAGTAACATTATAATGACATTTGGGAAACTATCATTTTAATTAGGTCGTCGTATTAAAAATAAAATTTAACATTTTAAAATGAAATTGTATTTTATTGTTCAGAAAAATCGAATGTCATGGTTTTCGTTTAACATCTTTCAAATAGAACAATTATAGCCAAACATGCATGACCGTATAATGACCAGTGGCGGACCCACACTGGGATCAGTGTGGGCAGTGCAGACACAAAAGTTTTTATAATGTATATATATTTTAAAGGAGTTCTATGTCAATTTGTTTAGATAGTCTATTTGGTTGTAAGTGCACACAACTGATTGGAGGTTCCGTGTTCGAACCTTGCTCACCTCCTCTCTTCCTTTTTTTTCATTTTCATCGCTCTCCTCCTTATTCTCTATTCTCGTCCTCCTTTTTTGTCCAATGCGTCCACATCGACCTTAAACCCCTCCATCTCCGCCCCTAAAAATTACAAAACGACAGCCCTGAAGCGCGAACTCTGAGAATCGCTGCTGGCCATGGCCACGGCTGAGCAGCCTCCAAAGAAGCGGAGGCTATACTAGCATCTGCCAGAATCACCACCTCCGCCACCGCCAAGCACTGAATCAATAGCTTCAGACTCACCATCTCCCAAAACCCTAACTCCGCCCCACTCCTCTGTACCTCCGCCATCAACTCCTCCATTATCTCAGGAGCAGATTAACATCAAACGCAGGAACAAAGATGAAGTACGGAATGTTTACGAGTGCTACAAGCGGATTAAATTCTGCCTGTCCCAAAAAGATGGCGCCTCCATGTCTGAACTTGAACAGAGTTACCTCTCTCTCATTTCTGCTTCCAGAGGTCGACACCTTTACTTTTTGTTATTTTTATTTCCATCGGTCTCAATAATTTGTTTATCATTTCATTTAGCTGACAATTAGTATATAACAATGCATCTGGTGGTAATTAAAATATGATTTTGCGGAAGAGGACTGATGCCAAGGATTCTACAGAAATGTTATCCCTTCTGTCATCCTTTAGAAGTGTTAGAATCTGACCGGGTTGCTGCTATCTATATTAAATTGACTGCTCTCAAAATTCTATGTACTAGATTGCTAGTAATAGTGAAACTTGGATAGATGAGTTAAACATACATTCATGGCTCGAGGCTAATTTGTCCTTTTGAGTGTGATGAATACTTTTGTTAGGGTAATGAATGTAAATGAGAAGTAGTTATAGTTGTAAGTAGTCATGTTTTGTTACTATGGTTTGTTAGTTAGAATCTTAGCTAACTAACCTATTTAGCTTGTGATATGACTTGAGAGGAGGAGCTGTGTAAATTGGTGACGAGGTATTGAAGCAAAAGATTATGATGGTATTGCATTTGAAACTGCTAAAGCCTGTATTTTGGGCCTGGTTGATATATGTTGTGCTGCTTCTTCAGTGACCCCAACATCATCTGTAATTAGGGGAATATGCTCTGCAGTTTTTCAAAATGTGATAACCTCTTTTGTTGACTTGTTTGGTGAAATAGATATCTTTAGTATGGTTGATAAGAATTTCCTTAGGATGCTAGATTCTCCTGAGGTCTTTTCTGAGTTGAAGCAAAAGATTTTAGATCAAGATGAGCCTTCGTCTGCTAAACTGTCCAAGCTTTGCGCATTATCTGTGGTTTAGATCAAGATGAGCCTTCGTCTTCTCTTTTTTTGATGCATTGATTAATATGGGGTATTTATACCTTACTTATATGGGCCTTGATCCAATAATAAGTAACAAATATTGATTTTTGAATAATTTGTATGACCTATTTTGAATTGATTATTTCTTGAGAAATTAAAGGTTAGTTGACTCTTGATCATTATTTTTCTATGTTAAGTTGAAGTTTTCTTTTCTTTTTTTGTTTATATTTTTTTGTTTTTTTTAATGTGTTTAAAACTTTCCTTAAAAAAATATTTTGAGGGCGCTGCCCTTGAACCTCCAAATCCCACCACTAATTGTGCACCCACAAACCCAAAATCCTAGGTCCGCCGCCACTGGTATAATCTGATATAATATGTCCCGAATCTTCAGTGATCAAGGCATTGATGAAGCCTTTGGAATTTCATAACCGATTTCCCTACGAAGAAAAAAACTTATAAGGAAAGCTAAGCAAATCTTGACCATCAAATCTGTTCTGGACAGTTTTTGATTTGAGTTTTTAATGGGTCTAGAATATAAAAGGAAGAGGATTCCAAAAAATATAAAATAACCATAATTTATTTAAGAAAATTATCACAGGAAGATTATAATAAAGTACCTAGAATAAATAATATTTATTAAGAGGGACCATAAAAATAGTACTTATTTTGAAGGACCAAAAAATAAAATATTAAAATAAAAAGACTAGATTACCCATATGTTATCTCTAAATCCTCTTGTATTCGTTCTCCTCATACGAAGTAGATCTCACTATGCGATTCACGTCTTCTTTTGATTTCAAACATACCTTATTGATTTTCGTCTATTTTATTGAAGTCTTTAATTTAAGAGTAAATACCCTTTCTACAAAAACAAGGACCCCATTTTGGTTCCTGACAAAAAACTGACCCTTATTTGTCATTTTTATGGGACTAAAAATGACATTTTGAAATTTGTGAAGGATCAAAATGTCCACCAATCGACCATTATTCGTCATTTTATGGATTAAAAATGACCTTTTTTCAGGACCAAAATGGGGTCCGTGTTTTTGTCCGGAATGGAAGGTATTTACTCTAAATTTAATTTCTGGGTTTTAGGGTTCTCCAAACCTAGAACCCAGAAATTGTACCCATGGAGATGCCACAGATGCATCTCGTTGTTCTCTGGGCTCATCGTGTTGGCATTCTGCAGAATCACATCCACCGTGGAATTGAAATCCAGCTTGTAAATCACATTCGCTGAAGTGGCATTCACATTCTGAGGTACGCTATAGATATCATAAATTGCAGAATCATAGTTTTCTGGAGGTGATGTTTGGTCATCAAAAGCATTTGTTAGTTTATATTTGATTCAAGTGGACATTGAATGGAACGCCAAAAAAAAAACTCTATCAAACAACACATCAGGCTTCCATCTACAAATGTTTTTCACTCAACTTAAGGCAATGAAAAATTCTGTTAAGGCAATCAATTTGTGATGCAGCAGTGTGGCTTCAGTTTTAATGAGAAGCCATGACAGCAAACATTAGCATCTTCCTCGAAAAAGGAACAATAGGATCGAGTCTGATATAAATTAAAAACTTCCAACAAAATAGACGAAAATTAATAAGGTAGGTTTCGGAATTGAAAGAAGACGTGAATCGTATAGTGAGATCTACTTCATACAAGGAGAAAAAATACAAGAGGCAGAGAAGATAGTCGAAGGAGGGAGGAAGAGAAGTGCACACTTGAGTGTCGAGTGCACTGTGTGGCTTTGTGTAGTTTAAAATAACATTTTATCCTTAGATGCAAAATGATATTTGAAATTATTTTCTTCCAACCAAACAAAAAAATTTCCATCAACTTATTTTCTTTTCCAATATGAACCAAACGTATCAAAGTAAAATATTTTTCATTTCATTTCATTCTTTTAATTTTCATTTATTTCCATTCTTATTTTTTCTCCTATCCGAACGGGCCCTAAATTTTCTGCCCGACCCAACTACTAACTATTAACTACAGCTCTATTAATATACTCAATTCAAGCGAACCAATTGCAAAATAAGGAATCAGCGCCATAGTAGCGCAGTGGCACCAAGGTCAGCACTTGTCTGGAAGCGTCTAGGGTTCGATCCCTGTCTCCGTATTGTATCAAAAAAAAAAAACAATTGCAAAATAAGGAGCATGATCAAATCAAACATCCATATAAAAATAAATTCAACTCATCACTACATGATTTATAAGCAAACATAGAACGAGAAATAAATTTTTGGATGTGCTTCCCAGACAGAGAATAAGAGTAAAATCAAAAGTGATGAGACTAGAGAAAAAAGCAGAGAATCAAACTGCCGGAAGCATATCTCTCCTCTTCAAGAAGGCCATTTTAATATTAAAAAGTGCCCATTTACTTTTCCTAAGACACTTACAGTCTAAGTATCAGTTAGACTATATTTAATTTGCTATTCCTGATTCGACTTCCAAAAAATATTACGTCTTTATTATAAGAACATTTTTATAGGGTAAATTACACTGTAAAAGTATTTTTATAATTAGGACTAAAAGGGTAGTTACTTTTTGGTGTCATTCTACATACGTCAAAGGATTCTATACCCAAATCCATATATTTCTTTCATTAAATAATTCTTGCAATCAATTAATTGACCTGGCAGCAATGTTACCCTACCTTAATTATTATCTAGCACATCTATAATACTCATACTATCACCGTTAAAAATCATTTCTTGAGAAACCGTTATTTAAGAAAATAGTTGTGTTTGTATTAATGTTTTTAGTTTATTTCATTACTTTGACATCAATAAATACCAATATCCATATTGTAATACCCTGATAAATTAAATAGCTATTTTTAAAAAAGGTGAATATATGGTCTCAAAAAGTATGTTATATTATCTTATTTTCTAAAGGAAATTCAAGGATAATTATGTAAAGCTCCAAAATTGGTGGTAAATGGCTAAGAATTAGCATAAATATATATTGTTAGTTAATTGGAAATTTTCAAGAGAAATTGATGAGATTAAGTAATTTTAAGCCTAAATACAAGATGGACCAATAGGAAAATTTTGTAAAAAAATTATATAAAAATTATTAAAAATTATTTTATATATTATTAATTAATTAAATAATTAATTAAAACGAAAATTAAAATAATAATGATAATAATAAAAATAAAAAGGACAAGAAAAATCTTAAGAGGATAAGATGATAGGATTTTTGTAATATAATAATCTTATAAATAAGTACAGTGAATAGTGATCAGATTTATAGGAAACGGATCCTATCTAGAGTACCAGGATAGGTTTTCAAGTCAAGGTAAAATATTGATCGGTGGATTTTTATCTTCGCTAGACTTTTCCGGAAGTTGATTACGAGGCCGTAGAGCATTTTCCTAATAAGACGAAACAGGAGAAATGCGGATAGTCACATTTTAAGATTCAAGAAAATAAATTCTAACTCAACATTTGGAAATGAGCTTGAATTTATCTGGACATATTTGGAACCGGTGAATTTTTGTCCGAGATTGATGATTCCGTAAAGTTCTTTGAATCGCACGCTTTCCCGTAAACTTGATCTGACAAAGTGTGAATAGTGCACACAACTTTCCCTATAAATAGGAGGCTCTCCCTTTGCATTCTTCACACCAAAACCATTTTCTCTAGTTGAGTTATCCTAGAGAGAAGTTAGAGAGAGGTGCTCTGGAGGAGGAAGGAGTCCGGGGAATTCTGAAGCGAAAGCTCTGGGTAATTTTTCCGGTCTTTAGTCGTTAATTCTTTCGGTAGTTTTAGTAGGTTATAATGCCAAATCACTAATGAAAGTGATATTACTCTTATAGGATATCAGAAACTCTGGTCTGCTGCCGTTACGCTGCCCGACGTGCCGCTGTTTCACGTTTTTCCGTAAAAAGTACGTTTTCCGCCAGAAGTACCTAACGTTCGTCAACGGAGGTACGTCCGCGTACTGTAACATTAACTCTTATGTTTATGGTATGCATATATGTGCTATGTGTATTGTTATGGTATGTTTATTGAATACAAATATGTTAGAACAGTTTGGTGCCGAAGGCAAGGCTAGTCTACGTGGGTATGGTAGACACTTACCTGGCCATTCTGTTCGGTTTACGGAAGTATGTACGTTCGCGTACTGTAACACTAGCTCTGATGATTATTGAATGAATATATGTGATAATATGTTATGTGAATGGTTTGGTGCCGAAGGCAAGGCTAGTCTATGTGGGTGTGCCAATTAGTCGCCGTAAAGTCGGTGAGGCCCCATGATAGACACTTACCAGCCATTACATTCGGTGCTATTTGCTCCGTGTCTAAGGAATCGTACTTAGATACTCCGTGTCTATGGAACCGTACTTAGATACTCCGTGTCTTTGGAACCGTACTTAGATACACCGTAATCTATGGAATCGTACATGGATGCACTATGTCTATGGAACCGTACTTAGACGCACTGTAATCA
Source organism: Acacia pycnantha (assembly GCA_025563575.1). Classification (NCBI taxonomy): domain Eukaryota; kingdom Viridiplantae; phylum Streptophyta; class Magnoliopsida; order Fabales; family Fabaceae; genus Acacia; species Acacia pycnantha. The sequence continues at coordinate 87,466 of JAMWYP010000291.1, forward strand.
AGGAACCGTACTTGGATCACTATTACGCTTTTATGTTGTTATTAAATGATCATGTACCGGCTTGATCAATGCCGTGAAATTGGAAATACCTTGTTGTACATATACCGTTTATAAGCATGAGGTTAACTGTTACCCGAGATCCAATGCGCTAAATTGGATCTCACTATAGCTTCAGTCCGGAGGACCGAGGCCGAGGAAAGAAGCAAGCGGACCACGTAGAAGATCCAGTTGAAGATTTCTTTCGTTGTATTATACCTTTGAACCACACGGTTCTTGTATCTTCGTTGTATCCAAATGGACTTACGGCATTTTATACATACATATCGCTTACTCAATCGCTTCGATGCTCTACTCGATTATTTAAAATGATGTTTGGATGAAAAAAATATACCGCTTTTGAAAATGGGATGTTACACTTATGGTATCGGAGCAAAGAGTCCCGGCATGAATTTAACTATGTTATTACGGACGATTTGGTGCCGAAGGCAAGGCTAGTCTACGTGGGTATGCCATTGAGTCGCCGTATAAGTCGGTGAGGCCCCATGGTAGACACTTACCCGGCCATTCTGTTCGGATAACGGAGTTATGTTCAAAAGCCTTTTCAACTTTGAGCATGTTTTGAAAATGAGTACTGATATAGCCCTGAGTCAATGTACTACCCTATTTGGTATACCGCATTGAACCGGTGTACCATCCGAATCGGTGTACCACTTTCGTGGGTGCACCACTCTAAACCAGAGCTTAGATGTGAAGCTGGGTCACGCCGGATGAAACCCCGAGACCAACAAGGATAAGTACATGCGGTATTTGACCCATGTTGAGAACTTCCATCGGAGAAATTTCTGTTACGTATTTCCAAAACTAGATTTGATCCACTTTTCTCCGTACTGTTTTTGAGTAATACGAACCAACGAGAATCGACGAAGGAAATGTTGTGGGTGCCTCGTTTGTTATGCGTGAATACTACGTACGATAGAGTTTATTTGTTGTGAGTGCGATAAAAGCTGGGAGCAGTATGAATACTGGAGTGATAAAAGCTGGGAGCAGTGTAAATGCTAAGCTCGATAGAGTCTAGAGACTAGTGTGATAAAGTTTGCGTTATGCGAAATGTCTTCGCCGTATCTAACGTTTCCTTAATAAATGAAAAGAACGCGACATGACGAATTTGAGAGGAGCCGGAGCTCCTGAGAGGCCGAGGAAGAGGACGAGGTGAACGTATAGTCCGTATTATTTAATTAGATGTTAGACATGTGTCCCATGTTTCTTAGTTATATTTGACCATGATCATGTCATTGAGTAGGAGGTATCTTTTGTTGCCATGGTGTGTGGGCGCCATGGAAACATTTGAAGCATCTTGTGTTGCCATGGTGTAGTCCAAGGAGACATTTTGGTATCTGTGGTGTTGACTGCGGTGTATGGGAGCCACAGGAGACACCATATATCAAAGTACGAAATGACAAGGTCATAATGGTCAAACCAAACCGAATTTTCAATCACCAGGAGGAGCAAGAGTGGACGAAGCAAAGATCCGACGCGTATAGTCCGAAAACAGGATAGTACCGCAGATTCATGAGGAATTCTTCATAACTTAAACGAAGTTCACAAGTAGGAGACCAAATCATTAATATTGAACAAAGACTGTGAGACAAGATTTTATGGATTGAAAGAGAAGTTGGTCACAGCACCAAGAAATTGGTTATCCCAAATCCAAGTAGATTTTATAATGGTACCAATAGGAAAGGATCGGGATATGTCTAGTCATAAAGATGACAATGTGATGACTTACCACTCTCAAGCCTCTCAAGTCAAAACTAATCCACACATGACCTAGAGATAGTAATTGTCATGTTTCTTAGTGATTATAAAACAGACCACGATTGTGTTATTAAGTACTAGGTATCTTATGTTGCCACGGTGTATGGGAACCATGGGAACATAATATATCAAGTACGACATAATATCCATGAGTACGAGATATATGGTATTGCCGCGGTGTATGGGAACCACGGGGATACAAGATATCGAAATACGATATGATGAATGTGTAGTACGCGGTATTATGGGTGCCACGGAAATACTTATGTACGCGGTGTTATGGGCGCCACGGAAACGCTAAAACAATAAAGTACGCGGTGTTACGGGCGCCACCGAAGCTATATATATAAAGTACGTGGTGTTTCGACGCCACGAAAACACTATATATCAATTTAGAACATGATAAAAACTTTATAATCAAGTCGAAACAAATTCTCGGCCACCGAAAGAAATGATCTAAGAATGTTCGATAGAATAAGTATCCTGAGCGTATGGTTCGAGTCCGATTAGTGCAACGGCTAGATAGTACGAAGAATGGACATGTGAGTCCTGTATTTAACCGAAATACTAGTTGGATAAAGCTGATGTTGGAATGTTGGGATGCGTGCTAAGTAAGTATGCATGGACAAGGGTTAGACAAGAGGTCTAAGTTATTTCTCCGAGGGAATATGCACAAATTTCGAGGACGAAATTTTGTTTAAGGAGGGGAGAAATGTAATACCCTGATAAATTAAATAGCTATTTTTAAAAAGGTGAATATATGGTCTCAAAGAGTATGTTATATTATCTTATTTTCTAAAGGAAATTCAAGGATAATTATGTAAAGCTCCAAAATTGGTGGTAAATGGCTAAGAATTAGCATAAATATATATTGTTAGTTAATTGGAAATTTTCAAGAGAAATTGATGAGATTAAGTAATTTTAAGCCTAAATACAAGAATGGACCAATAGGAAAATTTTGTAAAAAAATTATATAAAAAAATTATTAAATAATTATTTTATATATTATTAATTAATTAAATAATTAATTAAAACGAAAATTAAAATAATAATGATAATAATAAAAATAAAAAGGACAAGAAAAATCTTAAGAGGATAAGATGATAGGATTTTTGTAATATAATAATCTTATAAATTAGTAAGTGCATAAATGATCGATTTATAGGAAACGGATCCTATCTAGAGTACCAGGAATAGGTTTTCAAGTCAAGGTAAAATATTGATCGCTGGATTTTTATCTTCGCTAGACTTTTCCTAAGTTGATTCCGAGGCCTAGAGAGCATTTTCCTAATAAGACGAAACAGGAGAAATGCAGATAGTCACATTTTAAGATCGAAGAAAATAAATTCTAACTCAACATTTGGAAATGAGCTTGAATTTATCTGGACATATTTGGAACCAAGTGAATTTTTGTCCGTAGATTGATGATTCCGAAAGTTCTTCCGAATCGGCACGCTTTCCCATAAACTTTGATCGACTTTTAGAGCCCCGGATGGAATCAAAAATTAGTTTAGATTAGACATTTCTAATGAGAAGGAAAGGGGCTTGAAAATGGTGATTCCAGATTTTGAGACTTCCGAGATTACGCAATTCGAACACCGATCGGAACTTTATCGTACAAGTTCATAAAGCAAAAGCATCACATCACATTAATTGATGTGACAAACCACCAATTAAGGGGGATAGGATGGTTTGGACAAGTGGCATGGCGAGGATCTTGACATTTGGCAAAGTGCGATCCGACGGTCCGTAATCCGCCTGACAAAGTGTGAATAGTGCACACAACTTTCCCTATAAATAGGAGGCTCTCCCTTTGCATTCTTCACACCAAAACCATTTTCTCTAGTTGAGCTATCCTAGAGAGAAGTTAGAGAGAGGTGCTCTGGAGGAGGAAGGAGTCCGGGGATTTTGCAATAAGCTCGGGTAATTTTTCCTAGGTCTTTAGTCGTTAATTCTTTCGGTAGTTTTAGTAGTAATGCTAGATAGATCTTTAGTTTTATTTTAATTATTAAATTCGAAAATCATGGTGGGGTCGGAGTTCGGCAAAATTTTGGAAAGTCTGAGCCAAAGTAACGAAGGCTTTGGCGAAATTCGGCGATTAGGGGTATAGGGGCAAAATGGTAATTTTTACCTAAAATGCCGATATAATGTCAAATCACTAATGAAAGTGATATTACTCTTATAGGATATCAGAAACTCTGGTCTGCTGCTGTTACGTTGCCCGACGTGCCGCTGTTTCACGTTTTTCCGTAAAAGTACGTTTTCCGCCGTAAGTACCTAACGTTCACAACGGAGGTACGTCCGCGCATCGTAACATTAACTCTTATGTTTATGGTATGCATATATGTGCTATGTGTGTTGTTATGGTATGTTTATTGAATACAAATATGTTAGAATCAGCTTTGGTGCCGAAGGCAAGGCTAGTCTACGTGGGTGTGCCATAAGTCGCCGTATAAGTCGGTGAGGCCCCCATGGTAGACACTTACCTGGCCATTCTGTTCGGTTTACGGAAGTATGTACGTTCGCGTACTGTAACACTAGCTCTGATGATTATTGAATGAATATATGTGATAATATGTTATGTGAATGGTTTGGTGCCGAAGGCAAGGCTAGTCTATGTGGGTGTGCCAATTAGTCGCCGTAAAGTCGGTGAGGCCCCCATGATAGACATTCTGTTCGGTGCTATTTGCACCGTGTCTAAGGAATCGTACTTAGATACTCCGTGTCTATGGAACCGTACTTAGATACTCCGTGTCTTTGGAACCGTACTTAGATACACCGTGACTATGGAATCGCATATGGATGCACTATGTCTATGGAACCGTACTTAGACGCACCGTGATTAAGGAATCATACTTAGATCACTATTACGCTTTTATGTTGTTATTAAATGATCATGTACCGGCTTGATCAATGCCGTGAAATTGGAAATACCGTTGTACATATACTGTTAATAAGCATGAGGTTAACTGTTACTCGAGATCCAATGCGCTAAATTGGATCTCGCCTATAGCTTCGTGGTCCGGAGGACCGAGGGCCGAGGAAAGAAGCAAGCGGACTCACGTAGAAGATCCAGGTTGAAGATTTCTTCGTTGTATTATACCTTGAACCACACGGTTCTTGTACTGCGTTGTATCCAAATTGACTTACGGCATTTTATACATACATATCGCTTACTCAATCGCTCCGATGCTCTACTCGATTATTTAAAATGATGTTTGGATGAAAAAAATATATACGCTTTTGAAAATTGGATGTTACACATATTTATCACTTTCTTTTGGCTATTATAATTATTTATTGCTTTCTTTTATAATTCAATATCAATATTTTATATTAATAAATTATTAGTTGACCCTCATTATTAAGGAGTTATCATAATAATAATTCAGCCCATAAATAAAGGAGTTATCATAATCATAATTCAAATTAAATCCTCAAGAAGTTTAATTTCCAATAATACAATTGTGCTACATGATTATAGTAATACTTATATATATTAACGTCGTCAATGCATTCCATTTTGTGTTCTCGATTATCATTGTTAGTGATCTCAATTCTTCATCTCCAATATTATGCATGGTGGGTCAGCCTTATGATCTCACTAGGGATATTGACGATCGCAAGGAAACTTGGGTTACCGTTGCTTGGGTTATCACGAAATAGACGGTCATTAAGACGACACCACCTTTTGATGAAAAGTTAGTGGCTGCATTTACTTCAATCCTTTCTTTTCATCTTTTTATTTGATCTTTTGTGCCTTGTAATTTATTAATTTTTGAATTAAATTTTTTCTATATTCCTCAATATTTGGCTTTCCTAAGATTCATATTTAACGACAGAAAGGAGAGCTTGGAACTTTCCCAAAACAATTATAGCGTTGTGTTGAAAGAGAAATTATTGTTAGACTCGAGTTAAGCGAAACAACATCGATACTCATCCAAAGAGTTTAGGCGTTCTGTAATTTTTTGAGGAGGGAAATATTTTGTAGTGATTTACATACTTAGAATTAACGTAAGAAAAATATTTAGTTAATATAAGCTATATCGTGATAGAGTACTTGATTATATATTTATCTGTTTGCCGTTTCATTTATTCCTTGGGTCTTTTTCCAACCCTCTGAAGTAGATAAACACATGCCTCAAGCTCCTTGATGACATTGATGTCACTAGAAAAGGTTTGTGTAATACCCGAATATTTAATTACCTGGAATATTATATTGTGATAAATAAATACCTATTCTTTATAAGTGAATATATGGTCTCAAATATTGTGTCACATTTACCTTATTTTCTAGGATGAATTCTCTTGAAATTAGAAGAATTAAAGTGCCAAGGATTCAAAAATGCATTTATGGGTCATAAAACAACCTGAGAATATTTTGATAAATCTTAAGAGGCAATAAATATTTATTAAAAATAGGAGAGAATATTGTCTCTAATTTTGGAAATTTAATAAATTATTTCCTTGGAATTTAAAAGAGGAAAAATCAAATATTATTTTGGGGACCATAATTGACCCTATGATTTTTAATATAATACGTGGAGCATAAAATATCAATGTCAATGTAATAGTTGTGAGAAAATGATTAATCCTAATTAAGAAAATTATCAACAATTAGTAAGTGATTAAACAAACAATTAATGGCCAATTGTTTAAGCATGGATTAAGGTAATATCCAAGGTTAATTATGTAAAACCCCTTAATTAAAGATTTATGGCCAAGGTTAGCATAAAAGATACTTGCTAATTAATCAAGAATGATTAAGAAAAATGGATAAGATTAAGTACATAAAATCCCTAAAGATTAGTTGATTAACAAGAGATTACTAATCATGTGATTAAGACACTAATTAAGCTTACTAATCAAATTAGACAAATTAAAACATTAAGCAATGGTTAGGATGTAATCTAATAAAGTAAGATCAAAGGCTACAATAATTCTAATAATTTAAAAAGCCTAAATCCATGTTGATGCCTATGAGTCAATGGGACAATTTTGCTAATTATATAAGATAATTAGAATATGATATAAGTTAATTAAAAAAAATAAAAAACTCAAGAGAAAAGGGAGCTAGCCGAAATTTTGGGAAAGAAAAAGGAAGAAGATTGTGTGTGAATGCATTTGGAGATAATATCATGATATTTTGCAAAAGTAGAAAGATATTTTGGTAAAAAGCTAATGGGATAAATGAGAACAGATAGAAATTAAATCATACATTGAAATCCTTGAACTAAGTAGTAAACACCAGGACATATTATGAATCAGTGAATTTTTGTCCCAAAGTTGGTTATAGCCGAAGTCATTTCCGTAACCGACGGCGTTTGTCCTAAAATGATCAGTAGGCTAGGAAATACCCTTTATGGGACCATAATTTTTGTTAACCCAAATATTTCTCAAGAGAAAGCTTAGACCTCCAAGGTTATGCTAAGGAAAATTTGAGATTATTTAAGATTACGTGATTGGAACACCGAAGGGAAGATTTATCGGTAAAAGTTCATAAAGCAAGGGAGTGACATCATTAGCATGACATCACTTTGTTGAAAAGGGGGAGGGAGGTCGTCACCTATGCATGTATGGTGAGGATTTGAGCTTGATTACAACCCTAGATCTAATGGTTGAGGTTGAAGCAAAAGTTTGGGAAAATTGCAAAGTTGGCCACAATTTTCTCCTATAAATAGACCTTTCCATTTGCACTTCAAACTCACCAATTCCTCTTGAGCAATTCGAAATAGAAAGAAGGTAGAGAGAAGGAGGAGCTCTTGTGAAGAAGTAGCAAAGCTCTGGGTAATTTCTTCGGTCCCTAGTCTTAAGTTCTAGTTTTTAGTTCGGTAGTTTTAGTAGAAATGTTAGTTTGATATTTAATCTTCCAAGTATGATTTTGATTTCATGTTTTAGGGTTAAATATGATATTTATTTTGAAAATATGTTGGAGAAAGAGATATGGCAAAATTTTGGAAGATTAGAGTCAAAGTAGCGAAGCTCGACAAAATTTAGTCAATTAGTAAAGTCGGGGCATAATGGTCATTTGTGCCTAAAATGTCTCGTTATAATGTTGATCATTACTAAGTACGATATTGTCCTTATAGGATACCTACGATTACGTTCCGGTTGTCAAACGTATCGGATTTCGTCAACAAATGTACGTTCGCGACGTACTGTAACACTGATTCTAATGCTTATGTTATGCTTGTATATGTTGTGGATACTTTCATAAAGCCATGAACAGGACTCGTCCCGGACATGCACCGTGACTAGGAACCGTATCTGGATCACTAATTACGCCTTTACGCGGTTATAGTCATGATAATGCCGTTATGTTTTCCTAGCTCGAGGACACGACCGTACATCGTGGCACGGGGTATAGTGCAGACCAGGGATAACTTTACATCTGTAGTTGTTATCAAATGATCATATGACGTACTGGATTGATCAATGCTGTAATATTAGAAATATCTGTTATTCATATATTGTTTATATAAGCATGAGGTTAACCGTTACCTGAGGTCTGATGGGCATTGGACCTCAGCTCTTAGCTTTAGGGTACAGAGACCCGAGGACGGAAGATAAGAGAAAGCAGAGTAACCAGCACGCGCAAAGACCACGTAAAGACCTGATCGAGGATATTTAACATTCGAACAGATAAATGTATCATTCTTTATAAACAGGCAGCTACGCCTCAGTTAATGTTGTATCAGTTACTCAATATTTTATCTACTCCGATGCTCTACTCTGATATATGATGATTTGAAATGGAAAAAAAAAATTGTTCGGCTTTTGAAAAAGGGATGTTACAGTTTGAAACGATGATGACCTTTTAATTGTTTAGTCGTCAAGACCTTCAACCACTACTTCAAAGAGAAAGAAGAGATATGACACTCCATTAGCCGATAATGGAGATGTGAGATTGTCCGATATGTCTACCCCTACCTTCAATACAATAAAACAGTTATCAAGAACATAAAAATAGAAAAATGATTCCCAAGTGTTGTTTTAAGTTTTCAAATGTGTTATTTTAGCAATATGGGTTTTGAGTCTATTTTACTTTTAATTATGTTGGGCATTTTCACATTATATTAGGCAATACTCCTACAACATGATATCTGCCTTTTGAACTAGTCTATTTAAGTTTGACTTTACTACATTTTTCTACTTATGAATATCCTTTAATTTGGTCAAAATATATACATTGAACTACGTACCATAGTTATATTATATTGATGAATAATTCTTTTTTTGGTTGAAGTTATATTGATTAGTAATTCTAAGTGTATACAATAAGTTGATTAAAATGCAATTATATATGTGAATATTTAATGAAAATTTATTTAGGCAAAATATGAGGACACATGGGGCACTATACTTGACTTGAGACTTTAAACAAAATGTAGGAATCATCACCAAAAAGACAAGTAATGTAAAAACAAAAGTTAACCACAATCAAAATGTAATAGCACATGGGGAAAAAAGTAAAGAGGGGGGCATGGATTTTCTATACAATTAAGTAGATTATCAATATGAGGGGCATCAATTAAGATAATTGTTTATTGAGTAACTGATACAACATTAACTGTGGCGTAACTGTATGTTCATAAAGAACGGTACATTTATTTGTACATATCCTAAATATCTTCTATCGGGTTTTCACGCGTGCCGTTTACTCTGCTTACTCTTATCTTCTGTCCTCGGGTCTCCAGACCCTAAAGCTATAGTAAGAGCTGAGGTCCAATGCATCATCGGACCTCAGGTAACGGTTAACCTCATGCTTATATAAACAATATATATGACAAATATTCATGACATTTCAGCAATAATTACTACAAAAGCCCATAACAGATGTAGGAAATACATAATCAGATATGTAAGGTAATAACAATACAATCAGATGTAAAGTTATTTCGTCCGCACTATTCACCAAAGTGCCACGATAGCATGTCGTGCCCTCAGCGCTAGGAAAACTTATCGGTGTTATCATGACATAACCCGTGTAAAGCTGTATGTAGTGATCTAAGCCCCATAAACTTAGTCACGGTGCATGTCCAAGACAGAGTCCCGTTCATGACTTTATGAAAGTATCCATCATATATAAATATATTATAAGCATCAGAGTCAGTGTTACAATACGCGTCCGTACCTTCGTTGATGAATCCGATATATCTGACGGTCAGAACGTGATCACAGATATCCTATAAGGATAATATCATATTTATTAATTCATAACCAGTATCCTAACAGATATTTTAGTCACAAATGACTATTTTACCTCGACTCCGAAATCGCTAACCGATAAAATTTCGCGAGCTTCGCTACTCGACTCTCAACTTTCAAAACTATATTCCTATCATGTTTTTACCTCGTCGACATCTTTCAATGCAATGAGACTTGTTGGTTTTGATTAGTTTTGATGATGTCTTATATAGATACCATTCTTAAGAGCAAAAAGGTTGCATACTACATTTATCTTCTACTTTGACTAATTCTTATATTTAATGTAGATGCAAAGTTTAAATAATGGAGAATGTTGATTGAAGAAAGAAGCTCTTGCTCAATGTAATGAGAATATTATAATATCAAGGAAGCAAGAAGTTATCAAATGATTTTGGGGATAATCTAGAAGAAGAGAAGAAATTGAAGAAGGAAGAACTTGCAATGCGGTGGAATATCTTTACTCAAGTTCTTATATTGATGCTAGAAGTCTCCAAGATCATATGGGAATTGGAACGGATCAATTCGAGTTAAAACCAGCAAAAATCAGTTCCAAGATGAGCAAACTCGAGCCCATCATTAGAAAACTCGAGCATGTAATGTCCTCGGCAACTCGCGCCTCTGGACAAGCCAAACTCAAGCTTAGAACTCAAACCTCAGGTTTGGAACTCCAAACTCGAGCCCATCATTAGCAAACTCGAGCCTGTAGTGTCTTCAGCATGTCTGGTGTCTCTGGACAAGGCAAACTCGAGCCTATTAGTTGGCAAACTCGAGCTTACAGCGGTGTTCAACATTTCAGCTACTCTGTTCCACGTTTCACTCGGGCGACGTCTGGTAATTCAATGATATCTCCTAAACTAGAGATCGGATTGAGGTGAAACCAGTGGCATATGAAACTAGACTCCCAATGCGTCATTTATATATATAATGCAAGCCAAAACGAGTTCAGATGAAGGAGTAATGAATTTATGAAGTTGACAGTGAAATCCACGTCACACAAATGACCAACCTTCAATGTTTTGAGTTTATCTCACAAACGGATAATCCAATTGATCTGAAATCAGTGGCATTGGAAAGTAGACTCAAAGGGCTTTCCATCGATAGGTTAAACAACTAAAACGGAGTTCATACCAGGGAGATATAGCCCTCGAAAGTGGACCGTATTTCCAGGATGTTGGAGGTTTGCTAGCGGGAGAAGCAAACTCGAGCCTATTAGTTGGCGAGGCTCAAGTTCGCGGGTTACGAGAGCTACCAGGTCGCGAAAATCATCCAAACTCGAGCCTATAAGTGACAAACTCGAGCCTAGACAAGACAGAAAGCAAAGATGATTTTGAAGAGACCCAAACTCGAGCCTATAATTATAGACTCGAGCCTAGATGCTGAAAAATGTTACAAACTCTAGAGTTTGCTCAACCTCCGGTTTGCACCTTGCGAAGCTGAACCGACCCTTGCAAACTCGAGCCTAATTATCCAAGCTCGAGTTCATGACCCTGATTCAGAAAAACAGCATTTCGAAAGTCTCGTTTCTCATCAAAGAACATCCACATGATTACCCAAATGACTTATACTTCTTCTTAACATTATTTATATCATTTGTGTACATGTTTCAGATTATTAAAGCTTGAGAGAACATCAATCTTGATAGAAATCAAGATCTAGAAGATGAACTTGCTGCATAATCTCAGAAATGGGAAAGATGAGTGAATCCAATGAGAAACTTGAAGAAACGAAGTTGTCTACTCAATTGTAATGCTTCTCCAAAGGATTAAATCATTCAGATGATGAAATACTCCAACGGACATAAGCCAAACAGATTCAGCATTCGAATTAATGTTCATGACGGAATCAACCACTTTGTTGACGAAACGGAAAATCGAGCATTTACTTTCACGCGTCAAACAGAGGAAAATTCAAGAAGAAGAAATCGTTCACTTGGAAACAATTGATATAGCCATTACTCGAATGATTCCCTGAACAAATAAAGGAAAGTCATTAAATGACATAACGGTCATAATCTTCAATGCGAGCAAAAGTTGGAAATCATAAAAGGCCGTGAGTCCCAACGGCTAGAATTTCGAATGGAGAGAATTCAGAATTGAGAAGCAACGGTCATATGAAGATTTTCCGCTATATATAGAGTTGCATACAAACCTTCAACTACAACACAAAGCGAGAGAACAAGCTTACATCTTCAACATGCTAATACTACGATCTTTATATCATTTACTCTCTTTTTCAATGTCTATATATCATAGAGAGTGAAATGTTTTGTATTGTACTTCGAGTGTTCATCCATACACTTCGAGAGAGAAGATTCATTGTAAACATCCTATCTTTATATCGTGAGTTACTCAAGATTGGGTGATCTTGAGTGGGAAACACATTGTGTTGATTACGGACTTGTAAGGGAGTGAATCCTAGTGAGAGGATTACTTGAGTGCGAGTGTGTAATCAAACAGTGTATTGATTACGGTTTGTAAGGGAGTCAATCCTAGTGAGGGGTTTACTTCAAGTACGAACGTGTAATCAAGTTGAAAGAAGATAGTGGATTGAAATTCTCAAGTAGAGCTTGGGACTGGACGTAGGTCAAGGATTGGGCGAACCAGTATAAATCACCGTTTGCATATTCTCTTCCCTTATCTCTTACATTCCAACATATATGTTTGAATGATTGCTTATCACTTTATAAATTATTATTGACATTCAAACTATTTCCAAAGAAGTGAAGAAAATTTCTTAAAGTTCTAAGTTTTTAATCAAACACCCAATTCACCCCCTCTTGGGTGATAGCCAAGTCTTTCGGCTCTCACTTTTCTCTAAATTTCGAATTTCCTAAGCAATTTTGGTGTGAAAATTTCAAAGGAATGAAAGGGCTATTTATAGGAAAAGTGTATGGCACTTTGGTAGTTCCATTGAACTTTCTCTCCTCAAATCTCATCCATTGGATCTAGGGTTAGAATTGAAATCTCATCCTCACCCTCCAATCACTCCCAACGTCCTCTCTCCTCTCTCTTCCCTATCCTCTTCCACTTCATTATGAGCCTTATCCCTTATAGATATTTCCCTTACCAATTGATTCCCCTACTTGATGTTCTAATTGCAAGTGCTTATAAAATCAAAAATACTTTTAGAGGTAAAGTTTGAAGTTTATGTAGTCTCTTGAGAAGTATTTGGAATACCAAGGATTATGGTTCAATTAGGGGTTTTTACTAGTCTTTTAGTCATTTTAGGGTTAATCCAAAAGTTAAGGAAATAACTTTGGAAATAACCTACTTCAAGCTAAAAATACGCTTATTCATAAAAGTCCTTATATTTGATCTATGATTAGCATATTTCAGTATACAATTTATTTTCTATCGGTTCTCATTTACTTATGTCTTAAATTAATCCTAATAGCTTTTGAATTCTCAAAATATCTCCTCTCCTTCTCTCTCCAAACCCTTGGCTCACAACACTCCACACACTCACAACTCTCACACCACACAACTCACCTTTCCTCTCTCCTCTACTACACTCACACACACACACACACACTCACAAACACTCTCACAAACCGTCCCCCCTCCCCTTTTTTTACTTTTTCATTTTGTTATTTAATTATCTTATATTATTTTAGAAGGAAATTCTCTCATTGGTGGATTATGCTTCACATGGATTTAGCTTTATGGTTAAATTAAAGCCTTTAGATCTAGCTTTATGAGGTTTAATCTTAACCTTTGATTTGTGTTGACTTGTCAAAGTTGATTAATAAGCTTGATTAGTGTCTTAATCCTATGCTTAGTACATCCATTGTTGATCAATTATGCTTACTTGTTAGGGATTTTATGTAATCAAACTTGGTTAATATTTCTAATATAGTGTTTTAGGGGTTATTAGGCCTAATTATCAAAATTTGATAGGTTACTATATTAATTATAATTGTTTGAAACCTCTAAGATACTAATCTTGGCCTTTAGATATCATTTGAATGTTAATTAAGTTGATATATTCTTAATTATGCCCTTTTTAAATTAATTATTATTTAATTTTGAAAATTAACATAACTATAATTTTTATTGCAAATTTAATTTCCTAATTAACTAGCAATTATCTGTATGCTAATCTTGGCCCTTCATTGATCATTGGTCTCTATTAGGGTCATACATCCCTAATTGTGCCTTTAAAACATGTTATTTAATTAACTATGTAAGCTTTCGAAATTAATTTAATAAATGAGGATTTAATTATCTACTAATTGTTGACAATTTTCTTTAATTGGATTAATTATTTTCTCACAACTTTTGGGTTTACTTTGGTCATTTATGCACCATGCATTATTTTAAAAATCATAGGGCAACTTATGTTCCCTAAAATAAAATTGGGTTTTTGCCTCTTTAATTTCCAAGGAAAATAAACAAACAAATTTCTAAAATTAGAGAAAACATGCTTTCCTATTTTAAATATGTATTAACTTCCGAAATATAAATTTTTGGGTATCACATTATAAGATTTAACCATTGGCTTATTTAATTTCAAGGGGAAATTTCTTAAACTAATAGTTAGTGAGCTTTCAAGTTTTGAGACTACATATTCACCTATTTTCAATAGGTATTTTATAATATTTATTATGAATATGATTTTTAGGGTATTACACTATTTCTAAATCAAATCAATATCCATATTTTACATAAATAATAAAATAAATTTAAGAAATAATCAAATAATCGTGTTCAAATGTGATTATTTAATCAATCAATTATGAAGAAATATAAAACAATTAGGAAATAATCATCTATGAGATAGGAGACAATGATGTCAATATTTCTGAATCAACTAATCAAATCAATAATTTTCATAAATAATATATTAAATTTAAGAAATAAGAAAATCATTTTTAAGTCTGATTACTTAATCAATCAATTTTGAAGAAATATAAAAAAATTGTAAAGTAATCATCAATAAATTATATTTATTAATTAATGGATTCAAACTAAATCCCTAGTATTTATCATGTTCTTTAGTCAAAGCAAAAAAAAAAAAACTTTCTTTTTTAAGCAATGTTGTTTTTCCTATTTTGTACTCTCGTGATAAAGATCTTCAATATTGGTCTCATCAATATTTATCAATAAGCAATACATTTGAGACTTTCAGTATAAAAATATACGAGTAATTTAAAGTAGATAAGTATAAAATAATTACATTATTTACTATGATTACAAATAAATATTACTTGTTATGCGTTCAATAAAAAAGTGCCAAATCATAAATACTAAATTATATAATAAGTATTACATACCTCATAAAGTAATGCTTTAAGATAATAAATTCTAGGGAAAATTACACACAGGTCCCAAGGAAAGAAAAAAATTACAAAACCCTTGAAATCACAAAATTACAAAACTGTTGTAAATACATACATTTCCTGTTGTAAATGGTCAGGTGTTTAAATGTTGTTGTAAATATATGCATTTCTTGTTGTAAATACATGCATTTCCTGTTGTTAATACAAATAATATCAAAAAGTCCCTTGGGACTTCGATTTACAACAGGAAATGTATATATTTACAACAACATTTAAACACCTGACCATTTACAACAGGAAATGTATGTATTTACAACAGAAAATGTATGTATTTACAACAACATTTAAAAACCTGGATTTTTATTCCGTACAAATAATATAAAAAAAGTCTCAAACCATTTATAACAGGAATGCATGTATTTACAACAGAAATGTATGTATTTACAACAAAAATTCCCTTGGGACTTCGGGTAATTTTGTGATTTTAAGGAGTTTTTGTAATTTTTTTCCTTTCTTGGGACTGAACATAATTTTCCCATTCTTCTTTGCACTTGCAGAAGTTTTGAAAGCTGAAAATACTACATATGAACTTCCATATGTAACGTACGGTTAGCAATAATTGTTATATTAGATTTTTCTTTTGAACACTTATATTAGATGTAATTGGATCTTGCCAAATAAACTTTAGATTATAACCCAGGATTTGGGGCTTTATAGCATCCAAAAATATTCTGATAAATACTCAGGCCCGTTTAGATCAAAGAAAAGGAGGGAATGGAAAGGAATTGAAATGAAAAGAATGGAATGGAATGAAAAATATTTTACCTCGATGCGTTTGGTTGGCACTAGAAAAGAAAATAGGTTGATAGAAAATTTTTTGTTTGGTTGAAAGAAAATAGAGTAGGAAAATAAGAGAAAATACCATTTTATCCCTTAGAAAAATATTATTTTAAGCAATACAACTCATGCGCAAGAGAGCTTGAACGTGCATCAATGAGCACTTGAATGAACACTAATTTGAATGTGCATTTTACACACTCAAATGAGTGTGCACTGGAGTGCATTTTGGTGCACTCCGATGAACACTAGAGTGCACCAAAATGCACTCCAAGTGCCCACGTCTATCTGTACAGTCTTCCTCCTTCATCTCATCGGTTCTTGCGTCGTTTCTCGCGCCGTCATGTAAATCACATTCTCTAATAAAAACGCGTCTTCTTCTTTCATTATCGATCGAAAAATCTCACCCTCTCATCACAGATCCGAGATCCGTCTTCTTCGTCGATTTTCTTTTTCTTTTTCACTGTCATATTCTCTCTTTGCCATCATCACCGTCGCCTTATTCAAAACTTTCCATGGAAAGCGGGACATGGCGATGGCATTATCTTTCTTATCGTCGTCAACGCCGCGTAAGGTGTTGCTCCTACAGACGAACTTGAAGTAAAAAGGGTAGGTTCGTCTTCTCCATCCGTCGGAAAATGGGTTCCCACCATTTTTGGTGGGAACTGATTTTCCTATGTTTAAGGAAAATGAGCCGCGATCGGAAAACATTTTCTGGGAAAATGCGAACCAAACAACAGTAATGGGAAAATGACCATTTTCCTTTTCCTTTAATTTCCCCAATTTTCTTTGAACCAAACGGGGCCTCGGTGATGTTCATTTATAGGTGATACCCACGGAAGCTCTCCTCGGTCCTCCCTATCCTAGAGTGGTTAAAAAGAAATCTCTATTATTGATGGTCGTAGGTGAGTGCGTGTAATAATAGCAAGGTGGTAGTTTCGATGATTCCGGTGGCGGATCCAGAAATTAATGAATGATGGATATCGGTAGTGGCGAAGTTAGGATTTTTGTTTGTATCGCATAATTAGTGGGGGATTCGGCCGTTTTTTTTAAAGGAAAGTTTTAAATACATTAAAAAACAAAAGAATATAAATAAGAAAATAAAATAATATCAAAAAAATATTCATGAATTGAAATTAAGTGAATACTGATGATGTAATAAGAGAGACAGTTATTTTACAACCTATCATTTAGAGAAAAGTAAGGCTAAGTGCTGTTAGAAATGCTCAATAAGTTCAAGTATATATATTTTAATAACAAAAATATATTACAATAAAAAAAGTTACAATGTCATCCTTCTAGACCTTATTTTTTAAAATTCCATCATAATTATCTTATTATCATTGTCATCAAATATATCATAATTTTAATTCCCTTATTTTTAAAAAAAAATCATCATAATTTAGTGCCCCCTTCTCTAACACTTGCATCCCCCTATGCCTATGGGTGATTCCATATGATAACTTATAATGTAATGAGATCTACTAACATATACTAATTATCTTCTATATAATATATCTATTAATATCTCCTAAATACCTTATCATATAATATTTAGTACTCTTTGTTGAATTATTATTTATGAATTATTATTAGTGGGGTGTGTGGGTATATATATTAGATTTGTTATTCTATCAAAATAGCTTAAATCAGTTTGGTAGGACTTAGCCTTAACATTGTATACATTTAATTTATCTTTCAATATTGGACGTGGGACTTAATCATTTATTCTAATAATATTTATTAATTTTTTTCATAACTTATAAATACCCCATATTCTTACACTTGTATATATTGGGGCTATCGCACACATGTGTATATGCTTTTTATTGGTGTTCATATAAACACACACACATATACATATACCCACACACATATATATATTCTATAACAGAACTTGGGTTTATACAACGATTTAAGAACCATATCAGGTCGAAACCGATCGATCAAACAATCTAAACTGTGACCTGCTGACCTTTCTGACTTTGATGTCTTTAAACATTGGGTCTAGCTATTAATTCAGAAAAGAGCAAAATTTCCTTAAGATCTACCTGAAACTCTGTATTTGCCTAGATGCTAGACTTGGTGCATAATTATAGGAATGGCTGTTCAATATCCAAACTACAGGACTACAAATCCTTAGAATCAATAGGTAATGAAAATACAACAAAAAATCCATAGTTCTCTCTATTTATATTATATTTTTCATACTTATGCAGGTTATATAGCATCCAAGAAATCTGAATAATAAATTAGGAAATTTGTGTAGAAAAATTATTATTTCTTGGTGACATACGGTAGCAAAAATTAGCATCACAAGTGTTGTGGCACTAATTCCACTTCTGTCCCTAGTCTAGGTCGAGCTTAAGCCGGAACAGTAAAAATACCTTGAGTAAGTTTGAGCAACTTCTAGGGTAATCTGGTAGTCATAGTGTAACATCCCATTTTTAAAGCGAATTTTTTTTTTTCGTCGAGTAGAGCAATGGAGGAAAGAGTAATGACACATATTCAAATATAAACCATAGTGTAACATAGTATTAATAATACGGTCATCCTACTATTTCAAAAGTAAATGCAAAAGCGGAATAGAAAATTCTCCGGCCAGCGGTCTAATTGGGCTGCTTCCCCTGGTCTCCAATTCTCGGTCCTCCGGACCCTGAAGCTATAGCTGAGATCCAATTTACCACATTGGATCTCAGGTAACGGTTAACATCATGCTCAAATAATACAGTATACAGACAACAGATATTCAAGACAATACAACAGTATATCAGTACATAAGCATACAGCAGATGCATGATCAATATGACGACAGAACATAAGCACAGAGCAGTATGTAAAGCCTCATAACATAACAACAACAACAACAACAACAACAACAACAGTCTGCATATAAACCAGTGTCACGATACCCACTCATGTCCTCAGCGCTAGGAAAACATAACGGCATTATTATGACTATAACCCGTGTAAAACTGTCTGTATATTCGATCCATGAACGTATCTATCACTTATATGTATTTAAGCGCTTCGCTACTTTAACTCTATTTCTCCAAAATTTTAACATACCTCTTTCTCCAACATATTTTTGAAATAAATATCATATCTACCCCTAAAACATGATATCTAAATCATACTTGAAAAACTAAAGATCTAACACTCCTACTATAACTACCGAAAGAACTTAAGACCAAAGACCGGAAAACTTACTCAGAGCTTCGCTGCAAACTTCCCCGGACTTCTTCCTCCTTGCTCTGCTCCAATAATTCAAATAGACTAGAGAGAAATGGTGTGAGATTTCAAATGAGAGGTTCAGGCTATTTATAGGCAAATTCTGGGTTACTATTCATGCTTTGTCAGACGGATTCTGGACCGTCGGATCGCACTTCGTTGACCGGCACAATCTTGGCCATACAACCCACCATGTCTTCCTCCCCCTTAGGTGGCACCTAGCTAGTGACATCATCTTGGATGATGTCACAAGTTGCTTTTCACCTCCGGGCCGATAAAGTTCCCCGATCGGTGTCCTAATCGCGTAATCTTGTAAAATCTCAAAATTTCGAGGATATAGCCCTGAAGATTTCTTTTTCCTCTTTCAAAATACTTGGGTCAACTAAATTTTTGATCCCATACAGGGTTTCATCGGTTCCGCTAAAGATTTCGGATATTCGCCTTCGGTTGTGGAATTCGCTTCGAGTAACATCATCTTCGGGACAAAAATCCACTGATTCATAATATGCCCAGATGTTTACCAACTCATTCTTGGATTCCAAGTTATGGCTTGGTTTCTATAGGTTTTCATTTATCCGATTTGCTTTTGAACATCGATAAATTCACGATCGATTTAGTATAACCCTTTTTCGGTTACGGAAATAACTTCGGAGACAGCCTACTCCGAGATAAAAATTCACTTGTTTCTAATATACTCTGACTTTAGAAACCTTGTTCATGGTTTTCTAGTTAGGATTTAATTTCTATCGGTGGTCATTTATCCTATTTGCTTTTTACAAAATATCACAATTTATATTAATATAATAATAAAAATATCATGATATTTTCCATTCAATTCTTATCCCTTCCCCATTCAATATTTTCGGCTTCCATCTGCTTTTTTTCGTTTTTAATTATTTAATTAATTAATATGATATAAAATAATTATTTAATAATTTTTTATATAATTTTTTACAAAATTTTCCTATTGGTCCATACATGTTTTTAGGCTTAAAATTTCTTAATCTTTCATATTTTTCTTCATATTTTTCAATTAATTAGCAAATATATTTTATGCTAATTTTAGCCATAAACCACTAATTTTAGGGTTTTACATAATTATCTTTGGATTTTCCTTTGTTTAAGCCCAAATAATTAGCCAATAATTATTTAATTAATCACCCACTAATTGTTGATAATTTTCTTAATTAGAATAACTCATTACCTCACATCTTTTGCACTGACATTAGTGTTTTATGTCTCATGCATTATATTAAAATTCACGGGGGCACTTTGGTCATTATAATACTTTTTGATTTTTCCCCCTTTATTTTTCCAAGGTTATATTTTATTAAATTACCAAAATTAGAGACAATATACTCTCTTAATTTTAATAATTATTTTACTGCCTCCTAGGATTTTTCATAATTTCCTTAAGTCATTTTATGCTCCACAAGGGCATTTTCGTCATTTGACACCTTATTACTTCTCCCTAATTTCTAAGAGATTTTTCCCTCATAAATACGATAAATATAACATAGAAATTGAGACCACAATTTTACTTATCGAAATAGCCATTTTATTTATCCGGTATTACACATAGATGAATAAAAAAATTTACTAAGAAAAATTTATTCACTCAAAATAATTTAACTTAAAATTTTATTCATTTTTAAAAAATTTAAAATGAAGAAAAACTTGAGGAACCAAAAATTATATTAACTAATATAAAATAATGTCGCATATATTTGATGTGTATAGAGTGATCGATAAATTATGAATTGGAGCTTTACAATGGCTATAGAACCATGGGTTTGATGACTTTTTTACTTTATCGGATAATATATGTACATTTACCTACATGATAATAAATGAAAGGTCAAATTATATATTTATGTCAAAAATTTGTTTATATGAGTTATAAATAGGATAAAAATAGCTTTTTGTTATAAATATATTATTATGTGGATGTCCATTGCATAATAACCCTTGAATGTCTATAAATAAAGGTCTTGTGTAAACATTCGATTCACACCGGAAATGAGAATTCCTCCCCTCTCTAGAATTTCTCTCGACTTCACATTACATTCCTTGGATTTTCTACATTTTCATAACACGTTATCGCACGAGTCTCTAACCAATTGAGCCTTGTGTTGTTTATCATCAACACTCTGTTTCCTTCTTATTCACCAAGCGTGTCTTCATTCCTCCGGCGATGGGCTCTTCCCTCACATCCACGGCCAAGCTCTTAACTCCTCTTTTCCGGCCTCTCAACCCAACATGATTATCCAAACACCTCGTTAGATTAAGCTTCCTATGTTTATCCAAACACCTCATCGATTAAGCTTCCTATGTTTATCAACTTTTCCTTAACCCCTTTTTCTTTTTGACATATAGCTATCACCTCTCCCTTCCTCTCTTTTCTACCTCACCGCTTGTTCCTATTGCGTCGAACACACCGCCTCCAATTCCAACCGATTCAACCAAACATATAGAAATTCTCTAACATTTAATACCTAACATTTATTTTATGTTACTAACATTTACTTCATGTTATTAACATTTACTTTTATGTTATTAACATTTATTTTTATGTTACTAACATAACATTTATTTTATTTTTATGTTACTAACATCTACTTTTACCGTTATGTTTTATTTATTATTTAATTACTTGTGATTTTATCTTTCTTATTATATGATCAAAATCATATATATAATGGCTAGAAACCATATACAATTTATGTTTATCCTGGAGATAAACAGTTGAAAGTCATATTGATTTAATTTCTCATGAAGAGAAAGTTGGCTAGAAGCCAAGAGAAGGCATAAAATGTCCAGAAGTCAAGAGGAGGCACAATTTGGCCTGAAGCCATGATGAGACAAAATGGCAGCCTGGAGGCATAAATTAGCCTGAAGCCATGAGATAAATTGGAATGAAGTCTGATCCATGATTTTTATATGCCATCATTTGTATGAAGACCTCAATGTTGAATATTTGGCATTAAAAGACCCCTTGTTCTTTAGAACAAATTAAAGAGATTGTATAACCACCAGAAGATGGTTGTTCTTCTAAAAATTCATTATAAATGGGGGTATCTAGTTTGCTCTGCGATAGCAATATTGTGAAAGAGGTTTTAAGAAATATTTTGAATTAATTGACCTCATGTAGCCAAATAAAATGATGAGTATTGTTATATGAATCATGAATCTCATCTAAATGGTCGGCTCTTCATTCCCGTGGAGTGAATGAAGTAATGAGTGAATTTAATTATGGTTGATCGGGCATGGTCATTGTTATAATCATGTTGGTCTTAAATGCATTTCAAGCGGTGATTTCTTGTTGTTATTTTGTATGACCGGAAGTCATATAATTCTGATTTCTTATTTTGAAGTTATATATATCACTTCAGTAAGATAACCATTTCACACAGTAATTTACTATTCGATCTGAACTTGAACGTGATTATACGGTGATTTTACTATTTACATAGTAATCGGCCCGTAAAATGCATGGGAAATTTGAAATAAATGTCAGTGGATCCCATGTATTTTATATTATTATTACTATTTACATAGTATTTTACTATTCATACTATTCATCCCTATTGAAAATTTTAAGTTTTGGTCTCTAGTCTACTATACCATGAAAGAGGTATAGGAGCTTCTCTCGAGTGGACAAGAAAATAATATTTGATTGTTATTAAAGGCCCCGAAGGCTTATGTTTCGAATATTTTATGATACAATAAGAATTTAAAACTCTTGAAAAATATTGTCCGAAGACAATAACTTGCAGAGATTATGTCATAATAAGTCTAAAGGCTAATAGTCCCGGAGACTAATTAGCATATTTTGAGAAACGATGTCCAGACTATATATATATATATATATGGTAGTATAAATTTGATTAAAGGCTCGAACTAATATTTTGTTACTGAAGAAAAAAATTATGCATTGATTATTCTACTAAGTATGAATGAAACTTATTGAGTTTGAAAGATATATGTAGAAATAGATATCATATAGAAAATACATGCTATAGTAAACTAAAAGTTTACAAATAATAATGCAAGAGATTATAATTGTAAACCAGAAGTTTACAAATATAGCAAATTAAATGTTTGCTATTGCAGCCAATAAAAAAAAAAGGTAAAGAGCTGCAGCACAATATGTCCTGATTTATTTTGGAGCCAAGAGAAAGAAATAATAAGCCCAGAAGGTAATATGATATTTAATTTGAAAGTTACCATCTATGTGATTTTAAGTTATTCTGATCATGAATATTTTCATATGTGATGGACTATATATTTTGCATATATAAGCAAATTGAAGTATATTATTAATAAGTAATAAGATTATCTAGTGATGCAATATTATGTGTTTGTTCCTGAAGAATAAACAAAGTTTTTCCTTTCGAGGTTTAAAGGTTTTGAAAGTAATTTTGAAATACAGATATAAAGAAAGCATGTTTGTATGACTCACACTTGAGGGGAAGATTGTTAGAAAACAAGTGTGAGTTTAGAATACAAGTGTGAGCTAATTTTTGAAAAGTTATATTGTAATACCCTAACCCTGTGAAAGCTATAAAGGAGGCAAGTAAAAATCTATTTGAAATAGGGAAGGATATTGTCCCTAATTTAGGCAATTTATTAAGTTACAAACTTGGAGAAATTGTAGAAGAATACTCAAAAAGTAAGGAAATGACCGAAATACCCCGTAAATGCTAAGATAATAAAGACATAAAAACAAAGATGTCAATACAAAAGTTATGAGGTAATGAGGCATGCTAATTAGGAAAATTATTAACTAATGGTAATTAAGTAATTAAGTAAATTTCGGCTAATTACTTAAGCTTAAGCAAAGGAAATTCGAGAGATAATTAGGTGAAGCTCCAAAATTAGTGGAAAATGGTTGAAAATTAGTAAAAATATATTTACTAATTAGTTGGAGAATATTGTGAAAAATAAATGAGGTTAGGTATTTTTGAGATTAAAAACGAGTTTGGACCAATAGGAAAATTATGTAAGAAATTATATAAAATAATTATTAAATATTAATTAAAATGTAAAACGAAAAAAAAAAGATCAGATTTTGACCGAAAATTCAAAGGAAGAATTGAAGATAAGAATTAAAGAAAATATCAATATATTTTGTTACAACTTGCAATATTATATAATATAATTAAATTGAGTGAATAGTAATTTAATAAATAGGAAACGGATCCTATCTAGAGATCCAGGAATGAGATTTCCAAAGTCATGGTAGAATATTGATCGGTGGAATTTTATCTTCCGTTAGACTCTTAGGAAGTTAATTCGAGTTCGATTGTGCATTTTCCTAATAAGACGAAATAGGGAAAAATGCAGGTAGTCATATTTTTGGATATGAAGAAAATAAATTCTAACTCAACATCTAGGAATGAGTTTGAATTTATCTGGACATATTTGGAATCAGTGAATTTTTTGAAGAAGTTGATGATTCCGAAATGCGTTCAAACCTGGACGCGTTCGGACACGTTTTTCGAGAAAACTTCAACTGGACAGTTGGAGCCCTATATGGGATCGAAATTTAGGTTAACTTGGACATTTCTAGTAAGTGGGGAGATGATTTCAAATTTGTAAATCCAGAAGTTTGAGATTTCTCCGAAATCACGCGAATCGGGTACCGATCGGGGAAATTCTATTAGACCGGGCTTAAAGCAAACCAAGTCACCATTTTTTGGACCACTCCAAAGCAGCCACATCACCCATGCATTTCGGCCAAACAAGCTTCAATGGACAAGGATTAACCACCATTTTGCTTTGAATTTCCATGGTTAAGAACAAGTTGCAAAATTCCATTTGTATCCCTTAAAAACTCTATAAATAGAAGCCATTGCTCTTGGAATTTTCACACCAATTCCTCCTTCATTTGGTCGAATCCTAGAGGGAGAAAGAAGAGAGAGAAGCTCTGGAGAAATTCTGCAGAAGTCTTCAACGGGTAAGTCCTACGGTCTTTAGCTTTTAGTTTGGTAGTTAGTAGAATTGTTAGATAGTTTTAGTAAGTAGGAGTGAGATTCTGTAATATCCCAATTTTTCTAATAGTAATTAAGGATTTTTTTAGGATGAGTTAGTATTTAAGGATTTAAGGAGATCTAGAAATATAAGATAAAAATTTATCAATAGATAAATAAAATATATATTATTATAATACTATATTATTATATTTAATTTTATTATAAATTATATTATTATATTTAATTATTATATTATATTATTATTATACTATAATATTATTATATTATTATTATATTACTTGTACGATATCTTTTAACATACTATTATTTTATTATTAACCTACGGTGTCTGCTTTTCTTCGTAGTATCTGGTAGTTTCTTCATTCTTCTAGTTAATTATAATATTATATTATTAATATATTGTATTATTATATTATATTGTATATTATAATATAAAAACATGTTGGCATGAATGTGGAGTCACGGACGAAGAACAAAAGAAGAAAAGGAATTATTATTATATTACTATATTATACTATTATATATATTATATTCTATAATAGTAGGCAAAAAGGAGTCACAGTGAAGAAAAAACATTAAAAACAAAACATGTGGGACCCATTGGAAAATATTTTCAAACCTCCCGACAGCCTTTCACGTGAAGTTTGAAAATTTGGCACGGGGAAAATTACATAGAATGACCCAGAAGTGTAAATTACGGTTAAGGACCCATTTTTCTCAACTATAAATACACACACAACGCACCCCTGTGAAACGCAGAAGAGGAAGGAAATAAAAGGGAAGAGAGAAAGGAAGAGAGAGAAAGAGAAGGAGAGTAAGGTGATAATTATTTGGGGATACCGGTAGTTACTTTTTGGTGATTATTTGGGAGTTAGCAAGTAACGCGGTAACTCGGATATTTTTCCTTATACTTGTGAATTATGTATGATTATATTTTTATGCTTATACTATTTATTTTAGTGATATATATGATACAATATTTTATGGGTTGTAAGGTTTTAAGATTCTGCTATGGAAATTTTAGATTGTATTTGTACATGGCACTAAATGCACGTATTATACATACCAATATACTATTCACTATTCACTATTTACTGTTTACTGTTTACTGTTTACTGCTTACTGTTTACTGTTTACTGTTTACTGTTTACTGTTTACTATTTACTGTTTACTGTTTACTGTTTACTCTTTACTGTTTACTATTTACTGTTTACTATTTACGAATGGTAAATTACTATTCACAAATACATACAGTGATACTATTTATTGATCATGAATTTCTATGGTTTTATTTGATATTAATGGAAGCGTAATGCATTATTTTTGAATGAGTGCATTTATCATGGCGGTTGTATTTGTGATGGGATGGAGTTTGGAGGAATCTGATATGTTATGATTTTATGCCACCACTCGGTGCACAGTGGATTGATACTTTTCAGGGCCCCTTCTTCCATGTTTTCCTCTGGCCGGGATAGCATTGGAGTTGTGGGACATGTGACACCTCCTTTATTCTGATAAGGAGGGGAGCCATAGTCCATACTTAAGCTCTATACTTTTGGCCGGGTATATCTTGAGTTTTGGTGAGCTTGGAACAATTCAGTCACATGAATGTGTTTCGTTGGACTATGTGTTAGGCTATGGCTCCAGTCGGTATAAGGATGGAAGAGGATATAAGGGTGATTGCATATTGCATGATATGTTAATGTACGGTTCAAAGATTGACAAAATGGTAAATACTTTTGTAAAGTATTTTTATGAGAATTTTCGGTAAATATATATATGTATAAATCAATGTATTTTATCACCGCTTTTGTCATATATGATTTGCTTGTGTACGGTAGAATATTCGTGTAGTTCTTGAGATGTTGAAATCTCATCCCATATTAACATTTTCAGTGAATATCGTAGTAGGGAGCAAGGAAGACACCTATGGAGTGAGCTTTGAAGGCTCTTTGTACTCCTGTAGTTTATGTTATGTTATTTATTATTTGCCATGACTCTAAGACTTCCGCTTTGTATTAAACTCTGAAATATTTCAGAAATCTATTTTGGCTTTGTATTATAAACTCTATTTGAAACGGTTATGTTTTTAAATGATTTGGTTGATGATTATCCTTGTGGGAGATATTCCAAATATTTTAGGCCAAGTTTTCGGGTGTTGGATTTGAGGTGTTACAATTCCTACTATTGTTTTAGGCCTCATTGCATTGAAAAATGCCTAAAGAGGTAAAACTTGGCAGGATTGAGTCCCGAAAGCTGAAAGTTAAAATGGTAAGCTTTAAGCTTCCATAGTTCTTTCAATAGTTAGAATAGCCTTTATCTTTCAAGGTATGATTAGATATCATATGATAGGGCTATTTTAGTCTAGAATTTCGAAAATCATAATTGCGTCGAAGTTCTGGCGAAATTTCGGGAAGAAAATTTGTAAGAGTAACGAAGTGCTGGTCGAAATTCCGCCGATTAGGGGTATAGGGCAAAATGGTAATTTTTACCTAAAATGCCGATTATGATGTCAAATCACTAATAAAAGTGATATTACCCTTATAGGATATCGAAACTCGATTTCTTTGTCATTACGTTGTCCGACGGGACGTTTATTGTTTTTCGTCAAAACGACCGTTTTAGTAAACGTGCCGAATACCGTCAACGAAGGTACGTCCGCGTCTTGTAACATTAACTCTTATGTTTATGGTATGCATATATGTGCTATGTGTATTGTTATGGTATGTTTATTGAATGCAAATATGTTAGAAGCAGTTTGGTGCCGAAGGAAAGGCTAGTCATGTGGGTAAGCCATTAAGTCGCCGTGAACTCGGTGAGGCCCCCATGATAGACACTTACCTGGCCATTCTGTTCGGTTTACGAAAGTATGTACGTTCGCGTACTGTAACACTAACTCTGATGTTTATGGTATGCATATATGTGCTATGTGTATTGTTATGGTATGTTTATTGAATGCAAATATGTTAGAACAGTTTGGTGCCGAAGGAAAGGCTAGTCTATGTGGGTAAGCCATTAAGTCGCCGTGAACTCGGTGAGGCCCCATGATAGACACTTACCCGGCCATTCATTCGGTTTACTAAGTATGTACGTTCGCGTCTTGTAACACTAACTCGATGTTTATGGTATGCATATATGTGGTATGTGTGTAGGAGTGTTATCTTGTTTGAATACATATAGTGGTTAGAGGATACGTCTCGTATCTTTGGGTGCAATATGTCTCGTATCTTTGGTGCAATCTGCTCAGATCTTGGGTGCAATATGTCTCGCATCTTTGGGGCAATACATATGCATGGGTTGTGATAGAGTGATGTTAGTATTGTTAATGTCTGTTGTCCGTATACATAAACAAGAGGTTAACCGTTACGAGATCCGGTGCGGGTCTCGACCCTTAACATAGCTTCGTGGATCGGGAGGGCCGAGAGGCTGCAGAGAAAGACAAGAAGCTGCGTAGAAACTCGGCGGGAGACTTGCTTGAAGATCCGGTGAAGATTTCTTTTCGTTGTTATACACTTTTGAACCACACGGTTTACATGCATTGTTGTATCCAACCGGACTTACGGCACTTTATATATACATATCGGTTACTCAATTGCTCCGTTGCTCTACTCGATCATTTTGGAATGATGTTTGATAAAAAAATTTATCTTGCTTTTAAAAGTTGGGGTGTTACATATATTCTTCTCACACAAAATTTAATAGATATCCCAAAATGGATATCGGTTTATGATTTAAATAATAATTTTATGAAAATTAAAAAATTTATGATTGGTTGAGATATATGTTACGATAAACTAGAAGTTTCTTGATTCAATTAAATTTATTGTTGGCATGACTTGTTTGATCATCCGAGTCATATATATAATGCAAATAAGATTACGTATTGACAATCATTGAAGAACCGAGAAGATTCTTCATGAATAACGAACATATTATTCAAATTACTATGTGTTTTTTGTTCTCAAATAGAATTGACTATGAAAATATCATTGATCATGATTGGTAATGGATCTCTGGAAATATATCAAACATTATTATATGGGCCCATTGAAATAGCATGTAAACCATACAAATTTGAAAGATGCATCTATAAGATGGTTACATGTGAAATTATTAGCTTACAACCAGAAGTTTGTAAGAATACAACCTGAAGTTTGCAATAATGTTTGAATATATTAAGCGCGCTATTTCCAAATTATACGATCCAGGAATCATGTATTAAAGTATTCATACATAGCTAGACCAATGATTATGAGAACAAAATTTCTATGTTGGTATATTTAATCTTATATATTGCAGCATTTATATAAGCCAACAAAATTCTCCCTGTAAAATTGGCTTGTGGTCAGAAGCCAGATTAATTCCATCTGAAAAGTTTTGAATGTGCAATGCTTATAAATCCACCATAATGCACATAAGATGGATATAGAAAGAAAGTTGGGATAAAGGTAATGTAAGAACCTCCTTCTTCTTGTTTGTCTCTAAATGAAACAAAATGATGTTTCTAAAGGTAACAAATGGATTTAGGAGACTTATACTACATGATTAGTTAAGCGTGATTTGATATTCTTTTCCCAACAAGAGGGGGAGAAAATAAGGAGATGGGTAGAGAGATTAGCTGAAATGAATTATCATTGGCTCATTTTGATCCTCGTAGAAAAACTATGTGAACTGGAAGTTCAAAAAAAAAGGATAATTCATTTGCCGGATTTAGCTAATTAAATGCCAGAAGCATTTACTGACCCAAAAGAAAGTGACAAAATCACATGTCTCATTGCTAATGCTCCTATTGATGTCCTTGAAGGACAACCTATTATGAATGAATTTAAAGCACGCCTGAAGCGTGAAAGGTCCATCGGTTCTAAAGATAAAAATCCCCGTAAGAGAAAAGGAGTTAAGAATATAGATGATCAAGTCAAGGATAATTAAAGAAAAGTTAGTTGCTCCAGAAGAGTCATCTCCTGAAGAGTTATTATCTCTAGTAGAGATATCTCCAGAAGAGAATGTTGTAGTCCCAGAAGAGACCCAGGTACCTGAAATATGTGGAAATAATGAGATCTCAAATTATGATATGAATAGAATCTGATGGAACCAAAAAGAAGTCAACGTTGACGACATCTTTGCTTATAATATAGCATATGATGTAATGAATGATGATGAGGATCATGAGCCAAAATTCATTAGCAAGTGCCAACAGTGAAAGAATTGGCCTCTATGGAAAAATGATATTAATGCAGAATTAAAATCCTTGGCAAAACGAAAAGTATTTGGACCTGTAGTTCATACACATGAAGATGTAAATCCAGTTGGATACAAATAGATCTTTGTATGAAAGAGAAATGAAAAGGGTGAAATTATATGGCAAGCTTTGTAGTCCAATGTTTTACACAAAGGCTTAACATTGATTTTGAATAAACATATTCACCAGAAGTGAATGCAACTACTTTTCATTATTTGATTAGCCTAGCAGTAAATGAAGGGCTTGATCTGCATCTAATGGATTTTGTAACTGCCTATTTGTGTGGCACACTTGATAGTGATATTTATATGAAAATCCCTGAAGGAATTAAAGTGCCAGAAGCACATGTCCCCGAAGGACTTAAGGTGTCAGAAGCACATATCCTTGAAGGAATTAAGGTGCCAGAAGCACAAGTCCCTGATGGACTCAAAATGCTAGAAGCATCTAATTCAAGTTCTCAAAGAATAATACTTAATTAAGTTAAGTAAATCCCTATATGGCTTGAAGCTATTAGGGCGTATGTGGTATAATTTTTCTAAGAAATATCTGTAGAAATATGGGTACAAAAATGTCCCAATATGCCCATGCATTTTTATGAAAAGATCTAGCAATGGATTTGCTATAATTGCTGTTTATAATGATGATATGAACATCATTTGAACTCCTGGAGAGCTTCAAAAGGCAATTAATTGTTTAAAGAAAGAATTTGAAATGAAAGATTTGGGCAGAACGAAATCTTGTTTTGAACTACAGATCGAGTATCTAAACAATGAGACCCTTGTATATCAAGAAGCTTATACAAAGAAGGTCCTAGAATGATTTTATATGGATAAGTCACATCCATTATGTACTCCAATGATTGTAAGATTTTTGCAAATGGATAAAGATTCATTCCGACCTCGGATAATTAGTGACGAAGCTGAAGAAGAACCATTTGGTCCAGAAGTACCATATCTTAGTGCTATTGGAGCACTAATGTATCTTGCTAATCATACACGTCCTTATATATCATTTGCTGTTAATTTATTAGCAAGATATAGTTCTGCACTAACACGGAGGCATTGGAATGGAGTAAAACACATTTTTGAGCCATTTCATGGTGATCTATGAAGCAGACTATATCAGCTACATCATCTAACCATGCAGAAATCCTTGCAATGCATGAAGCAAGTCGAGAGTGTGTATGGTTGAGGAAGGTTATATTAAGGGCGACAAAACGAAGCATATTTCACCAGAATTCTTCTTCACTCGTGATCTTCAAAAGGATGGTGAAATAGATATCCAGCAAATCAGTTCAAGTGAAAAATCTAGCAGATTTATTCACTAGACACTTTCAGGAGTAATCTTTGAAAAGCTTGTCCATGGTATTGGTCTTCGGAGACTCAAACATCTCAAATGATATTATCATCAGGGGGAGTAATACTGATGTTGTCAAAAGGGAGTCGATACATGCTTGTACTCTTTTTCCCTTATCTAGGTTTTGTCTCACTGGGTTTTCTTAGAAAGGTTTTTAATGAGGCAAAGACTGCACAATGTATCAATGAATATTGTACTCTTTTCTTTAGCTAGGTTTTTATCCCATTGAGTTTTTCTAGTTAAAGTTTTTAATGAGGCACATTCATAATGGACATCCAAGGGGAGTATTATAAATATATTATTATGTGGATGTCCATTGTATAGTAACCCTTGAAGGTCTATAAATAGAGGTCTTGTGTAAACATTCGATTCACATCGAAATGAGAATTCCTCCTCTCTCTAGAATTTCTCTCTGACTTCACTTTACATTCGTTGGATTTTTTTCATTTTCATAACACTTTTGTCTCCCCGACTTTATATGGTATAAGTGCTTTTTATATCCCTGATTTTTATGGTATACGTACTCCCTCCGGTGCTTTTTATAATATCTCAACAAGAATTATTTCAATATTTAATGATTTTTTTAATTTTTACATTTCATTAATTATACATATTACATTAATTAAAAGGTAATGATACTTATATTTACTTTATCTCTCTCTTACTTTCTCCTTAAAAATAAGGTATACTAAAAAAAAATATTTTATTTTAAAATATACTTATTATTTTTAACTAATTTTTATATTTTTTTAAACCACGTAATTTAGTTGTCAGCTTATATAAATAGGATAAAAGAGTATACTAGTCCGTCAACGTTGCCCCTTACGCAATAAGTGAGGTCATCAATTTTTTTAGACCAACACCAACAGAGTCCACAGGCAAATGGTCAATGCTATGAATCAGTCAGGGTAAATTGGGCCCACTTCAGACTCAATTTTCTTGCATTCACACTTGGATAAAAGAATAGTCTGGGTCGAAATCAACACAAGAAACGAGAAAAACGTAAGGAAATTAGCAAAAATACAATAGAAATTTGTGTATTATCTACCTAAATGTTGTGGCAATAATTGCTCTTCTTGAATATGGACGACGATAGGTTGCTATCCAAATGGGAATTGATGGGCAGAAGTCTTAATATAATGGTGAAATCAGTTGAAAATAATCATGTAAATTTCGTAATTGATTTCTTTCCCATTTCGTACAATAGGGATAAGGTCTTGTGCGATGTTTTTGGCCGGGAACCAAGGCCATGTTTGTTATGAAAAAGATTTAAGGAAGGAAAAGAAGGGAAAGTAAAATGAAACTTATCGCATAAGTTCGATTTTATTGCATAAGTTTGAACTTATCACATAAATTTGAATTTAATTCTATTTTATAGCATTATAAAAAATATATTTTATGAGGGTAAATATATCCAAATGAGTCATTGTTTACGTCGAACTTTAGATTCCACTCATTTTGGTAGGATCTTATCTTCCCACATCTAAGGAAAAATTGTTGGACCCGACGTAAGCCTGGGAACTTGGGTTCCAAAGGGATTTGACACAAAAACGTACAAACAAAAAGACTTGTTAATCTTCCTTTCTCTTCTCACCCCAATTCTTCTCACCCCAATTCGGTACCAAACAGGGCCCAAGTGCTCAATGGTATTGCCTAGTAATTGCAAATTACGTTTTTGAGGAAGAGCTTCATATTGCAAGGCCATAATGCTACCCACTTGCAACGATAACGTTTTAGCAGCTTCCAAGTGGAATGAGAACAAATGAAAAAAGGCAACATTATTACACAAAAAGCAACAGTATAGAATCTCAAGGTAAAAATCCAACAAGATCATATAAGTTCTGTATACACCCGTTCTTTTTTTTTTTTCAGATTACAGTAATTAACTTACATTCGAGAAATGAAAATAATACATTAGGGATACTGTGAAGTATGCTCAAACATACAATAACCATAATTACGATAATTAATTTTTTCTCGAGTACAAAAGTGATACACTTGGTGAAACATTATCTTCGGAATTTGTAGTGAAACCAGATGAGTTTGTGTTGGAACTACAGCTCATCTGGTTTTGATTCACACCTGAAGCATTGGAGCTGCTTAGAATTGAAAATGATGCTGGAAATTCAATGTACGATAGTATGGGATAACTTGAGGGAAGATTAGGAAATGGAGTTTCAAAGTTAAGCACTTGAATTGCTTGCCTTATAGAAGGCCTACGATTTTGATCAGGATGAGCACACCACAGCCCAACAATCATGAGGCATTCGGCTTCATCGTGGTCAAAATCTCCTTCTAGTCTTGAATCAACTGCTTCAAGAATTCTCCTACTCCCATAGAGATCCCATACCCATTGCACTATATTTATTTTGTCCTCTGCAGCCTCCGAGATTATGGGTTTTCTTCCACAAACTATCTCCAAAGCAACAACTCCAAAGCTATATACATCAGTTTCTTTACTGGCCCTTCCAGTAGTGACACATTCAGGAGCCATATAGCCCATAGTTCCTGCCAAAGCTGTAGTTTGTGCTCCTTTTGTGTGGTCTACAAGCCGTGCTAATCCGAAATCTCCAAGTTTTGCATTGAAGTTGGAATCTAGCATGATGTTGCTTGACTTTATATCTCTATGAACAACACATTGTTCCCATTCTCCGTGCAGGTACAATAATGCAGAGGCTAAGCCCTGAGCTATTTTAAATCTAATTGACCAAGTTAGCAAACTTTGTTCCTTAAATAGATGCGAATCTAAACTTCCATGCGGCATATATTCATAAACTAACAATAGTTCTTTCCTTTCATGACACCAACCGATTAGTTGCACCAAGTTCCGATGCCTTAGTTGACTGATAATTCTTACTTCTGAGGAAAACTCTTTCTTACCTTGTTTAGAATCCTTTGATATTCTCTTAATAGCAACGTAGGAGTTTGAATCTTTGAAAAAACCTTTATAGACGCCCCCAAATCCTCCCTGTCCAAGCTTCTGCCCATCTTTGAAATAATTTGCTGCACTTGCTAGTTCAGCATATGAGTACTTTTTGGGCCCTGTTCCTCTTTCAAAATCATCACTCGTGTTCTCATCAGACTCATCATCTTCCATTTTCCTTTTGTTCTTCCACAAGAAAAACCATATAAACCCCCCAACTAAAATAAACCCTCCAACCCCTAATCCTATTGCAAGTGCCGTGTCATTTCTACTTGTTTTGCTCACGTTCAGACTTGATATTGGGCTTGGAGTGGGAGCAACATTTGGGAACTCCTCTGAGTTAAAACTCCATGTATCGATCCTCTGTGTTGCATAAACAGATCCTGTAGCAGCTGAGAAACCAAAAGTAACCCATTCAGGCAAGTACCTTGTTAGGTCAACTATATATTGAAGATGTTGCCACACAGTGTTGTTAGAGGCATCAGAACCATTAGTGAAGGAGATGCTTAAATTATGTGTGCTTGCGTTGTAGTTGATGAAAGCCTCATTTGTTCCTGCTCCTGTGATATTAGCATTCCATGGCACTGTCTCATTAGATTGAATAGAATTGATATCGACACCTACATGTACATACGGAGGATCCCAGCCTTCAACATTAGGATAGATATCAAACTCCACAGCAACAAATGGATGATCTGTTGAATTAAGAATTGTTTCTTGACCTCCAATAATCAAACCGATAGCACCTCCTCCAACTTTTGGGGGATTAGGAAGCTTTGAATTTTCAGGGGCTAAGAAGAAGGTCAACCCATCTCCATAAACAGTTCTACCCTGTGAATCAATGACGAAGGTGAAATTGGTGTCGAAATTAGCGAGTTTCCCAGTGGCTTTGTCCCACAGGTGCATGGCTTGATGATATGTGGCTCGACCTTGACTCTCCTGCGAGGATCGTTCCCTTTGGTTTTCTACTAAGTAGAGGTTTGGTTGTGCAATGGAAGCTGCTAGTTCAAGTGTTATGTTTATATTAACATCTGACGGATTGAAGCTGTCGAATCTAAAGTTTAAGGAAAAGGCATGGGATATTAAGAGGAAGAAAACTGATACTAGCAACATCTGATCCGATTTCGCTGAGAAATATCTTGCATTTGAGCTTTCATGGCAAGACGTTTATATGTAGAGTCGAACAAATCAAGAAATTAAACTTGTTAGAGTTTTTCTTTTACCACCACGGTTCATCATTTTTACAAAACTGTCCTACATATCTCAGTCTTCAATTTCCCTGGCCCACATTGACTGAAGTCATCATATCAACGTTAAGACCAACGGAGGCCACAACCCAATGCTGTATACTCTCTCTCCATGTTTTTTTTTTAATACAAAAATTTTAGGAAAGGGGTTAAACTCACCCATAATCCAAGGATAGAGCGAAGTCTTCCTTCCTTCTAGGTGATATCAATGTTGGACAGGATGAGCCGTCTATTACCCTCAAGCGTTTACCTAAGTTCCCAGGAATTAGGATGATTCTCCCAGTCGCTTAACTAACTTCAAGATCAAACTCTCTCCCTTTAATGAGAGTGTTTGACCCCTTTATCAGTTGAATTCAAGGACGAGGGATCTCTCCATTTTTATTATAAGACACTAATTGTGAATAATTTTTTATTATTATTGGATTTTTTTCTTTATACCCTTATTTATGGAGTCAATATTTTTTTTAGTAATTATTACATTCTTAATCCATTCAGTATATTTCTTTCCTTCCTCAATAAAATATAGGTAAAGATAAAAATATTTATTAACTAAATACTAATTAATGACTTAACTGCGATTCTTTAATATATAAAGATCAAGTAAGAAGTAAGGGAAGAGGATTCTCATCATTTTTCTCATTGTCCTCATTAGCCCATAAGCTATTGATTGGGAAGGTGAGAGAAAGTTTAAAGTGGTATTATGGTTGATTGGATGAATAGGATTTAGATATGATGAGAGATAATGGAAAAAAGATAATAAGAGAATTCCAACCCCAAGAAGTGAGGTAGTATCTGTCAGGGTAATGAGCCCCACTTCGGACTCTTCTTTCTTTCATTTAACGGTGTAGAAAAGTCTGGGCCTTATCATCACAAGAGATGTATAAAAAAGAAAATTAAAACATTTCCTCAATTAAAAATTTCATTAGTAAATATGACTTAAATCAAAATACGGGCATTTGGTGTGTACACAACTTACAAATTTCTAGTACTTTACGTTTACAAATTTATTAAGTGATTCTCACCAATAACCTCACCAATAAATGCCTCACCAATAATTCTCAACAATAAATGCCTCAAAATGAATTATTGGTCAAAAGGCCTATTTTTGGTCGAAATTTTAAGGAAACAAAAAGGAAGAATAATTATTAAACATTAGAAATAGTATATGCTTTTATGCTCCTAGAGTAAGGGGGAAGTCGAGGGTCTGACCTGTGAAAACGGGTTTAGCCCCCCCTAGCAGTAAATATTAGTTTTTTTGTTGACTTTTTTATTTATTTTAATAACATATTATTTTGATATATTATATAAATTATTATAGTATAAAAATAAAAATTTAAAGAAATAGAAAGGGAATTTTTCCATCAGAAAGTTCTGTTGGAAAATCCACCAGTAATTTTACTGACAAATTAGCAACGAAATCATATCAGAAATTACTGACCAAAAAAATTTGATCGTAAATATAATTTCTCAACGAATTAACAACGGAATTTCATAATTAAAATTGGGTAAATTGACCATTTTTTTGTCAGCATAGTTGATTTTTTTTTTTTCTCATTTCCTCCCATTCGGGTCAAGTGCCGTTTTTTTAAAATAAAGTTTAGATGGGGTAGACACTGCACCCTACCTGAGCCAATGCATGCCCGCAGGTTCAAAGAGCGCCTATAGAGATATTTACGGATCGCCTACCAACGAAACCCTCACATCAACCATGGTATCGAACCTCCTCCTTTTTGGGTGAAGGCCCGACGCCTTAGCCTAACCGTATCAATCCTCATTGGTAAGTGCTTTTTTTTTTTTTTATAACAACCACGTGTTCTAGGATAATGCCTCGCAATTGCAAATTACGTGTTTGAGTAAGGGCTTCATTTCGTAAGGTTAGCTTCCTACGTCAATCTCCACTTATTTAATTCAAAAGGTGGAGAGTAATCAAGGATACCAAAATTACCATCAATCCTATGAGAAAGTTTAGAAACCTAGTCACAAAAAGAATTTTCTTCTCTAGACATCTCATTAATGAAACCAGCCAATCCCTGTGCACTAAAAGCTTCACAATATCTTTAAAGATATTAAAGGGATGAGAAGCGTCACGAATCCTAATTAACAAAGTTAATAGCTCCTATATAATCAATATATATATAATAACACATCCCTCAAGCCGACTTCTAAACGGTTTATCACTGGCTCCCCTCACAAAACACTATTCATAAGCCGATGATGTCATCATTCATGGCTCCCTCAGCCAGACTTCTAAACGTCTTATCACCGGCTCCTCACAAAACACTATTCATAAGCCGATGATGTCATCATTCATGGCTCCCCTCAAGCCGACTTCTAAACGGCTTATCACCGCTCCCTCACAAAACACTATTCATAAGCCGATGATGTCATCATTCATGTCTCTACTGAATTCCATTTCCTTATTTCATTTTTTTGGCACTAGAATTTCCGTTCTTGACAAGGCTCAACTCAAGATCTAAAATACATTGCTTTTCCGTTTTTCAAAGTATAATATTAATGGATGAAATTTTACATGCTTTTTCCTTTCCATTTCCTTCTTTTCTTTTTCTCGGACATTTCCCTTCTTGCCAAGGCTCAACTCAAGACCCAAAATACATTGTTTTTTCCTTTCCATTTCCCTTCTTTCCTTTTTTTTTCTCGGACATTTCCCTTCTTGCCAAGGCTCAACTCAAGACCCAAAATACA
Organism: Acacia pycnantha; assembly: GCA_025563575.1. Lineage (NCBI taxonomy): Eukaryota > Viridiplantae > Streptophyta > Magnoliopsida > Fabales > Fabaceae > Acacia > Acacia pycnantha. The sequence goes on from JAMWYP010000291.1 coordinate 126,299, forward strand.
TTGTTTTTTCCTTTTTCAAAGTATAATATTAATGGATTAAATATTACATGCTTTTTCCTTTTTCATTACAGAATTCCATTTCCTAAAAATAATAACGGATACTCGCCAAAATTCCTAAAGAGAACATTTTATGGAAAAACAAATTAACGAAGACTTGCAAAAATGAAATAACGTGGAAAAAGAGATTAAACCATATCAATTCGAATCCATAAATATCACACAGCATTTTGGCGGTATAGAACTCCAAGAAATACAATTAAGCATGCAAAAACTTAAGACAAAATTTTCCCTTCTTACCTTTTTTTTTTTTTTTGCTCGGACATTTCCCTTCTTGCCAAGACCCAAAATACATTGCTTTTTCCTTTTTCAAATTATAATATTAATGGATGAAATATTACATGTTTTTTCCTTTTTCATTACAGAATTCCATTTCCTTCTTTCCTTTTTCTTGCTCGGACATTTCCATTCTTGCCAAGGCTCAACTCAAGACCCAAAATATTATAGCTTTTTCCTTTTTCAAAATATAATATTAATGGATGAAATATTACATGCTTTTTCCTTTTTCATTACAGAGTTCCATTTCCTAAAAATAATAACGGAATACCGCCAAAATTCCTAAAAAGAACATTTTGGGTAAAAACAGATTAACGAAGACTGCAAAAATGAAATAACGTGGCAAAAAAGATTAAACCATATCAATTCGAATCCATAAATATCACACACATTTTGCGAAATAGAACTCCAATAAATACAATTAAGCATGCAAAAACTTAAGACAAAATAAGCCTCAAAGACTGTCTATCAAACACCTTTGGCGTAATTTTTAATTACAGAATTTCATTTCCCTTCTTTCCTTTTTTTTTTGCTCGGACATTTCCCTTCTTGCCAAGGCTCAACTCAAGACCCAAAATACATTGCTTTTTCCTTTTTCAAATTATAATATTAATGGATGAAATATTACATGCTTTTTCCTTTTTCATTACAGAATTTCATTTCCTTCTTTCCTTTTTCTTGCTCGGACATTTCCCTTATTGTCAAGGCTCAACTCAAGACCCAAAATATTATAGCTTTTTCCTTTTTTAAAGTATAATATTAATGGATTAAATATTACATGCTTTTTCCTTTTTTATTACGAATTCCATTTGCAAAAATGAAATAACATGGCAAAAAAGATTAAACCATATCAATTCGAATCCATAAATATCACATAGCATTTTGCAGAAATAGAACTCCAAGAAATACAATTAAGCATGCAAAAACTTAAGACAAAATAAGCCTCAGCACCGTCTATCAAACACCTTTGGTAGAATTTTTAATTATGAATTCCATTTCCTTCTTTCCTTTTTTTTTTGCTCGGACATTTCCTTCTTGCCAAGACCCAAACTACATTGCGTTTTCCTTTTTCAAATTATAATATTAATGGATGAAATATTACATGCTTTTTACTTTTTCATTACGAATTTCATTTCCTTATTTCCTTTTTTTTTTGCTCGGACATTTCCCTTCTTGACAAGGCTCAACTCAAGACCCAAAATACATTGCTTTTTCCTTTTTCAAAGTATAATATTAATGGATGAAATATTACATGCTTTTTCCTTTTTCAAAGTATAATATTACAAAAAAGTGTTATGCTTTGTACACCTTTGGCAGAATTTATCATACCTTTGGCAGAATATAAATTCTTTACATTTTTGCTGCAGAATATAGATTTGGAGACATCTGTAGGTTCTACCATGATGCGTCGTGCTTCACTTCAGGACTTGGATGATTCCACTTATCGGTGGGCCGTTGTGGTTAGAGTCTTCCGTAAATGGAACGTTTATCAAAAGTCCGCCCAGAGGAATTGTTTTGTGTTTCAATGGTCTTGATTGATGAGGAGGTATATTTCAATTTCAATACATAACTTGTCAAGATTGACATATTTTATTTTTAAATCCTAGCCTCCTTTTCACTTTTCTTTTCTTGGTTGATACAACGGAATTCTCGGTTCTTGTGTTTCAAAATTGGAATTTGATGTCTTCCTCATCGACTTGATTTGAAGCCTCATGATGATAGCGTCAAATGTTTTGGTGCTTGTCTCGCATATATGAAATATACTTGTTTAATTAGCTTACCGATCGATTGCTTTTGGGTTCGACGTAACACTACATAGGTTTTTGCAACTTTGGTTTCTTTCACACGGTTTCATTTTGCGGGTTTCTTTCACCTTTCCATAAAATATTTTATATTAAAGTATACAAATCTGCTCTTATCGTAAGTATTGCTAATTATTGTGTCCTCTATTTAATATGAACACGTGGTAGGACAATTCAAGCAAGTGTGCTAAATAATAGGAACCTCCTTGATAAATTTCGCTTCTCAATTGTTGAAGGCCAAATTTACAAGTTTGCTAACTTTGAGGTCACTTCAAATGTGAATCAGTATAGAGCATCTAGCCACCCATTTAAGATAACATTCACGACTCGGACGTCATCTGCAGAAGCAATTGCTACAATTCCAATTTATGCCTACTCATTTTTCCCTATCCCAGAAATCATGAAAATAGATTTTCGTCATCCTGTTGATAAGCTTATATTTTGTTCCATTTAGGTATTATGGGAGGTGATTTTCGTCAGATACTACCAGTTATACCAAAAGGAACAAGAGGCGCAATTGTCAATGCATGCATCAATTCTTCCTACCTATGGGATCATTGCATCATTTTCCAATTGACAAAGAATATGCGACTGGATCCTTCTGCTTCAAGGACTGATCGTGATAAGTTGGTGTGGTTCTCAAGATGGTTATTAGATGTTGATGATGGCAAAATAGGGGACTCACATGACGATGTTGAGGAAATTGAAATACCCGGTGATTTGTTAATTTCGGGCTATCAAGATCCAATTCGTGCAATAGTGGATCCAATTCGTGCAATAGTGGAATCAACGTATATAAACCTCTTGGAAAATCTTAACTCTAATGAATACTTCAATGATAGAGCAATCCTGGCTCCAACTATTGAAATGACTAATTCTATAAATGAGCACATGTGTGACATGTTGCCTGGAGAACCATATGAGTTTCTCAGTTGTGACTCAGTTTGTAAGTCAAGTGAAGATAGTGATAGTTTTGACAACCTGTATACCATAGAATTTCTTAACACTATTAGTTGCTCCGGTATGCCTCCACATAAGCTAACATTGAAAGTAGGAGCACCTATAATGTTGTTGAGGAATATTGATCAATCTTTTGGATTATGCAATGGAACACGGCTCCGTCTAACTCATCTTGGGAAAACTGTCATTTAGGCGATCACATTAAATGGTTCACATCCAAATCAAAAGGTACTCATTCATAGAATGGACATGAATCCTTCTGAAAGCAAATGGCCTTTTCGCATGAAACGGAGACAATTCCCTATCACCCTTTCCTTTGCTATGACTATCAACAAAAGTCAAGGACAATCTCTTCGCCATGTTGGTTTATATCTTTGCAAGCCAGTCTTTACACATGGCCAATTATATGTTGCATTATCCAGGGTTAAAAGCATGGATGGTCTAAACATTGTTGTAGATGATAATAGTTGTGGCAACAAGAACAAAACAAGGAATGTTGTGTACAAAGAGATATTTAGGAATGTTAATTGATTAGAAGACATTGTTGTTAAACATTGATGAGATTTCATTTGTAATATGTACTTAGAATCGATTGGAGGATATTTATGTTCACCATTGTTGATGTTTCATTTTTAATATATAGTCATTCATTGGTTGTGATGTTATAATATTCCTTAAAGACAAGAAATTTGCATCAATTTGAAAGCAAAATATGTTTAAATAATCTGTGAAATAATATCATCCCGTGCAACGCACGGGGAATAAAGCTCGTTAGGAAAAATATAAATTTTTCTAAAGCCTTTAGACCAATATAAATAATGACGATGAGTGAACCCTATTAATTCTTCTTTCTTTAATTATATTTTCTTTAACTTTTTAAAAGTATATTAATGCATCATACCCATTTGCAATGACTTCGCTTAAGCAGCTTCCAAGTGGAATGAACACAAATGAAGAATTCTTTAACAAAATTTCGGTTTCTAAAGCAACAATATATAATTTATAACACATATAATATATGTTCATTTTACATTTGTTTTATTTTATTACTCCCTCCGTCCCTAATTATAGGAGCAAATTTTGGAGTTGGTTTTGGTCCTAATTATAAGAGCAAGTTTTAACTTTTGTCAATTTTTTCCTATAATACCCCTATTTATACTTATTATTAGGAGCATTATATATATGTGTGTTTACATATATATGTATATTTGTGTTTATGTGTGTCAATATATATATGTGTAGATATATATGTGTGAACACACACACACATATAAACATATGTGTGTGTGTAGATAGATCTATATGTATACACATATATATACACACAAATATGTTTATATAGCAAGACCATTATTTCAATTAGAAAGCGTGTGAAAATAAAATTAGATCTATATGTATACACATGACTATATAAAAGTAACTAATATACATATATAAACTAATATGTCATGGATATCTAACGTAAGACAAATTAGAAACACTTATAATTAGGGCAATTTGTGTCATTTTAAATTTATATAAGGACATTTTAGGAAAATGAGTAAAATTAACTAATTTAACTCCTCTCCTTAATTCTCCCAAAATCGGTTAAATTGCTCTTATAATTAGGGACAGAGGTAGTATATTACAGTAACTTGCATACAATAAATGAGAATAAAACATTAGGAATATTGTGCAGTACGTTAACACAAACATAAAAACCGTGATTAACTTTTGCGATAATACAAAAGTGATACACTTGGTGAAACATTTTCATCAGAAGATTTAGTGAAACTAGAAGAGTTTATAACATCCCAAAACTTAGAATTTGAGAATTTAAAATGTGTTATGGAATTAATTATGAAATAATATTTCGAGGATATAGAAATATTATGATGGAATTATTTATGAAAAATTTGGCCTTAATAAATTTTAAAGTTAATATTTAGAATTTAAGGCATATTTTCTTGTAAATTCAAGGCAATTAGTTAGGAATAATTTTTGGCCTGATTATTTTAGAGACAATATTTTATGACCTAGAGAAATAAATTGAAAACAAAAATCCTTATATGAAATTAATGTTTTATTTCGAGAATTTATTTAATAACCAAGTGTTAAGGGTAAAATGGTAGTTTTACTATCCCAAGCTTGCAAATAAATTTGGGCAAAGTCAAGTCCAATTTTTTTTTTTGATACAATGCGAGAGAGGGGATCGAACTAAGGACCTAAGGAAATGAATCCCAATACCACTGCACTACTAGGAGTGCCGGTAAGTCAAGTCCAATTTGATAAGTCAAAGGAAGACACTCCCTCAAACTATTCATTAAACTCATTTGGCCCACATACACAACAGACCATTCAGCCCATTAGTCTCCATTTAGTTAAACACTTGAGGCCATGAGTCTCCATCCAACGCCTCGTCCTTGGATTTAAGCGGTGAAGGGGTCGGACTTTCTCACCTAAAGGGAGGGGATTCAATCCTAGAGTTCATCAAGACGTTAGGGAAGGCATCCTAGGGGTCTACGAAACAGTGGAAACGCTGGGAAGAGGTGGAGACATGTGTACTCTCTAACCCAGTATACTCTATGAACTAGGCTTCAAGCGCCCTGCCCTTGGATTGTGAGTGAGTCCAACCCCTTTCCTAAAATTTATTTATCAAAAAAAAAAAAATTTCACCATCCAATTTCACCGTACCACACACATAATACTCCCTCCATTCGTTTTTTTTTTTTTGGCTATATGCAGAACCCATTGCTTTCTTATTCACTACTCTTTTCCATTGTGGATGCCAGCCACGTATTTCCCCTCCTCTCTCATTTTACACAACATCAGCTCCCCTCAATTCTCTATTCATTCCATTCTCCAGTTTGGACACCTACACTCACAACACCAAACCTCATTTCATTTTATTATTTGCTACGGCCTCACACAGAACCGACAGAGAGACCAAGAGACCGTGAGAGAGCAGAGACGACAGACAGAACCGTGATCGAGCTGAGAGATTGAGACGAAGAGAGTCAGAGATCACCGAAGAGAGACTGAGAAGCTGAGAGACAAGACGGAGGAAGAAGAGGTCTAGAATTTCAAATGCAACCTTAGATTTGAGTTAAGGTAAGATTTCTAAGCACTACTTTACCTCTATCTGTTCCTTCTTGTGTGTTTTTGGTGGAAAGTTGTGGCTGGAAATCTGACTTTGGATTGAGAAAAGGAGAAATCATGAGTTAAGCTTTGAAATGAGATGGCTATGGTTCTACATGTTGTATATGAGTGCATGTTATTTGATGTTTTTGGTTCTGTTTAAAAGCATCGAAAAATAGAGAATGCATTATGAGTCTATGGTAGTGCGTTTGAAGCAAGAAAAGCCATGATTTTATGGTTACACATGAATATGAGCATGCATGTTAAATGAGAAATGCTGTTTTTGATTTTCCAAAAAAAATAGAACATTCTGTGCAAGCTATTTTCAGGAGTTAGGGTTTCATTCTTTCTGTGAAATTTTGAAAGTATATAGTAAACTCCTATGCTTTAAAACGAGTGGTGGATCACCTTAAATTGAAGTCTACAGCTCAAGTTATGATTTTCGGAAGTCGGGTCATGAATCTGGAAAAAAAAATCTGGACTATGCTTCTGACTCGTTAGGTTTCATGTAAGAAAAAACCTAAGTAAACAACCTCTTCTGACCTTAATATTTTTGGAGCATGTAGTTAACATGCTAAGCTTTAATTTGATTGGTAGTTTGTAAATTTTGGAGGTTTGTACAAGGATTTATATTTTTTACAAACTAGCCTATGTTTCTGGAAAGTGAAATCTGGGCAGTTGTGTTTTGCGAAGTATTTGACTGAGTAAATGAAGTTAGAACAATATAAAACTTTCCAGATACAAAGAGGACACATATAGCTTTAATTTGATAGGTGTTTTGCAATTTTTGAAGCTTTGTGCAATGAGATATTGATTTTTAAAGTTAAGTTATAGCTCTGGAAATTTCAACTGAACAATAAAGAGAATTTTGAAAAATGTGAATGTCTCAGCCATAAATTATCTTAGTGGTTATTAATATAAGAAAATAGACTTATCAAGCTTTAAATAGGAACTAGAATCACTCCATTTAGAGTTGTATAGACCAAGTTATGAATTTTCCAAGTTCCCGGAGAAATTAAAGGTTAATTTCGATAAGTTCGAGAATAATCACAAAGGGATAATTGCTTTGGATAAGTTGTAATGTTAATACAACTTAATTAAACATTCATTTTCCCTAGTTCTAAAGATATGATTATGTCCTTAGGGCCATAAGGAGAAGGAAGGAACTTCAACCAACTCCAAAGGTTGTGGAAAGAGGAACTTGAGTAAGGACAATAGTCCTTAAAATGTAGTGAGTTTACCTTACTTGCATGTATTTGATATTATTACTTATGTGTATATGTATAATTGCTACACATGCTTGTTATGTTTAACATACTTAAATGATTGAAGCTTTGTTTATGATTATGTTGTAGCCATGACTATGATGCTATTGAAGCATTAAGCATGCGAAATGTCATTATTTTGACATGCTCTTATACAAGCACCACTACAAAAAGATCTACAACGCCCTTTTTGGCCTGACTTATGTCTCTTTTCAAAGAGAAGTCTATGTGGGGGTAGTAGTAAAATGAGACTTTTGACGTCCCAAATGTTTTAGAACGCCATAGTTGACACTTTTAGCGTCCCAAATTTGTTTTAGGATGCCATATGTTTTTTAAAAAATAAAATAAAAACCTAGACAGATCGCAATACTGATCGACGACAATTTGGAACCAAAATGCGATAATACCAATCGAGATGTATATGAAAAACATGATAATACAGATCGACGGAAATCTGGAACCAAAAATATAGATCAAACACTCAGGCTAACAAATCTAACAATCAGACTAACATATCCAAAATTTCAGATCTAACAATAAGAAGAAAAACAAAAAACAAAATCCAGATCCCAGTACAAATCGACCAACCTAAAGATCGACGGCATCTCTATACAAATCGACAAACCCGAAGATCGACGACATAACAAGACAGATCGACGGACTTGACCGAGATGCTAGTCGGATGCAACGGTTCTAAGGAGGGAAGGAATTGTTGGAAATTATGCCCTAGGGGCAAGTCATTGTACTTTAAACTTGGACCGACCCACTATGAGAAAGCTGCATGGATAAAGTCATAAGCTTTTCTCATGTATAACCGCATCACAATGCCCTTTGACCTGAGATCATCATGGATTCCTACATGATGAGTCGCTGATCTTTGACCTAGTCAAAAGTCACCTTTGACCGGGTGATGATAAAGGCTTGGATCGGGATCAATGGTTTTCATGCAGAGGAATATGAATGGTCAAGATGGAATTTGTCCCTCACATTTGTAGAGAGATAATACTGGGCCCCTCGATGAGTGATTCTGAGAAATGTATGACCATACTACGCTGGAAAAGAGTTTCCATTTCAATTGTTAGACTACTCAAGAATCGAGAAAGTAATGGTCAAGAATAGGAAGTTGACATTATCCATGCCTCATTGTAATACCCTAAAAATCACACTTAGGGTATATATCAAAAATTGAGAAATATACCTATTGAAAATAGGTGGATATGAGGTCTCAAACACCTTGTATTAAGTTTACCTTGTTGTTAGGGTAATTTCCTTGAAATTAGATAGTTTGCAATTAGGTCCCTAAAACGTTTGAGAATTTGCAAATAGGTCCCTAAACACATTATGGGTTATAAATACCTCGCGAAAGCTATAAAAGAGGCAAGTAAAAATCTATTTGAAATAGGGAAAGATATTGTCCCTAATTTAGGTAATTTATTAAGTTACAAACTTGGAGAAATTGTAGAAGAATACCCAAAAAGGTATTGAAATGACCGTAATACCCCCGTAGATGCTAAGATAATACAGAACACATGGAAACAAATGTGTCAGTATAAAAGTTATGAGGTAATGAGGTGTGATAATTAAGAAAATTATCAACTATTGATAAGAAAGTAATTAAGTAATATTGGGCTAATTACTTAAGCATAAGCAAGGAAAATTCAGAGATGATTATGTAAAGCTCAAAAATGAGTGGAGAAAGGTTTAAAATTAGTAAAAATATATTTACTAATTAATTGGAAATTTTGGAGAAAAATAGTTGAGTTTAGGTATTTTTAAGCCTAAATGCAAGAATGGACCAATAGGAAACTTTTGTAAAAATTATGTAAAAATAATTATTTAATTAATTAAATAATTAATTAAATAAATAATTAAATCAAAAATATTTATAAAAAAACGAAAAATTGGGCAGAAAATAAAAAAATGAAAAAGAAATGGAAAATAATTTTTGCAACTTGCAATTATTATATTAATATAATTAATTAAAGTGAAATATGATGAATAGTAAAATGAAAATTAGGAAACGGATCCTATCTAGAGATCTAGGAATGGGAATTCGAGTCAAGGAAAAATAAGGATCAGTGGAATTTTGTCTTTCGTTATACTCTTCCGAAGTTAATTCCGAGGTAGTTTGTGCATTTCCTAATAAAACGAAATAGGAAAAATGCATATAGGCATATTTTTGGAGGGGAAAATGGTTGAACAAGTTGCAATTAAAGGGTTTTTTGATTTTCCAAACAAAGCCTTAAATTTGCCAAACAAGGCCCTTGTTTTTGCCTATAAATAGATGCCTTCCTTGAGAAATTTCACACCTTTTCTTCCTTCTCTTGGCCGAAATTTTTGGTGAGAAAGAAGAGAAAGGAGCTCTGGGGGAATGTGCGGTGAAGCCCTGCGTAATTGTCCTGGAAAGTCTTCAACGGGTAAGTCTTTCGATCTTTAGTTTTTAGTTCGAAAGATAGTAGAATTGTTAGATAGTTTTAGGAAGTAGGGAATGAGATTCCTACTATTGTTTTTAGGCCTCATTGCATTGAAAAATGCCCGACGAGGTAAAAACTTGGTAGGGATCGAGTACCGAAAAGTTGTAGTTTTTATAGCTCTTTCAAAATTGTGGGTAGTAATGCTAGAATAGCCTTTAAATTTTCAAGTATGATTGGGTATCATATGGGAGGGCTATTTTAGTCATTATTTTCGAAAATCATAGTTGCGTCGAAGTTCTGGCAAAATTTCGGGAAGAAAATTTGTCAGAGTAACGAAGTCTTGGAAATTCCGCCAATTAAGGGTAGAAGGGCAAAATGGTAATTTTTACCTAAAATGCCGCTTATTGTTTCAAATCACTAATGGAAGTGATATTGCTCTTATAGGACGTCGAAATCCTAGTTTGCCGCCGAATTACGCTGTCCGACAGACGTTTATTGTTTTTCGTCAAAACGACCGTTTTCCATAAAACGTGCCGAATACCGTCAAAGAAGGTACGTTCGCATCGGTAACCTTAACGCTGATGTTTATCGTATGCGTATATGTTGTTTGATGATCTGTTGTGTGTTTATGTACTATTGGTGTAAGTACGTTCGCGCATCGTAACACTAACTCGATGGATATTATGTACGTATGTGTACTATGTGTATTGTATGCCTAATGTGGTAGTTGATAGCTCGTGATGTGTTATGTCTTGTTATTATGATTAAGCCTGCGGGGTATTGGGATGTGATTGCTAGGTGTGAAATGTTGGCTAGGTGTGAGGTGCTTGGTGTGAACAAATGCTTGGTGTGAATCAATTGCTAGGTGTGACGTATCGGTAGGGGTTTATGTATTGTTAGGATATGTTTGATTGTATAATACATATGTTGTATACTGTATATGTAAACATGAGGTTAACCGTTACCTGAGATCCGGTGCGGATCTCAGCTCTTAACATAGCGTCAAGCTCCGGAGGACAAAGGACCGAGGAGAGAGGCAAGCAGCCCGAGTAGAAGGCCCGGCTGAAGACTTCCTTTCGATGTTCGGTGGAAGTCTTTCCTTTTGTTATTATCTGTTTTTGAAATACTCGGTTACTGTACCGTAGTTGTAACCAACAGACTTACGGCAGTTTATAAATATATATCAGTTACTCTTCCGCTCAAATGCTCTACTCTGATGTTTTCAAATGATGTTTGTTTGAAAAAAAAAAATCTTGCTTGTGAAAAGTCGGGACGTTACACTCATCCTTGACCAAATTATCGCGTGACAAAAGGGACGTGACATGGTTGTATGAAAGGTTGTATCGTATCATCGATCCCCAATTGAATTGGGTAGTCGCAATGTCTTGCTAGAGGTCGCTTGTGACTTGTGGGCTAATCTGATATTGGCTCGTTGCCAATCTTATGTGGGCTGTAGGTCGCATACAAGAATAGCCCAACACGAGCAAAGTGTTCGATTCATTGAAAATCTTATATATGTCTAAGATTTAATGAATACCGTGTGTGTATGTATGTATGTGTGTGTGTATATATATATATATTTATATTATTAAATTCGAAATTAATAATGAGATTATTATATAATATTTAATTTATTTGATAAATTGAATAACTATAATAAATTGAGACATTGTATCTAAGATTTAATTTTTGAATAAAGATATAGTATCTCATATTTAATTGAATTGAGATATAGTATCTCAGATTTAATTAAATAGATCTCATATTTGATTTATAGAAATAAATTAAATCAGCAGGCTTTTAATGTGGATTAATTAAATAGATTAGATTAGATCTGTTGGACAGATTTAATTACTATATTTAATCCAAATTTGAAATTCAAGGATTAATTGATATTAGTCTTGAATATTTTAATACGGCCTAATTAGGGATTTAGAAACTCTATAAAGAGATATTGCTCTAAGTCGTATTAGAAAAAAAAACGAACTAACAAGCCTCGAAAGAAATCCTAGAGAGAAAATGAGAGACACAAAGTAAGAAGGCGCTAGCACGTTGTCGTACGTGTTAGAGAGGCATTCGGTGTGGATCTTGGTAGAGGGAGTGGATTCGTAGAGTCGGCTCCTAGAGATTGATCGAGCAAGAAGGTGTTAGCCCACGTGTCCGAGAAAGAACGCATACGAGTTTGTATAGGTACGGTTTCTAACGAACCTTGATTTAAACGTCGTATATAGATCCTCTCTTTGGGATTCGTAAAATTTTAAATGGATGAGATTCCTTCCACTGCGTGTACGGATCCCAACGGGAAGGAAGGGGTGATTCGAGCTGTGATAGCGAGCGGAATGGCAAGGTTCATTCTACGCTTGATCTGAGCTAGGATGGTGATTGAGAGACGACGAGCTGCGACAAAGTCAAAAAGGAGGGACGATGAAGACGCTGAGCGAGATGGTGAAATGAGAGAATGAGATCGAAGGAATGGGCTATCATTTGACACCCAAACCAAAAAAACAAAATTAATAAAAATCACATGATGGGCTGACTTTGGCTACCTAAAAGCATTTTAGGACACCAATTGAAATGAATTTGGCGTCCTAAATTATATTTAGGAGACCGAAAGTACTGTCTTTGGCATCCTAAAGCAAATTTAGGACGCCATAAACATTGTTTTTGGTACTAGATAAAGCGCTAGGTTCACTTTTGACATCTTAAATATAAATTAGAACGCCAAAAGTCCCTTTTTTAGGCATCCCAATTTTAACCAAAAGTAACTTTTGGCGTCCTTTTTCAAAATTAGGATGTCAAAAATCTCTACATAATTACAAAAATGCCACCGCCTTTATTTTTTACTTCCATTTTTCAAAAAAGGACGTCCCTTAGGGAAGTAAAAATCATTTTTTGTAGTAGTGAAGGCAAGCAGTGTTGTCAAAAACTAGTGTAAAAACGTAAAAACTTACGTTTCTTACATTTTTACTAGGGTCACACGTGCTGAAACGCAAGTAAGAATTGTCTTGAGCAAAAACTAGTAGAAACTCTGCCCAAACACATAAAAACTTACGTTTTTATAGTTTTTACCATTTTTACTTTAACAAAAAAAAAGGATAAAAAGTTGAAAACCCTATTTCCATCGTGCATCATGGATTTGGGATTACTGGATATTTATATATAGTTTTTAATGTATTTTCATAGTTATAAATGTAAGCTTTTAACGTAATTTTTTTTACCATAAGTTTTTTTTTAATGTTTTATATAGTTATATGACTTATATCTTTTAAATGTGAAGTTGTTCATTAAATTTTGAGTAGTGATTTATGATTTTTTTTTCCCATGTATATATATATAATTTTGAGCTCTGACCTTAAGTAGTAAAAAGTAGAGACTTTACGTTTCATGTCATTTTTACGATTTATGTTTCTACCACCCTCTTCCGTGTCTACGTAGAAACTCGATTTTGACAACATTGAAGGCAAGTATATCATATACTAGCATTTATCTTGCATGTATTGTTTGGTATTGGCTACTACTGAGATTCCTCATAATCTCACCCTCCACTACCAACTAATAGGTAGGTGAGAACATGAGAGAAGTGTTGCACAAGGTTTAAGGAGGGAGCGTTGCTTGAAGACGGCCAAACAAAGCGGGATAGTTGAAGAACCGAGGAATGAGAGTGTTTAATGTTGTTTTTAATTTACACTGTTTGTAATGAAGGTAAACGTATGTGAAGAGGTATAAACCCTGTGAATACCCCTGTTATGTAATCAAAAGTTTAAGTTTGTATCAGTATATCGAACTATTTCTGGTTTTTCCCCACAACTGCATATGAGCTTCGTATGATTATGGTGAAAAATGTCGGCAATCGAGATAGGTGTGAGAGAGTTAGTGTTGGAACTAAAGCTAATGTTTTGGTTTTGACTTACCTTTGAAGCATTGGTGATGGGTAGAATTGAAAATGATGTTGGAAATTCATTATATGTTGGTATGGGGTAGCATGAAAGAAGACTAGGAAGCTGCAGTTTCATGGTTAAGCACATGAATTACTTGCCTTATTGTGTTCTGCCAAAGCCGTAGTTTGTGATTCTTTTGTGTGGTCTACAAGCCGTGCTAATCCAAAATCTCCAAGTTTTGTGTTGAAGTTGAAGTCTAACATGATGTTGCTTGATTTTATATCTCTACGAACAACACATGTTGCACATATATCATATTCTTCATGCAAGTACAAGAATGCAGAGGCCATGTCATGAGCTATTTTAAATATAATTGACCATGTTATCAACCTTTCTTCTTTGAAGAGATGAGGATCTAAACTTCCATTTGGCATGTACTCATAAATTAGCAATAGTTCTTTCCTTTCATGGCATTAACCGATTAATCCGCGCAAATTCCGCCGCAAACCATTTTTGCGACGAAAAGAGCTTTTTGCGAGGGAATTTTTCCGCCGCAAAAACAGTTTTTTTTTTTTTGTAGTGGCATTAGTTTTACACTTTTGTTTAAGTTGAGCAACTCGAGTCACTAATCCCTTATTGTAATATCCTGAATTTTGGACCCTAAGAATTGAGAATAAGTCTAAAGTAGGCAGATGACTAAGTCCAGTTCGGGAAGAGTCGCAACGATGACGAGATATAGGAAGTTATGTGAAAAGAGGATATTTTGCAAGGGCACTTTGGTCATTTGATTTGGGAGATGTTTTTTAAGTGCCCTCTTGATATATTCTAAGACATTTTGCACTTCTGTTAGTAGGAGTATTTTGACCAAGAGCTCAAGGACCATATAAATTAAAGTGACAGTGCAGAAGGGCACAAAAACACCTATATGGCGTTAATCTGTTAGTAAAAATGTTATTTAGATATGTCCTAAGGTATGAGATAATTAGCTAAGCAAAAATGTACTAAAATAAGTGTGCACATGACATTTCTTGGACTGATAAGGATTTCCTGCGTTTTTGAGAAGATAGGAATGAAAAGTCAGTGTAATTATTACCTGAGGACACGTGTCACTACGAGATTAAAAAGCAAAAGTAAGTAATGATTATAGGGGTAGAAAAGTCAAATCCTTACCCCGTAAGACTTCATTTTCGTCCACACAAGGAAAAGAAGGAAAATCGATGATTTTATTCATACTCGTGCCCAAACACAAAATACGGGTCCCAGGGATGTTAACTGGTAAAAAGGGGACCAATAAGGACCAGTTATGGGCTTTATTTTGGATTAAATAAGACAAATGTGGGGTCATATATGGAAATAAGATGGCACCACATATATATGTCTAATCGAGGTAAAGATCTGAAAAGTTCAAGAAAAGTGAAAAAGGAAGCACATTTTTAACCAGCGGTGCACTACAAGGACCAGTGGATAAAAGGATAATTGGGAAAAATTAAATAAAAATCAAGAGATCATATATGTGGGCCCAGGAAGGCGCCACCTAGGAACCATCCAGTGCTTGGGGTAAAAGAAAAGAATAATAAAGAAGTTACGAGCCAAAGCGGTAATATTCATAAATTTCGGGCCAAAAGAGCATGGTGTTGCAATTTTATTTTGGTGTTATTTATGGTCTCAATCTGTTCAAAACATGATTTTTTGTAGGGACAAGCTATGGTTTAATTTTCCGAACTCAAAAACATCGAAAACCTAAAGAACAAGCTTGCTGCCAGTTCTGGAAATTCTGGGTAGTGAAGGTTCTTCTATGTTTTTATAATAGTAAAATTCATTTTTGAGCTGAAATTTTATATGATTAAATTAGACATTTGGGGCTTCATTTGGATTTAAGATTTTATAACTTTTCAAGGTTCCAACCGAGAGAAATAAATTTCACTAAGTGGCTCAGAATCTGAAACCTTGTTCTGGACCAGCGAACAGTATTTTCAAGTGACAAATTTATGAATATGTTTTTGACCTATGTGGATATTTTTATCACACGCTATACATCCTAATGGTTCAGATTCCATTGATTGCGTGTCCATTGGATATTTGTGGAATTTCTTATAAATGTTTGAAGTTGGGCCAAAATCGCAGGATTTTCTGGAAAAATTGTGAAGGGCTCGAATTTTGAAATAAATGCAAGGGTATTTTTAGAAAGTGTTAAAATAAGGTATTTTGGTATTATTTAGGGTTAACACATACTTGGGAAAGCTACCAGGCACGATAAAATATTAAGATAGAATAAACCTCACAGGTAGTAACCACTTTACTCCGGCACTTTTATGTGTTTTATGGTATGTCTTGCTTGCCATATATGTTTTTTGTTTGTGTTGGCCAAATATGTATACAGAACAATGTTTGTGATTGAGTTCCTAGCGCTGAGGATGCCTGCCGGGGTCTGCCTATGTGGAGGCCCAACGGGACTGGCTTGTGATTTCGGTAATTTCGGGGCCTGCCTTGGTAAGGTGGCTCAACGATACGAAGACGTGTTGTGATATATGTATCTGTTTGCATATGTATGTGGTATATTTGACATATTATATGTATTCAACTATATTTCATGGTTGCATACATACACATCTCACATTTAGTGCATGAGTATTGATGGTTACTCTGGGGGCCATTATTGGACTCCAGACGCTTCTGTAGTTACAGGGAGTTGTGCTTGAAGATTGAAGAGTCTTTTTGGAAAGGTAGGGCAATTACAGTGCAGTTGAAGAATAGGGAATGCCCTATTATACTTTATACTTATATTTTGAGGATGACTGTATATATTTTGGTTTTTATTTTTATTTTTGATAACTGTACCCTTAACCCTTCGGGGACTTTTACTGTCTGTTTATTTTACTTTTACAGTACAGTAGTTTGTCCAAACCGGTCATATGCTCTGTTGCGCGTACTCTGATAAATGATTACATGGACTAATAACCAAGGAAAGGTAACAATTAAGAGGAATTACGCGTACTCTGATAAATGATTACATGGACTAATAACCAAGGAAAAGTAACAATTAAGAGGAATCCCTCTAACCCGCCACTTGAAAGGGCGAGGCCGGTAGAGGTGTAACACTTATTAGCTTCATAAACTTTGTTTTCACCAATTTAATTTGTAATACCCTAAAATCTGACTTAGGGTAATTTCTCTTGAAAATAGGTGAATATGAGGTTTCAAACACCTTGTATTGAGTTTACCTTGTTGTTAGGGTAATCTCCCTTGAAATTAGATAATTTGCAAATAGGTCCCTAAACACATTATGGGTTATAAATACCCTGTGAAAGCTATTAAAGAAGCAAGTAAAAATCTATTTAAAATAGGGAAGGATATTGTCCCTAATTTAGGTAATTTATTAAATTACAAACTTGGAGAAATTGTAGAAGAATACTCAAAAAGTAAGGAAATGACCGAAATACCCCCGTAAATGCTAAGATAATGCAGAGACATAAAAACAATGATGTCAATACAAAAGTTATGAGGTAATGAGACATGCTAATTAAGAAAATTATCAACTGTTGATAAGAAAGTAATTAGGTAACTATTGGCTAATTACTTAAGCATAAGTAAGGGAAATTCATGAATAATTATATGGAACCCTAAAATTAGTGGAGAAAGGTTTAAAATTAGTAAAAATATATTTACTAGTTAATTGGAAATTTTGGAGAAAAATAATTGAGTTTAGGTATTTTTAGGCCTAAATACAAAAATGGACCAATAAGAGAATTTTGTGAAATTTTTAAATAAAAATTGAATTAATAATTAAATAATTATTTAATTGGGGAAAAATATTCACAAATCCAAACAAATTATGGGCAGCCGAAAATTGTCCAAACAAATGAAGATGAGATCAAATTTTAATATCATGATATTTGTTTAAATTAGGCACATGTGTTATTATTTTATAATATAATTAAGGGTTAAGGTGCAAAAATATACATGTGCTTTTTTTCGAGGAGCGCCCAGTAGTAAATGTTTTTTTTCAGGTGGAAAAGTAACTATGTGGTTACAAATTAGATGCAAAAATAGCGTTTGGCCGTTAAGTTTGACTTTTGATCGTTAAGTTTTCAGTAACCACGAACGAGTCTCTAACAGTGAATGTATCTCGGTGACCCTAATGAGAATCTCTATCCGTGAATGTACCTATCACATATATGTATATGAGCAGCACTAGATTAGTGTTACGAAGACGCGAACGTACCTTCGTTGATGTACGTAGATGTTTCGGCGAAGCGTACTTTCTGACGGAAAAACGGTTTGTCCGACGGCGGCACGTTGGACGTAACGGCGGCAAACTAGGATTTCGACGTCCTATAAGAGTAATATCACTTTCATTAGTGATTTGGCATTATAAGCGGCATTTTAGGTAAAAATTACCATTTTGCCCCTATGCCCTAATTAGCGGAATTTCGCCAAGACCGTTACTCTTACAAATTTTCTTCCCGAAATTTTGCCAGAACTTCGACGCAATTATGATTTTCGAAAATAATGACTAAAATAGCCCTCCCATATGATATCCAATCATACTTGAAAATTTAAAGGCTATTCTAACATTATAACCCCTACTTTTGAAAAACTGCGAAAGCTTCAACTTTTCGGCGACTCGATCCCTACTATGTTTTTACCTCTGCATATTTTTCAATGCAAACAAGGCCTAAAACAAGAATAGGAATCTCATCACCTACTTCCTAAATCTAACTAACAATTCTACTAACTACCGAACTAAAGTCTAAAGACCGAAAGACTTACCGTTGAAGATCTCCGAACAATTTTCCAGGCTTATTTGCAAAAATCTCCAGAGCTTCTCTCTCTTCTTTCTCCCTCTAGGCTCAGCCAAACAAGGGAAAATGGTGTGAATTGTGAAGAGGAAGGGGTGGGTATTTATAGAAAAAGAGGTAGGATTTGGTAGTCGGATCAACTTTGTGAGAATCGATGCGGGACCGTCCATTCTAACTTTTGAAACAAGTTTTCCCCTCTTCCTCTTTCTCCTTGGACGTCCTCAACATGCCCCAAAAGTCAAGGGGTTGGCCAATGGGAGGTGGCCAAGTGTCACCTTCCGAAGCTTTCGGGCCGATTTCTCCGATCGGCACTGATTCGCATGATTTCGGAAAAATCTCAAAATTCTGGATTTACAACTTTGAAACCATTTCCTCACTTAGTAGAAATGTCCAATTTAACCTAAATTTTGATCCCATATAGGGCTCCAACAGTCCAGTTGAAGTTTTCTCGAAAACGTGTCCGAACGCGTCCGTGTCGAAACTTGTTTTCGAACCATCAATCTCTTGAAAAATTCACCGATTCCAAATATGTCCAGATAAATTCAAACTCATTCCTAGATATTGAGTTAGAATTTATTTTCTTCATTTCCAAAATATGCCTACATGCATTTTCCCTATTTTGTTTTATTAGGAAAATGCACAAACTACCTCTAATTAACTTTCGGAAGAGGTCACTTGAAGGTAAAAACTCACTGATCAATATTTTACCTTGACTTTGGAAATCTCATTCCTAGATCTCTAGATAGGATCCGTTTCCTAATTTTTAATTTACTATTCATCAAATTTTACTTTAATTAATTATATTAATATAATATTATCAAGTTGCATATATACATATATATATTCATTTTTTTCCTTTTCATGGGTCCAATATTTCGGTCAAATCTGGTCCTTTTTATTTTAATTTTCGTTTTAATTATTTATTTAATTAATTAAGAATATATAAAATAATTATTTAATAATTATTTAATATAACTTTTTACAAAATTTCCTATTGGTCAATTCTTGTATTTAGGCTTAAAAATACCTAAACTCAACTATTTTTCTCCAAAATTTCCAATTAATTAGTAAACATGTTTTTACTAATTTTAAGCCAATAACATCTAATTTTAGGGTTTTACATAATTACTTGTGAATTTCCTTTACTTATACTTAAGTAATTAGCCCAATATTACTTAATTACTTCATTATCACTTGTTGATAATTTTCTTAATTACAATGCCTCATAACCTTCATACTCTTGTATTAACATTAGTATTTTCATGCCTTTTGCATTTTTAGAAATTACAAGGGTATTATGGTCATTTCACTTCTTTTGAGTATTTTCCCACAATTTCTCCAATTTCATAATTTATAAAATTATAATAATTAGAGATAGCATATTCTCCTAATTCAGTTGATCATTTTACTGCCTTTTAGGATTTTTCACAATTTTCCTAAGTTATTTACTCTTCCCAGGGGTATTTCACAGTACCTTTTTATCTACAACCTATAGCGGATTGATATATGGAATTTGACAAAATATTTTAATATTATATTAAATATAAATTGTTTCAAGGTAAATAACATATTTTCAAATTTTTAGAAAAAAAAATTGTTATAAATTAGTATAATTGTTGGCCTTTACAATTTGATCCGATTTTAGTTTTGGTCTCGTTAGGTTTAAATTGTGATTTTTGACCCCTTTAGTTTCATAAAGTTTTAATCCAAGTTAATATTGTTAAGTATATAGATCAGACCCAAACTCGTTAAAAGTACAGAGATTAGTCTTAAAACTCATTTGGTCCCTGTACTTTTAACAAATTTTAGTTTTAGTTTGTATATTTGATGATATTAAATAAAAGTTAACGCCGTTAAATGTTAGACCAAATTCTTATAAAATTATAAGTCCAAAAGTCATGATATGAAACTAAATTGATTAAAACTATAATTTGATCAAATTGAAAGGATAAACAATAGTATTAACCCAACCATTATTGATAACGTCAGTCAGATTTATTTAATTTCTATGTTTTCCTGATATTTATATAAAAAATTAAACATCTTAACATACGATTCAATCTGCAAATTGATCAAAAATTACAAGCTTTGAAATTGATATAAGGGAAGAATATATACTAATTTTGGAATTTTTCTTTTATGATTTTTTTTCTCTATTTGTCTGAGAATTTCTTAGGAAAATAACAATAACAAACTATGGTTTATCCCATCTTGTGGGATTCCACCATATAAATAATAGACTGTCGTTCTGAAAAGAAAAAGAGAGAGAGAGAGACAATAAGGACCATTGGAATAAGAAAATCCCAAAATGATCCTGCAAAAAGGCCTGATTCATTAAGAAATATTATAGACTTAATCTGTTTTTTTTTTTTTTTGGGTCAGATTACCTTACTATCGTAATATAAAAGAAGAAAAAAGTCCCTCCACTGCTGGCCATCATTGATGACCAGAGCTCCGATGGCCAGTAGTCAAAGCTTCAGCACTAACCATAGCAGAATTATTGGGAAAGGGGTGGCCTGAAAATGAATGACTACTTCACTTTAAGAAATATATAACAATTTTAATTATATGAAATGACAAAAAAATTTAAACAATGATAACTACTAATTTGAAGCTTTAAGTTTTAATAGTGGCTTGGAAATGGTTTACTATTTAGTTTAAGAAATAACAAATTTAATCATATAAAATAATTATAAACCCTTGAGCAATGATCATGATTATCTTTATTATCTTCTTGAACACACGTGAAACTTAAACTTTAAAATAAAATTTTTTACTGCTTAAGATTTTGTTATCATTTCATATATTTAAAGTTGTTATATTATAAAATGAAGTTGACATTCGTTTCCAAGCCAGTTCTTTCCCAATAAGTTTCCAATCACTAGCAGTCTAGAGCTCCGTTTGTCCATGGTGGAGACTGGAGAGTGTTTTCCCCCTATCATAAGGGTAGCAGGGTAATTTGATAAAAAATAAAATAAAATTCAGAACAGTCCCTGAAAAACTCACTGCCGTTGGGCCAATTCGCAAAACTATTTTATTATTTGCATATTTGGGGGGCAATGGGCTTCTAATGCATCTTGCAATGCTTCAATATCCTAAATGTTTGTCCTCTCTTTTAATAGATGATTAGATTCTACGTAAAATTATTGATATTTTGATATCTAACAGATAAAAAAATTGTACATTTTTTGTTTAACTTTTTAAAAAATGTAAAAATTCAAAACTGCACCATTTTATATCGGTAAACTATCCAAATGTTATTATTTTGTGAAGAATCTAATTATTTAAAGAAAAGGGAGCAAAAATTTGGGAAATTAAGACAACAGATAGTAGTGCGTTCAAGGCCCCTTTATATTTTTGCATATTGTGGTGGTGCGTGGTTATAATAGACTTTGGTGGGTCCCAAGACAAAACAAGCATCCCTTTGGTGGGTCCCAAACTACTCAGATATTAATAGACTGTAGTGGGATTCCATATATAAATTATTGAGCAAAGATTATATTCCGAAATTGGTGAGCCAAGAATGTGACATCAGCAAATCATACGTAAGAACGAAGAATATCGATTTGTAAAAATATCAACTAAACCCGTATCCATCTCATTCAAACGGGTTCGGTAAGATCCACGACCCATATTCCAAGACCCGACTTTAGGCTATATATACGTATGCACAACATATATGACTCCCACGCACAGAGCTAAGAAGCTAAGAGAGAAAACAAAGAGAAAATTCAGAAATCAAAATTAGATATACAAATATGGCAAGACCAGAGTTTCTTAGTGATGAAGCCGTTAGGGTTATAGTTCGGAGAGCAGACACTGACAATGATGGATATCTGAGCAGTAAAGAGCGCCGTAATATATTTCAGGTACTTGGTCCAGATGCTTCCCTGCAAATCGCCAACATGAACGGCGGCCAAAGAACCAGCCCCAGCGAATACGACAACCTCGTTCCCAAAGATCAAGACTTCCAAAGTTGCAAAAGTCCGATAATATGTAGAATCTGATAATTATGCCACTGCTACAGCTGAGGGCGAATATAAATAATAAATCCTATATATATATATATAATCATAATCACACACACACGCCTTTCCTATATGTAATGATATCATTATCCTTGTCTTTTATGTCTTTAACACTTCTCTGTGGTTCCATGTGTGATCAGCCGCTGTGTATTCTTGAAGATAATATCACAGTTGCGGCTAAGTCACCTGAGACTAGCTAGCTAGCTTAGGTATATGTCGTAATAATAGAGAAAGGTGTAGATGCGTGGATGTCCAAGATTCAAATCTTGTTATGTAATAAAGGAAAAAAAAAAAAAAAATTGTATGGGTATTATGATTATGTGATATGTTTCCTTTCTTTAACATCTTCCCGAGTGTGTTCGTATTTTTTTCTGTCCCTTGGTTATTATTGACTTCCTCTATAATTTGCTGTTGTTGTTTCAAACTACTAGTATATCACATATCAAGGACAGTAAATATGTTTTCTTTGTGTGTTGTACAGAAAATTCATAATTTTCCTATGCAATGATGATATCACCTATTTTCTTATAACACATTTCAGTGGTTTCATACTTTCACGTGTGAACTGGTCTGTAGCTTGTGTGCTTAACTTGTATTTGGATAGAGAGATAATTAGGGGAGAAAAAATACTATGAGTGAAAACTCCAAAAAAAGCAATTTTTCCCCATTTTTAGATGTTTTCTTTCCTAGTTTTCCATCCAAACATAGTGTGAAATCCAGAATTTGCTTACATAAATTTTATTGATTTGGTCAAGGGTACTTTTTTTTTTTAATTTGGTCAAGGGTAATAATTCTTGAAAGTCAAAAGCTTATATTCTCCTTCTTATAATGTGAGGTTGCTTACCACATGAACAAACAGTTTGTTAGTGGACACGTAAACTTTTATGGATTTGGAAGCAAATTTCTTTTTATTACAATTCATAAATGTCTTGTATATCTTAGTTATTTCAAATTTCAAATATCTTTTTTGGTTACAATATGGCTATATAATAGTGTGGATTTTTTTTTCTACACCCCAAATGAAGAATTTTAAAATACATGTATTTGAGATTTTAAATCTTAAACCCCAAATTTTAATTGGAGATTTTAAATCCAAATCAATCTATCCAAACTCCACCTTAATGTATTCTTTGTGTTTTTTTCGTTACAATATGGCTATATATTTGAGGGTAATTTAGATGGTAAGCATATGCAACAAAAAAAAAAAAAATTCATAGTCATGGCATCGTTATATGTAGGTTTCCTTTCTCTTAACACCCTTTTTTATTTCACTTAACACCTTTTTGATGTCTATTGTCCTTTTGAGGGAGAATACGCTTTTCTCATGTGACAAAAAAATTCGGAAATGAATCACACTAATTACGCTTTATCAACATTGCAACTTATTTATATATTTTATAGTTTGTATATATTTATTCATTTTATAGCATGAACACCATATCTTCTTAAACCCTCTCTAGTAGGTAAAAATGGTGAAAACACACTAAAAAATAATAATCATTTGTGTCCCTAATATATATATATATATTTCCCCGTTTAACTTTATAAAACTATACATCAAACATATATAGAAAAACTTAATTTTCTTGTACATTGATTATGAAGCTGAATTTTATAAACATTACAAACTATTTTCAGATAAAATTAAGGTTTTCTAACTAATTGAATATGAGATTAGTGGTAATTCTTGTCTTACCCATAGGGATTCATTCTTTAACTTATATATTTTTCTCAAAAAGGATAATCTATAAGTTCTCCAACGTTTACCTCAAATACAAGAAATACTTATATATTTTAGAAGTACCAAGTCATCTATAATTTGTTAATGAAAAACACAACAACTCAAATCATTTTATCTGAGTTGGCTTATGACTCATCTGATTCCCCCAAATTTTATCTTGTTTTTAAGGAAAAAAAATCTTTATTTAAAAAAAACTAAAACAAAATAATGAACCAATATTTTTCTTAATCACAATATAAAATTTGATTTTTTTTATTTATGAGTCATTATCCAACTAATATCAAAATGATATGAATTTTTATATTTTCATAAGATAGAGTTTAGATGACATTGTACTCTTGGAGTATGCAAGTATTTCTCATCAAATACTACTTTATAACAAGACAGAAAACCATTTCTTTATTTTCTTACATTGATAAATTTATAGAAAAAATAGTTTCACGGCTTACAAAAGAAGTATTTAATTAAAAATTATATTATAAAATAATAAAAGAGTGTGATTCTATGGTTCTAATAGTTAATAATATTGTATTGGTTTTTAAAAAAAAAAAAAAATTTATCGTGATGCTTTTAATATAAATGTTGTTTATATTAATATATAATTTTACATTTAATGTTATTATTTTTTTGGTGATGCATGCTTTTTATGTTATTATAACTGTATATTTATTCAGTATTTAAATTTGATGAATAATATCGTAACAAAACAATTAATGAGTAATATTGTCATATAATTTGACAAATATTTAAAATTATATATTTCAAAAATTAATATTTATATTGGGCACAAATTTAACCTCCTCCAGCTTTAAATGAAATTTACTTTACTTAACATTGTCTGCTTGAAACCAACGAGGTTTAGCTCTAGCTAAAGGGGCTTCCCTTGCAATATGACGAACCAAAATTTGAATTCTTATGGGATATATATTCCTTTTATAATACACACGCCAATTACTTTTGGTAGTTATATATTTCTTGTCTTACAAGGTGCTGTAATTTAGTTATATATATTCGCTCAGATTTTTAAAGTCCTTTCCCTTTTTCAAATATACTTTTCGTTTATCACAAGTCCACCAATTTCCTATCCGCAAGATAAAGAAGAATATATAGAGCATATGAATTTATGTTTTAATTGACAACTACTTTTCTCGTTTTGTTCCACTTCTGTGATCCTCCTTGTCTTTAGTTAGTTAGAACTTATAATAAAATATTTTATCTTATCCCATTAATTGTACATTGTGTTGTATTTTTTTTTTATTACAAAAAATATTCAATACATATGTAAAACTGTTGAATTTTATTTTAGTTGATAATTATAATACGACTCATATTCCATAAAGACATGAAGATTAGAATCTCGCCAATGTATATCAACCTAATTGAAGAGTAATTTATAAGCAACTCTCTAAGCATTCTTTCACTAGTCACGCTTCTTGATCCTTTTGACACCTGAAACACAACCTAGTGTAACACCCCAAATTCCATACTACAAATTGTGTCAGATGACACTTGGTTTTAGAAAAGTTCAACAGAATTTGAGGTGCTACATCAGAGTACTGCGGAAACGGAGAGCAATGTACTAACAAATGGACAATGACGAGTAGCTGGTATAAAAATACCCTGACATATGATGATGCCAGGCGTATGTTGGTATATTAAAAATTTTCCGAAGGAATATTCATGTGATACAATATACAGAGCTTTGTACAATTACATTTATCAAAAAGTAACTTACAACCTAGACCAAGCCTTGACTAGACTTGGGGCAATGAACCTAACTCCGTTAACCGAACAGAATGGCCAGGTAAGTGTCTATCA
Organism: Acacia pycnantha; assembly: GCA_025563575.1. NCBI lineage: Eukaryota > Viridiplantae > Streptophyta > Magnoliopsida > Fabales > Fabaceae > Acacia > Acacia pycnantha. Next base: position 152,454 of record JAMWYP010000291.1, read on the forward strand.
TGGGGGCCTCACCGAGTTCACGGCGACTGATTGGCTGAGCCACATAGACTAGCCTTGCCTTCGGCACCAAACTATTCGAAATAACTTTATTAGATCCATGCCTGACAATAGGCTCTGATAACTTCTTCTGGCTCTTGTCTCGACCCTCGGTGCATTATTACGACCTTGCCCCTTCGCTCCTTTTTAAGACTCCGTCTACCGGTGCCTTCTCTGTTCCTGAACCTTACCTGTACTAACATTTAATACTGAGGTCCAATGCCCATTGGACCTCAGTTAACGGTTAACCTCATGTTTACATACACAACATATGGATTACAGATATTCACAACATTAACAGAATATTAACACCCAACCAATGCAGATGTACCGCACGGAGCGAATGCAAATGTACCACACGGAGCCAGTGTAGATGTACCGCACGGAGCGAATGTAGATGTACCGCACGGAGCGAATGCTCCCTTACAGATATGTCACCCATAGTGAATGTACCCCGAAAGCACATAAACATACAACAGATCATCAACCACATATATGCAAACAATACTCATAACACAGATACGCATATAATAACCATCAGAGTTAGTGTTACAGTACGCGAACGTACCTTCCACAGTGAAATGGCCAAACGTCCGGCCCTTTGAACCCAACTCTGGACCTCCCGGATATCCTAAAGGGTAATACCGTATCCATTAAATCACGAACAATATCCTAACAGATATTTTAGTCATAAATGACTATTTTACCCCTGATTTCGCTAACCGATGAAATTTCGCCAGAGCTTCGCTACTTTGACTCTAATCTTCCAAAATTTTGCCATATCTCTTTCTCCATCATATTTTCGAAATAAATATCATATTTAACCATAAAACATGATATCAACAATATATTGGAAGATTAAAGATAAAACAACATCTAAGCTATGAACTACTCTAGAACTTAAAAGCTTAGGACCGAAGAACTTACCCAGAACCTTGCTCTCCTTCTCCAGAGCTCTTCCTTCTCTCTAACCTCTCTCTAATTTCAAATTTACTCTTGTGAATTGGTGAGGAATGAAGTGAAATGGAAGGGGCTATTTATAGGAAAAGTCCATGGATCTCAACCCTTGGATCAACTTTTCATCGACGGTTAAGATTAGACACGTGTGGCCTCTTGGACATCACTCCTTTTCCTCTTCTCTCCTCCACAAAAACGTCCCCCTATGTCATCCTTCCAAAAATGATGTCATGCACATGATGTCATCGTCTTGCTTTATGGATTTAACCGATAAAATCCCTGTTCGGTGTTCTAATCGCGTAATCCTAAATAATCTCAAATATTTCTTGGCATAACCTTATAGGTCTAAACTTTCTCTTGAAAATTGTTTGGATTAGCAAAAATTATGGTCCCATTAAGGGTATTTCCTAGCCTGATAGTCATTTTAAGACAAACGCCTTCGGTTACAGAAATGACATTGGGAATAACCAACTTCGGGACAAAAATTCACTTGTTCATAAAAAGTCCTCATGTTAGAAACCTAGTTCAATGATTTGAAGATATGATTTAATTTCTATCGGTTCTCATTTATCCTATTTGCTTTTATTAAAATATCTTTCTACTTTTATCTCTTTTTTACCAACTTGCATATACTCCTTTTCACACACAACATACTCACACCACACACACATATTTCAGTTTTCCCCCTCCCCCTTTTTGATTTTTATTTTTTTTTTTCCAATTACTTTACATTATTATTTAATTATCTTTTATTAATTAGCAAAATTCTCCCATTGGTAGGTTCAATTTGGCAAGGATTTAGGCTTTAATTAATTAGAACCATTAGATTTACTTTATTAGATTAGATCTTGGCCCTTGATTTATATTGACTTGTCAACTCTAATTAACAAGTTTGATTAGTGCCTTAATCCTATGCTTTAATAATCCTTTGTTGGTTAATTAGGCTTTAGGAATCTTATGTAATTAATCTTATACATTTTCTTAATCATTTCTAATTAATTAGAAATTATTCATTATGCTAATCTTGGCCATAAACATTTAATTAGGGTTGTTCGCAATTAACTTTGAACATTTCCCTTGATTCATGCTTAAATAATTAGCCATTAATTATTTATTTAATCACTTACTAATTGTTGATAATTTTCTTAATTAGGATTAATCATTTCCTCACAACTATTGTACTGACATTGGTAATTTATGCACCATATATTATTTTAAAAATCATGGGGCAACTTATGGTCCCCAAAATAATATTAAATTTTGCCTCATTATTTTCCAAGGAAAATAATACCATAAATTACCTAAATTAGAGACAACATACTTTCTAATTTTTAATAAATATTTAATTGCCTCTTAGGATTTATCATAATATTCTGAGGGTATTTTATGACCCATAAATGTATTTAAGGATTTTTAACACTTTATTCCTTCCATTTTCAAGAGAAATTACCCTAGAAATATAAGGTAAATACCTTACAAGTTTTGAGACCACATATTCATCTATTTCCATTAGGTATTATTTACTAAATTATGATATTGTTCATAAGTGGGAATTTTAGGGTATTACACCTAGTTAATTAATGTAATACCCGGATAATTATTTACCTTGAATATTATATTTTGATAAATAATACCTATTGGAAATAGGTGAATATGTGGTCTCAAAACTAGTGTAGTATTTATCTTATTTTTCTAGGGTAATTTCTCTTGAAATTAGAAGGATTAAAGTGCCAAAAATCCTTAAATGCAATTATGGGTCATAAAAGACCCTGAGAATATTATAATAAATCCTAAGAGGCAATTAAATATTTATTAAAAATAGGAAAGTATGTTGTTTCTAATTTTAGGAATTTATGGGATTATCTTCCATCAAAATTAAAGAGGCAAAATTCAATATTATTTTGGGGAACATAAGTTGCCCCATGATTTTTAAAATAATATATGGAGCATAAATGACCAATGTCAGTACAATAGTTGTGAGGAAATAATTAATTCTAATTAAGAAAATTGTCAACAATTAGTAGGTGATTAAATAAGTAATTAATTGCTAATTGTTTAGACATGAATAAATGAAGTATCCAAAGTTAATCCCTATTTAAAGATTAATGGCCAAGATTTAGCATAAATATAAATGCTAATTAATTAGAAATGATTAAGAAAATGGATGAGATTAAGTACATGAAATTCCTAAAGCATAATTGATTAACAAAAGATTACTAATCATGGGATTAAGGCTCTAATTAAGCTTGCTAATCAACTTTGACAAGTCAAACATTAAGCAATGGCTAAGATTGAATCTCATAAAGCAAGATCTAAGGCTTACAAAAATTCTAACAATTAGAAAGGCCTAAACCCATGTTAATAGCTAATAGCCAATGGGAGAATTTCTAGCTAATTAAATATAAGATAATACATAATATAGACAAATTAGAATCAAGAGTTGAAAAGTCAAATATGGGGGAAAGGGGGGCAGCCGAAATTATTGTGGAATAAAGGAGAGAGAAAATGTTGAATTATGTATGTGTAGTGTGAAAGCAAATGCAAGTGGATTGTAGATATTTAAGAAGAAAAATATATTTTGTTGAAAAAGCAAATAGGATAAATGAGAACCGATAGAAAATAAATCATATCTCAAAATATGTGAACTAAGTATTAAACATCAGGACATATTATGAACAAGTGAATTTTTACCCCGAAGTGGGTTGTATCCGATGTCATTTCCGTAACCAATGGGGTTTACCCTAAACTGACTAAAAGGCTGGAAAATACCCCTAATGGGACCATAATCTTTGTTAATCCAAATATTTCTCAAATGATATTATAGACCTCCAAGGTTACCTTAAAAGGTATTTGAGAGTATTAAGAATATCCGATAGAAACACTGAGCAGGGGAATTTATCGGTAAAGATCCATAAAGCATATAGGGTGACATCATTTGAATGATGTCATTTTGGAAGAGAGAGGGGGGAGGAGGTCGGCCAAAGGAGGATGAAGGGTGAGGATTGAAGTTGAAAAGAAGCCCTAGATCCTAAGGCCATTCTCAAGATTTTCACACCAAATCCTCTTGAAGATTTCGAAAAGTCTAGAGAGAAGAGAGAAGGAGGAGCTCTTGAGGAAAAGTAGCAAGGTTCTGGGTAAATTCTTTGGTCCCTAGTTTTAAGTTCTAGTCTTAGATTCGGTAGTTTTAGTATAAATGTTAGTTTGATCTTTAATATTCCAATATAATGTTGATATCATGTTTTATGGTTAAATATGGTATTTATTTTGAAAATATGATGGAGAAAGAGATATGGCAAAATTTTGGAAGATTAGAGTCAAAGTAGCGAAGCTCTGGCGAAATTTCGTTGGTTAGCAAAGTCAGGGGTAGAATGGTCATTTATGACTAAAATATCTGTTAGGATATTGTTTGATTAATAAATGCGATATTATCCTTATAGGATATCTGTGATCACTTACCGACCGTCAGACGTATCGTATTCGTCAACGAAGGTACGTACGTTCGCGTACTAATAACACTAACTCTGATGTTTATTGTATGTGTATATGTGTTATGAGTATTGTATGCGTATATGTGGTTGATAAGATGCTGTATGTCTATGTACTGTTGATTGGGATACATTCACTATGGGTGACAATTGGGATATATTCACTATGGGTGACACATCTGTAAGGCTGCATTCGCTATGGGTGGTACATCTGCATTGGTTGCATGTGATAAATTTGTTTTGTGCTCATGTGCTGTTAATGTTGTGAACGTCCGTAATCCATATATTGTATATATAAGCATGAGGTTAACCGTTACCTGAGGTCCGGTGCATTGGACCTCAGCTCTTAACATAGCTTAAGGGTCAGGAGGACCGAGGGCCGAAGAGAAGGGCAAGCAGCACGCTTAGAGACCCGGTTGAAGACTTCTTTCTGTTATGAAGTTACGTTTATATTAGACACTCGGATTAATGTACCGTTACGGCAACTAGCTAGACCTACACAATTGGTATTTTGAATATATGTATCAATTACTCTCTTGCTCTGATGCTCTACTCTGATGATATGATGTTTTAATGATGAAAAAAAATTATTCTGCTTTTGAAAATGGGATGTTACAATTAAGCTTTTAGTGTCATTAAGAAAAGGCCCCATTAGATACCCTTTTTTTTCCCCTTCTCATGATCCTTGTTCTACTCTTCATATGTATGTGACATCCACCATTTATATTACTCCCTCTGATCTCAAATGTAGGAACTAGTTAAATGTAAAATATCTACTTTAACACCCCAAATTCCATACTACAAATTGTGTCGGATGACACTTGGTTCTAGAAAAATTCAACAGAATTTGAGGTGCTACATTAGAGTACTGCGGAAATGGAGAGCAATGTACTAAAAATTGGACAATATATGAGTAACTGAAATAAAAATACCCCGACATATGACGATGCCGAGCGTATGCTGGTATATTAAAAATTTACCGAAGGAATAATCATGTGATACAATATACAGAGCTTTGTACAATTACATTTCACAAAAAGTAACTATACAACGTAGAACGAGCCTTGACTAGACTTGGGGCAATGAACCTAACTCCGTTAACCGAACAGAATGGCCAGGTAAGTGTCTATCATGGGGGCCTCACCAAGTTCACGACGACTGATTGGCTGACCCATACAGACTAGCCTTGCCTTCGGCACCAAACTATTCGAAATAACTTCATTAGACCCATGTATGAAAATAGGCTCTGATGATCTTCTTCCGACTCTTGCCTCGACCGGTGCATTACTACGACTCTGCCCCTTGGTTCATATCTATGGCTCCATCTACCGGTGCCTTCTCTGTTCTTGGTCCTTACCTGTACTATCATTTAAGACTGAGGTCCAATGCACATTGGACCTCAGGTAACCTCATGCTTATATTAACAACATATGCATAACAGATATCTCTAATATTACAACAACGATCAAGCCAGTACGTCGTATGATCATTTGATAACAACTACAATAACATGCAAAGTTATCCCTAGTCTGCACATATCCAGTGCCACGATGTACGGTCGTGTCCTTAGCGCTAGGTAAACATAACGGCATTATTATGACTATAACCCGTGTAAAGCTGTATTTAGTGATCTAGATACGGTTCCCTAGTCACAGTGCATGTCCAGGACAGAGTCCTGTTCATGGTATCCACAACATATACAAGCATAACATATGCATTAGAATTAGTGTTACAGTACGCGAACGTACCTTCTACCGTGTATTTGGCCAATCGTCCGGCCTTTTGAACCCGACTCCGGACCTCCTGGATATCCTAACAGGGTAACATCGTATCCATTAACTCATGAACCATATTCTAACAGAGGTTCTGTAATACCCTAAAAACTGACTTAGGGTAAATATCATAAATTGGTAGAGTATACCTATTGGAAATAGGTGAATATGAGGTCTTAAACACCTTGTATTGAATTTATCTTATTATTAGGACAATTTCTCTTAAGATAAGATAATGTGCGAAAAGGTCCCTAAAACGTTAGATAATTTGCAAATAGGTCCTTAAAATATTTATGGGTTATAAAATACCCTGAAAATATTATAAAGAGGCAAATAAATAATTATTTGAAATAGGGAAGAATATTGTCCCTAATTTAGGTAATTTATTAAATTATTACCTTGGAAAAATTGAAGGAGAAAAATCAAAAAGTATTGTGGGGCCGTAATTGACCCCATGATTTTTAATATTTTACATGGAGCGTAAAATACCAATGTCAGTCCAATAGTTGTGAGATAATGATTAATCCTAATTAAGAAAATTGTCAACAATTAGTAAGTGATTAGATGAATAATTATTGGCTAATTGTTTAAGAAATGAATAAAGTGAATTATTAGCCAATTGGAGTAATTACTAATTAAGATGATTAAGGCATAATCTAAGGGATTAAGAAGAGAGTTGAAAACTCAACAATTGGGCAAATAGGAGGCAACATCTTTTGTCAAAAAGATGACCTCATTTTCGAAAAATAATACAAGAAAAGAAGAAGAAATTTTGAAGAAATTTTGGTAGAAAACTTAGCAAGTAAGTTGTTGAAAAGTCAAACAAAATAGATTGGCCAATGAGAACATAAAAGCATGGTATATCTAAAGCATATTCCTTGGTCATTGATGGCCATTTAATTTCGAAAATTAAAGGGAAAAACAAAAGGAAAATTGAGTGAAAATTAAATAGAAGACTTAGTGGAGAAGTTTTGAAAAGTAGAAAGATATTTTGTGAAAAAGCATATAGGATAAATGAGAACCAATGGAAATTAAATCCTAACTCAAAATCCATGAATTAGGTTTCTAACAACTGGACATATTATGAATCAGTGTAACTTTGTCCAGAAGTTGACATTACCCATAGCGATTTCCGTAACCGAAGGCGATTATCCGAAAATCTTCAGCAAAATAGGAGATGCCCTGAATGGGATCAAAAATTTAGTTAACCCAAGTATTTTGAAAGAGGAAGAAGAGATCTTCAAGGCTACGTTCCCGGTTTTCTAAGATTCTTCAAGATTACGCGATTCGAACACCGAACGGGGGACTTATCGGTAGAAAACTTATAGAACAAGTAGATGACATCACCTAGGTGACATCATCTTTTGAAGAATGACATAGGGGGGCGGTTTTGTGGATGAAAATGAAGGAGGAAGACTTGTTGGCTAAGGGTTCTAATGTGTGGCCAAGAATTGAAGTTGGAAGTTGGAAAAAGACTAAAATGCCCTCACAAAATCTCTATAAATAGCAAGCACCTCCAAGCATAATTCTCACACCAATTCACTCTTGTCTATTTTGAAAATTTGGAGCAGCAAGGAGGAGGAAGGAGTCCGGGGAAATTTGTAGCGAAGCTCTGAGTAAGTTCTTCAGTCCTTAGTCTTAAGCTTCGGTAGTTCTTTCGGTAGTTAGAGTAGAAATGCTAGTTTGATCTTTAATCTTACAAGTATGATTAGATATCATGTTTTAGGTGTAATTAAGGTATTAATTTCGAAAATAATGTTGGAGGAAGAGTTATGGAAAAATTCTGGAAGATTAGGGTCAAAGTAACGAAGTGCTGGCGAAATTCCGCCAATTAGGGGGTCAGGGGTAAAATGGTCATTTATGACTAAAATGTCTGTCGTAATGATAGATCCTTAATAAATGCGTTGTTATCTTGATAGGTGTAATACCCTAAAATTTGACTTAGGGAAAATATCATAAATTAAGAAATAATACCTATTAAAAATAGGTGAATATGTGATATCAAATTTGTAGGGGAAAAATCTCTTGAAAATTAGAGTGCCAAAATGACGAAAATGCCCTTGTAGGACATAAATAACTTAGGAAAATTATGAAAAATCCTTAGAGGCAATAAAATAATTATTGAAAATTAGAGAGTATGTTGTCTCTAATTTAGACAATTTCTGATATTTATTTCCTTCAGAAATAGAGAGAGAAAAATTAAAAAGTATTCCGGAATCATTATTGACCCCGTAATTTTTAATATTTTATGAAAAACATAAAATATCAATGTAAGTCCAATTGTTGTGAGAAAATAATTATTTCTTAATAAAAAAATTATCAACAATTAGTGGGGGATTAAGTAAGTAATTATTGGCTAATTACTTAAGCTTAAACAAAGGAAAATCCAAAGATAATTATGGAAAACCCTATAATTAGTGGTTTCTGGCTAAAATTAGCATAAAATATATTTGCTAATTAATTGGAAAATATGAAGGAAAATCTATGAGATTAAGTAATTTTAAGCCTAAATACAAATATGGGCCAATATGAAAATTTTGTAAAAAAATTATGTAAAAAAAAAAAAATTTATTAAATTATATAATAATTAATAAAATAATATATATATATATATATATATATATATATATATATATATATATATATATATATAAATATATGTGTGTGTGTGCGCCGACATGGGGAGAAGAAGGAAAAAAAAGAAATGATGAAAGAGTGTAGAATTAAAACACTTAATTTAAAATTAATTAAAGTAAAGAGTAAAAAGTAAATAAACACCGATAGGAATTGGATCCTATCTAGAGAACCAGGAACAACATTTCTAAAGTCAGTAAAGAATATGAAAGAATGGATTTTTATCTTGAAGTAGACTGTTCCGGAAGTTATTTCCGAGATCGGTGGAGCATTTTGATAATAAGACGAAATAGGGTAATCTGTGAAAAAGGCAGATAGTCACAGATTTAGAATTTGAAGAAAATAAATCATAACTCAACATCTGAGAATGAGTTGAGAATTTCCTGGACATATTTGGAATCAGTGGATTTTTGTCCAGAGGTTGATGATTTCTGAAGTTCGTTCCGTAACCAAGCACGTTTTTCGAGAAACTTCAGCAGGACCGTTGGAACCCTGTATGGAGTCAAAAATTTAGTTAACTCAGACATTTCTAATGAGTAAGAAAATGTCTTCAAAGTTGTGATTCCGGATTTCTAAGATTTTACAAGATTACGCGATTCGAACACCGATCGGGGAACTTTATCGGGTCAAAACCCATAAAGCAAATGAGTCATCATTAAGATGACAACTTTTCTTGAATTTGGAGACCAAGTATGTCGACTAAAATGGATGCTTGGTGGAGAAATAAGTTCAAAATTTGCATGGCTAGAATTGAAAGGGGAGTTTGGAGAAAATTACCAAAGTTGGCCCATTTTTCTTCTATAAATAGCCTTCGCATTCTCTTCAATTCTTCACACCAAATCCTCTTAAGGATTTCGAAACCTAGAGTGAAGTTAGAGAGAGGAGCTCTGGGAAAAGTTGTAGCGAAGCTCTGAGTAAGTTCTTCGGTACTTAGTCTTAAGTTTCCGTAGTTCTTTCAGTAGTTAGAGTAGAAATGCTAGTATAGTCTTTAATCTTCCAAGTATGGTTAGATATCATATGTTAGGGGTATTTTAGTCATTATTTCGAAAATCATGATGGGGTCGAGGTTCTGGCAAAATTTTGGAAGATTAGAGTCAAAGTAGCGAAGCGCTAGCGAAATTCCGCCAATTAGGGGGTCAGGGGTAAAATGGTCATTTTGACTAAAAATGTCCGTCGTAATGATAGATCCTTAACAAATACGTTGTTATATTGATAGGATATCCCTGATTACGTTTTGACCTACTGTCGTGCCGTATACCGACAGAAATACCGATTTCCGTCAACGAAGGTACGTTCGCGTACTGTAACACGAACTCTGATGTTTATGGAATGCATATATGTGGTATGTGTGTTTTATAGATGTTATACTGTTGAAATGCATATAGTGGTTAGAGGATATGTCAGTATGTTGGGGGCAATATGTCTGATAGAGTGATTGTATGTCTTGAGGATATTGTGGATGTCTGTTGTTTGTATGTGTATACATAAACATGAGGTTAACCGTTACCTGAGATCCAGTGCGCTGGATCTCAGCCCTTAACATAGCGTCAGGTTCTGGAGGACCGAGGACCGAGGAGAGAGACAAGCAGCCGCATAGAAGTTCCGGCTAAAGACTTCTTTTGTTGTTCCAGCGGAAGCCTTTTGTACTTCACTTTTGAAACACTCGGTTACTGTACCGCTGTTGTAAATAGCCAGCCAGACTTACGACACTTTATATATACATATCAGTTACTCAATTGCTCTGTTGCTCTACTCTGATGATTTTGAAATGATGTTTGATGAAAAAAAAATTTATACTGCTTGTGAAAACGGGATGTTACAATAGGATATCCCTGATTACGTTATGATCAACTGTCGTACCGTATTATGATAGAAATACCGTTTACCATCAACGAAGGTACGTTCGCGTACTGTAACACTAACTCTGATGTTTATGATATGCGTATGTGTGTTATGTGTATTGTATGCCTATTGTGGTAGTTGATAGCTCTGTGATATGTTCATGTACTGTTGTTATGCTTGTTGGGTATTGGGATACGCTTGTTAGTGGCCTATGTGCTGTCAGAATACGCTCGTTAGTGGCCTATGTGCTGTCAGGATATACTTTTAGGGGGCCTATGTGCTGTCAGGGAGGCCTATGTGCTGTCGGGGTACACTTTAAGAGGCCTATGTGCAGTCGGGATACGCCTGTTTGTTGATACATTTGTTGTATATACTGTTTATGTTGTGATTATCTGTAATCCATATGTGTGTATGTAAGCATGAGGTTAACTGTTTCCTGAGGTCCGGTGCGGATCTCAGCTCTTAACATAGCGTCAGGTTCCGGAGGACTGAGGAGAGAGGCAAGCAGCCCACGTAGAAGATCCAGTTGAAGATTTCTTTCTGTTGTTATATACTTTTGAACCACACGGTTTCTGTACCGCTGTTGTATCCAGCCAGACTTACGGCATTTTATATATACATATCAGTTACTCAATCGCTCCGATGCTCTACTCTGATGATTTGAGATGAAAAAAAAAACAATATACTTCTTTTGAAAACGGGATGTTACAGGTTCTAGTCATAAATTACTATTTTACCCTTGACTTCGCTAATCGGCAAAATTTCGCCAGAGCTTCGCTACTTTGACTCTAATCTTCCAAAATTTCAACATAACTCTACTCCAACATAATTTTTGAAATATATATCATATTTAACCTTTAAACATGATATCTAAACTAACTTGGAGGATTAAAGACTAAACTAGCATTTCTACTATAACTACCGAAAGAACTACTAAAGCTTAAGACTAAGGACCGAAGAACTTACCCAGGGCTTCGCTACAATTTTCTCTGAGCTTTTCCTCCTCTCTTCTCTCTAGGAAATTTTGAACTACAGCTAGTGAATTGGTGTGAGAATAATGAAGAGAACTCATGGCTATTTATAGAGAATTTTTGGACACTATTCATGCTTTTTCATCTTGCTTTCTAACCGTTGGATCTTGCTTCATTTGAAAGTCTTCTTCTTGGGCCTTGGATCATGGATGCCGACCTCCCTTGCCCCTTTTTCAACAAAAATGAGGTCATCCCTTGTCACCTACATGATGTCACATACTTGCTCTAGAAGTTTTCTACCGATAAAGTCCCCTGATCGGTGTTCTAAGTACGTATTCTTAGAAAATCTCAAAAATTCCTTAGCAACTCCCTGAAGATCTAAACTTCCTATTTAAGAATATTTGGTTTAATAAGATTTTCAATCCCATTCAGGGCATTTCCTTGCCTGCTGAACATTTTCGGATAAACACCGTCGGTTACGGAAATTACTTCTGGTAACAACATCTTCGGGACAAAAATCCACGGATTCATAATATGCCAAGATGTTTACCACCTCATCCCTGGATTTCAAGTTATGGCTTAGTTTCTATAGATTTTCATTTATCTGATTTTCTTTTGAATATCGATAGCTTCTTAGCGATCTAGTATAACCCTTTTCGATTACGGAAATAACTTCGGAGGTAACCTATTCCGAGCTAAAAATTCACTTGTTTATAATAAGTCCTATTGTTAAACACTTAGTTCACATATTTCAAGATAGGATTTATTTTCTATCGGTTCTCATTTATCTTATTTGCTTTTTCATAAAAATATCCCCAATCCACTTGCATAATGCTTTCACACTACTTTTTCTCTTCTTTCTCTTTCCTTCCCACTTGCAATTACACTCAAATACACTCATAAATAATCAACCATTTCAGCTACTACACACATTTAATAATCAATTTGGTTTCCTCCCATATTTGACTTTTCAAACTTGCTTTTGATTAAAATATATATTATACTTTATCTTATAAGAAATCCTCCCACTTGCCTATACACTAACACATATACTCTTTCCTCTTTCCTTCCATCCATTTCGGTTCACACACACACACACACTCATACTCAATGTCCTCCTCCCTCAATTCTCTTTTCAAATACCTCAAAAGTCTTATGCCAAGTACTCTTATCATCTTATCCTTTTGTCCCCTAATTAAATGCTTGCATGTGCTTATTTAAATCATGTGTGCTTTGTATATTATTTAACAATTCACCCTTCCTCCTTCATCTTCCAATTCGGCTGCGCCCTCTCTTCATTTTTCATTTTGCTTCTTAATTCAATCACCTTATATTACTTAATAGTCAATTAAAGGAAATTCCCCCATTGGTTCCTTAATTTCACAAGGTTTATCTCTATGATTAGTTAGGCCTTAATTGTTAATTAAGCTTTAGGTATTTATATTTAGGCTTTAGGTATTTTATATAATTTATCTCATACATTTTCTTAATCATCTCTAATTGATTAACAATTATTCTCATGCCAATCTTAGCCATTAGTCTTTAATTAGGGTTACAAATCTTTGTAACATGTTGATTAATCTCTAATAAATAGGGATCTAACCATTTTCTAATTGTTGACAATTTTCTTAATTAAGATTAATTATTATCTCACAACTATTTTACTGACATTGGTATTTTATGCTCCATGCATAATATTAAAAATCCTGGGTTCATTTTGGTCCTCAAAATACTTTTTGATTTTTTCCCTTTAATTTTTCCAAGGTTATAATTTAATAAATTACCAAAATTAGAGACAATATACTCTCTAATTTTTAATAATTATTTTACTGCCTCTTACGATTTATCACAATATTTTAAGGGCATTTTATGGCCCATAATTGCATTTTTAGGGGTTTTCGGCCCTTTATGCCTTTTAATTTCAATAGAAATTTCCATTAAATAAGATAATTATATCTTAAGGGTTGATACCACATATTTACCTATTTTCTATAGGTATTATTTACTAATTTATGATTCTTATCATAATCAAGATTTGTAGGGTATTACATCTACTCAGTCTACTACTCTACTATACCTTTTATTTTATTTTATTTTGTCAACATATCTATGTGATTGCAAATATTAATGGGTTTTCCATCAACAACGGTAATGATTAATGGGTTTTCCACAAACAAGGGTAATGCAGCAACCCCCACTATTATTAATTTTTAAAGGAAATTTTTAAATGTATCAAAAAACAAAATAATATAAATAAGAAAAGAAAATAATATTAAAAAAATATTCATGAAATTAAGTGAATACTGAAGATGTAATAAGAGAGACAGTTATTTTACAAACCTGTCATTTAGAAAAGCAAAGCTAAGTATTGTTAGAAATGCAGCTATATAAATTACAATGAATGGTGGGCACTCAATAAGTTCAAGTACATATATTTTAATGGCAAAAGTATATTACAATAAAAATAATTACAATAAGATGTCATCCTTCTAGGCCTTATTTTTTGGAATTCCATCATAATTACCTTATTATCAATGATATCAAATACATCTTTTCCAATATAAAGCACTAAACAATCATTCAAACATGTATCAATTTTAAAAAAATAAATATATCTCCAATTCCCCAATTCAAGGGTGGGCACTTGCCCCCCCCAATCCACTACCTGCATCCCCCTATGCCCCAACCCAACTAATTTGATCCCACCGTCTCTCTTCTCCATCTCCAACAAATTTATTAATAAATACATGAAATACTTACATACTCTAGGAGTATCACGTTATCTGAAATTTTTCAAATGAAAAATATAACAACTCAAATCATTTTAATCCTAGTTGGCTAATGACTCATATGAAAAAAAATTCAAATTTTGTCTTGATCTTAAGAAAAAACATCTTTATTAAAAAAACTAAAACAAAATGATCAACCAATATTTTTCTTAAAAACAAGATTAAATTTGAACTTTTTTCATATGAGTCATACACCAACTAGGACTACACGGATATAAATTGTTATGTTTTCACTGAATAGAGTTCAGATGACATGGTACTCTTAGAGTATGTAAGTATTTCTCATCAAATATTACTTTATAACGAGAAAGAAAAGAATTTATTTATTTTCTTCTATTCGGAAATTTATTAATAGTTTCATAGCTTATAAAAGAAGTAAATTAATTAAAAATTATATTATAAATCTGAGCGAAAATATATTTCATAATCAAAGCGGAAAGATGAAGGTCACAGTGAGCGGGAAGCAAATTTTGCCCAACTCAATTACAGCACCTTGATAGACAGGAAATATATAACTACCGAAAGTTATTGGGGTGTGTTACAAAAGGAGTGTGTGTGTTATTGGTGTGTGTATAATAAAAGGAATATATATATATATATATAGGTTAAAGGATTTCTCCAGTCACTGGAGATAGAGTTATCTCCAGTGACTCCAAAACTACGTCGTTTTGGATTAATGAAGGGTGTTTCTGTAATTTTGTTTATTTTTTAATCATATAAATTTTACCGAAACACCCTTCATTAATTCACCTAAAATTACTAACACACCCTTCATTTGTAACATCCCATTTTCAAAAGCGGAATAATTTTATTTTCATCAGAGTAGAGCATCGGAGCAAGTGAATAACTGATACATATATTCAAAATGCCAACTGTCGTATGTCTGGTCGTAGTAGTGGTACATTAATTCGAATGTTATCAAAAGTAGTACATATCAGAAAGAAAAACAAAAGAAAGTCTCCAGCCGGGTCTCTAAGCGTGCTGTTTGCCCTTCTCTTTGACCCTCGGTCCTCCTAACCCTGAAGCTATGTTAAGAGCTGAGATCCAATGCATCCGACCTTAGGTAACGGTTAACCTCATGTTTAAATAACACTATATATATAACAAATACTCATGACATTTCAGCACAACCACTACAAAAGCCCATAACAGATGTAGGGGATACATAATCAGATATGTATGGCAATAACAATACAATCAGATGTAAAGCTAAGGCACGCTGTAGGAATATACATAATCAGATATGTATGGAAATAACAATACAGTCAGATGTAAAGTTAAGGCACGACAGGGAAATATACATAATTAGATATGTATGGCAATAACAATACAGTTAGATGTAACATCCCATTTTTCAGAAGCAGTATAATTTTTTTTTTCATCAGAGTAGAGCATCGGAGCAAGAATATAACTGATATATATATTTAAAATGCCCACTGGCTAATTACAGAGACGGTACGATAACCGAGAGTTTTTGAAGTGAATACAAAAGAAATGTCTCCCTGGAAATTCCCATGTCTTGGCATTACCAGATAGTCTTCAACCGGACCTCTAAGCTTGTTGCTTCCCTCTCTCCTCGGTCCTCGGTCCTCCTGACCCTGATGCTATGTTAAGAGCCGAGGTTCGCACCGGACCTCAGGTAACGGTTAACCTTATGTTTACATACACAACATATGCTAACATATATTCACATTACACAACAAGCAAGCATATCCCAACATTATATAACCCCCCTGGAAGATATGTCACACCTAGCTATCGTGTCACACCTAGCAGCCGTTTCACACCTAGCAATCGTTTCACACCTAGCATTTCACACCTAGCAAACGTATCCCAATACTCAGCAAGCATAACAACAGTACATGAACATATCACAGAGCTATCAGCTACCTCATATAAGCATACCATACACATAGCACATATACGCATACAATAAACATCAGCGTTAGTGTTATAGTACACGAACGTACCTTCGTTGACGATATACGATACTTCTGTCGGAATACGGTACGACAGTAGGTCAGAACGTAATCAGGGATATCCTATAAAGATAACAATGTATTTTTTAAGGATCTATCATTATGACGGACATTTTAGTCATAAATGACCATTTTACCCCTGACCCCCTAATCGGCGGAATTTCGCCAGCACTTCGTTACTTTGACCCTAATCTTCCAAAATTTCAACATAACTCCTACTCCAGCATAATTTTCGAAATTAATACCTTAATTACCCCTAAAACATGATATCTAATCATACTTGGAAGATTAAAGATCAAAACAACATCTACCCTAAAACATCAAGAACTACCGAACTAAAACTAAGAACCAAAGAACTTACCCGTTGAAGAACTTCGCTACACTTTCCCCAGAGCTCCTCTCTCTAACTTCTCTCTACACTTTCTAAGAGTGGTTTTGGTGTGAGATTTAACAAAGAGATGCAAGCCTATTTATAGGCAAAGTTGTGAGGGCAAAACGGTCTTTTTCCAACTTTCAACTTTTATTTTCAACCACACATTCTAGGGTTTTTGTGTTGGCTAATTCTCCTCCATGCAAGGTCTTGGCCGACCTCCTTGGCTCCAAAGTCAAGAAAACGATGTCATCCATGATGGCATCAATTCTTGCTTTATGCATTTTACCCGATAAAATTCCCCGATCGGTGTTCGAATCGCGTAATCTTGAAAAATCTTAGAAATCTCAACTTCTGGACAAAATTACACTTAATCATAATATGTCCAGTTGTTTTCCACCTAATTCATGGGTTTTGAGTTAGGATTTAATTTCTATCGGTGGTCATTTATCCTATTTGCTTTTTCACAGAATATTCCATAAAATATTCTTTAAACCACTTTGTATTTGCTTTCACACTTGCACTTTTCTCTCTCCCTTCCTCTTCATTTCTTTCGAAAGGATGCTCCCTTTTTTGCCAAAGAAAATGCTCCAACCACTTGCCAAAATATCCCCATGTGCATGTGTTTCTATTGGCCAAATACAAACTTTTGCTTTTCAATACTTCTTAGCTAAGTTTTCTACAAAACTTTACACCTACACAATTTTAACATTTATTCTTTCCTTCCCTTTAATGATTTCAGCTGCACCTCCTTCCCCCACAAGTCTTGACTTTTCAAACTTTGCTTTTTGATTCATTTATGTTTTAATCATCTTCTTTTAATACTTGGCCTTCATCTTATCATTTATACACATACACTTCAACACTTAATCAACAAGTTTGCTACATTTTTCTTCTTCTATTTTCGAAATTCATGGACTCTTTATGGCCATGGAATATGCTCTCAACTTGCTAAAATATCCATGGCTTATGTGTTTTCATTGGCTTGTGTATTTGTTTGACTTTTCAACAACTTTTACACTAAGTTTACTATTTTAATTTCAATCAATTCTCTCCTTCTTTTTCTCCCATTTTTTCCGAAAATATGTGGCATCTTTTTGACAAAAGATGTTGCTTTAATACATCTTATATTATTCCATAGTAATTATCTCATTGGTCCATAAACAATTACATGGATTTAGGGTTTTCATCTAATCTATTTCATTTCTCTTCATTCACAACTAAATAATTAGCCAATAATTATTTAATTAATACCTTACTAATTATTGATAATTTTCTTAATTAGTATTAATCATTATCTTACAACTATTTTACTTACATTAGTATTTTATGCTTCACATAAAATATTAAAAATCATGGGGTCAATTATGGCCCCACAGTACTTTTTGATTTTTGTCTCATTATTTTCCAAGGGAAATAATCCCAAAAATTATCTAAATTAGAGACAACATACTTTCCTATTTTTAATAATTATTTTATTGACTCTTAGGATTTATCACAGTATTTTTATGGCTCTTAGTTCATTTAGGGCATTTTAGCACTTTAATTCCTCTAATTTTAATAGAAATTGCCCTAGAGAATTATGATAAATCCCTTCCCATATTTGAGACCTCATATATACCTATTTTTAATTATGATATTTACCCTAAGTCAAATTTTAGGGTATTACATTAGATGTAAAGTTAAGGCATGACGGGGAAATATACATAATCAGATATGTATGGCAATAACAATACAGTCAGATGTAAAGTTAAGGCACGACGGGGAAATATACATAATCAGATATGTATGGCAATAACAATACAGTCAGATGTATGATCTATTAATAACAATACAATCAGATGTAAAGTTATCATTTATCACATATATGCATACAATAAACATCAGAGTTAGTGTTACTAGTACGCGAATGTACCTTCGTTGACGATTACGATACGTGCATCGGTTGGAACCCAATCACAGATATCCCAGAACTTTGCTACTCCTTCTCCAGAGCTCCTCCTTCTCACTAACCTCTCTCTAGATTTCAATTGCTCAAGCAATTTTTGGTGTGAATTGAAGTGAAGGGAAGGTGCCTATTTATAGGAAAAGACTATGGATTTCAACCCTTGGATCAACTTTTCATCAACGGTCGAGATGAGGTATATGTGGCCTCATTAGAATCACACAATTTCCCTTCTTTTCCTCCACAAATTTCGTCCCTTCTCTCTCTCCCCCTTATCTCTACCTCTTTTGAATATCTTATCCCTTAGTAGATATTCCTCTTACCGATTTATTCCCCTGCTCAGTGTTCTAATTGTACATGCTTATAAATCTCAAATACTTTTAGAGGTAAACATTGAAGTTTATGTAGCCTCTTGAGAAGTATTTGGAACAACAAGGATTATGGTCCAATTAGGGGTTTTTACTAGCCTTTTAGTCATTTTAGGATTAACCCCGACGGTTACGGAAATGACTTCGGAGATAACCCTCTTCGGGCTAAAAATATACTTGTTTATAATAAGTCCTGATGTTAGATACTTAGTTCACATATTTCAAGATACGATTAAATTCTATCGGTTCTCATTTATCCTATTTGTTTTTTCACAAAATATCTTTTTCTTCTTTTCTCTTTCCTAAATCCACTTGACACATCCACTTGACACTCACATATTAAACACATACACACACACACGGTTTCCCCCTCTCCCTTTTTATTTATTTTTGTTATGTTTTTAATTATTCTTATATTAGCTAGAAAATCTCTCATTGGTTGATTCCATCATCACAAGGATTCAACTTTGTGGCCTTAGGATTAACTTTATTACTTTCAATCCAAACCTTTGATTTTTCTTTGATTTGTCAAGGTTGATTAGTATTTTAAACTTATGTTTAATAACCTTTAACATATCCTATGTTGGTTAATTAGGCTTTAGGGATTTCATGTATTTAATCTTATATACTTTCTTAATCATGCCTAATTAATTAGAAATTATCTTTATTCTAATCTTGACCCTTCATTGGTCATAAATCTTTAATTAGGGGTTTATATAGTTAACTTTGGACATTTCTTTATTCATGCCTAAACAATTAGCAATTAATTATTTATTTAATCATCTACTAATGGTTGACAATTTTCTTAAATTGGATTAATTATTTTTTCACAAATTTTGGGTTTACATTGGTCATTTATGCTTCATGCATTAATTTAAAAATCATAGGGCAACTTATGTTCCCCAAAATAAAATTAGGTTTTTGCCTCTTTAAATTCCAAGGAAAATAAGCTAATAAATTCCTAAAATTAGAGACAACATGCTTTTCTATTTTAAATAGGTATTTATTTATCAAAATATAATATTTAAAATAAATAATTATTCGGGTATTACATCATTAATTCAAAAGACGTAGTTTTGGGGTCACTGGAGATAACTCTATCTCCAGATGTAATACCCTAAAATTTGACTTAGGGAAAATATCATAAATTAAGAATTAATACCTATTGGAAATAGATGAGTATGTGATATCAAATTTGTAGGAAAAATCTCTTGAAAATTTGAGTGCCAAAATGACGAAAATGCCCTTGTAGGACACAAATAACTTAGAAAAATTATGAAAAATCCTGAGAGGTAGTGAAATAATTATTAAAATCAAGAGAATATATTGTCCCTAATTTTGGTGATTTAATAAATTATAAGCTTGGAAGAATTGTAAAAAAAACAACTATAAAGTATTTGGAGATCATAGCTAACTCCATAATTATTGATATTTTACATGGGAGATAAAATAGCTATGTTAGTTCTGATTTTAAGAGGAAGTGATTAGTTCTAAATAAGAAAATTGTCAACAAATAATAAGTGATTGATTAAATAATTATTGGTTAATTATTTAAGCTTGAACAATGAAATAATTGTGATAAATTATGTAGAACTCTATAATTAATGGCTTATGGCTAGAAAATTAGCATAAATATATTTGCTAATTAATTGGAAAATATTGAGAAAAATAAATGAGATTAAGTAATTTTGAGCCTAAATACAAGTATGGACCAATAGGAAAAAGTTGTAAAAAATTATGTAAAAATAATTATTAAATTATATATTAATTAATTAAAAATAAAATAAAAATTATATATAATTGTGTGTGTGCGCCGACATGGTGAAGGGAAAAAGAAAAAAAAATAATAAAAATGATGTGAAGGAAGAGTGTAAAATATAAACTCTAATTAAGTAATAATTAAAGTAAAATAGTAAAAAGCAAATAATTACCTATAGGAATCGGATCCTATCTAGAGAACCAGGAACAGGATTTCTAAAGTCAGGGTATAATATTGATAAGTGGATTTTTATCTCGAATTGAGCTGTACCTGGAGTCATTTCCGAGATCGGTGGAAGAAGTTAGTAATAAGACGAAATAGGGAAAATCTGAGAAAAAGGCAGATAATCATAAAATTAGAATTGGAACAAAATGAAGTGTAACTCAACATCTGGAGATGAGTTGAGAATTATCTGGACAAATTTGGAATCAGTGGATTTTTGTCCAGAGGTTGATGATTTCGGAAGTTCGTTCCGTAACCGGCACGTTTTTCCGTAAAACTTCCGCAGGACCGTTGGAACCCTGTATGGAATCAAAAATTTATTTAGCCCGGACATTTCTAATGAGTGAGAAAGGGTCTTCAAAGTTGTGATTCCATATTTCTAAGATTTTACAAGATTACGCGATTCGGACACCGATCAGAGATTTTATCGGTAGAACCTTCTAGAAATGACCACATGGCACCTTGTGATTGGCCAAGGGGTGCCACCTAAGGGGAGGGCAGGTTGGTTGCCAAGTGGCCTGGTGAGGATCATGACACCTTGCAGAAGTGCGATCCGACGGCCGATATCCGGTATGAAAAAGCAATGAATAGTGTCACAATTTCTTCTATAAATAGAAGTGCAACCCTTTTTATTTTTCACAACAAAACTCACAAAAAGCAAGCCAAAATTAGAGAGAGGTTTTAGAGAGAGGAGCTCTGGGGAAAAAAAAGCAGCGAAGCTCTGGGTAAGTTTTTCGGTACCGAGTCTTAGGCTTCCGTAGTTCTTTCGGTAGTTAGAGTAGAAATGCTAGATTAATCTTTAATCTTCCAAGTATGATTAGATATCATATGTTAGGGGTATTTTAGTCATGAATTTTGAAAATCATGGTGGGGTTGAAGTTCTGGCAAAATTTTGGAAGATTAGAGTTGAAGTAGCGAAGCTCTGGCGAAATTCCGCCGATTAGGGGCATCAGGGGCAAAATGGTAATTTTTACCTAAAATGCCTGTTATGATGTAAACCATTAATTAATATGATTTATATTTCGAAAACTATGTTGGAGTAGGAGTTATGTTGAAATTTTGGAAGATTAGGGTCAAAGTAACGAAGTGCTGGCGAAATTCCGCCGATTAGGGGGTCAGGGGTAAAATGGTCATTGTGACTAAAAATGTCTGTTCTAATGATAGATCCTTAATAAATACATTGTTATGTTGATAGGATATCCCTGATTACGTTCTGACCTACTGTCGTGCCGTATTCCGACAGAAATACCGTAAAACGTCAATGAAGGTACGTTCGCGTACTGTAACACTAACTCTGATATTTATGGTATGCATGTATTGTATGCGTATATGTGGTTGATGGTCTGTTGATATGTTATAAGTGTTGTTATGTGCTTTTAAATACATTCACTTCGTGCGGTACATTTATATTCACTCCGTGCGGTGCGTCTACACTCACTCCGTGCGATACTTCTGCATTCACTCCGTGCGATACATCTATTGTGAGCTGCTTATGTTATGATTATCTGTGATCCATGTACTGTATATGTAAATATGAGTTTAACCGTTACTTGGGGTCCGTATGCATTGGACCTCAGCTCTTAACCTAGCATCAGGGTTCGGAGGACCGAGGACCGAGGAGAGAGGCAAGCAGCCCGAGTAGAAGACCCGGTTGAAGACTTCCTTTGGATGTTCCAGCGGAAGCCTTCCTTTTGTTGTTGTGTATCACTTTTGAAATACTCGGTTACAATACCGCTATTGTAAAAAGCCAGACTTACGGCATTTTGAATCTATATATCAGTTACTCAATCGCTCTGTTGCTCTACTCTGATGATTTTGAAATGATATTTTGAAAAAAAAAATTTATACTACTTGTGAAAATGAGATGTTACGCATTAGTGGCGCCGACCGTGGGGATTGGTAAACTTCAATTCCCGTGACCATGAGGATAAACACCCGTGCTTCAAGCCATAAGCAGATGGAGACGGATCGAACAACAGACCACCGTCTACCACCTCGGCAATCACAACACATCGAGCAGCCGGAGGACCCTCACGGTAACAATCAGCAGGATGAAGGAAACCGCTATCGCAACCGGAGGAACCTCTCATCCCCGCAACGATCAACCCTTGACGACAACCCGTTGATACGGAGTCATCGGCTCCGCGAAATCATCGCCACGAGCCTTAGAACTCCAATCCGGTTGGTAACCAAGAGAACCCGGCCGTCGAACCAGACTTCCGCTCCCTCCAAACAGGGATGCTTGCAATAATGAGGCGTATGGAAAACATGGACAAGCGCCATACCCTCCACTTCCAGCGGTGGGAGGAGCAGCAGAAGAAAGGGAACTCGGCTTACACCAGTGAGGACTGGGAAGATAAGTCCTGGAAGTAGGACGAAGAAGACGACAGCTCGGGTCGTCAAAAGAGCAATCAGAAGACAGAAACCGCCCATAGTAAAAAGCCGGCTTCCTCAGGCAAGACTTCCCAAAAGGAAAAGACAAACCAAAAGGACAAGACACCGAGGTCCCCAACCGGGTTTCAGCGGCGAAGGTATGTCAGCCAACTTCACAACAGCCCTTTCTCCGACGAAATCCTCCACGCCCGTTTCCCAGAGAAGTTAAATCTAACCGAGATGACGAAGTATGACGGCACTCAAGACCCGACGACTCACTTGGAGGACTTTGACATGCACATGGCAGTAAGAGGTCTGGAGGAGCCAATCGTTGCACGGATTTTGCTGCAACCCTTAAAGGACCAGCATTGAAGTGGCTCCACAATCTCCCAGTGGGGTCGGTCTATAAATTTGAGGACTTAGCTGAGGATTTCGAGTTGCACTTCGCGACTAGTAAACAGCAACCGAAGTCCCAATTTTCTCTATCCAAAATCAGGCAGCGACCCGGCGAGACGCTCCAGAGCTACCTGGATCGCTTTAAGCATGTGGCCCTGCAGGTGCGCGGATTAAATGAGGACGTACACGTCCATTTGCTGGTCGAAGGCCTTGATAAAGAGTCCCGCCTGGATGAATCATTCTTAAAGGAATGAGCGAAAAATCTCAACGATTTCATAACTCGTTCAAAGAAATACCTCGAGGTGGAGCAGATGCGTGTAGCAAATGATCCGAGAAGGGACCAAGGCAGAGCCACTCCACCCAGAGATAGAGATTACACAGAGAATAGGAAGAGGGACCCCCGCAGAAGGGGCTCGGAGAACAAGAACCGTGGTGGGAAGTTTGATGCGAGAAGCAAGTACGAGAAATACACAGCCCTGAATGTGCCGCGGTCGCAAGTTTGGAAGGAAGTATCGACGACCGAGATGAAAAGGGTCGATCGACCTCGGCTATCCTACCGTAGGTCCGAGGTAGACCAATCCAAATACTGTGCGTTTCACGACGGACGGGCTCATACCACGGACGAATGTTACGAGCTCTGAGATGCTATCGAAAGGTTTATCTGCGAGGGCAAGCTTCAGCAATATGTCATAGAACATCAAGGAAAGGGCGGTAAACGCAAGCCCAAGAGTCGCAGCATGAGCCCTCCCCGAAAGCACAAAAAACAGGACGACAAACGTAAAAAGCCGACTGAGGTTGATGACGAGTTTCCGGAAACCGAATTTGACTGTAATGTGATAAGCGGAACGATGGGCGGAGGCGGAGATACTATAAGCCAACGAAGGAAGTATCTGCGAGAAGTCCTCTCTGTGTGAGACCGGCCGAAGTTCAAAGAGTATCATAGCGGACCATCTAATTCACCTTTGTATTTCACAAATGAGGATCTCAGGGACGTCGTCCCCAGACATCAATATGGTCTGGTTATAATTGGTATACTAGTCAACTACCGAGTCAAACGCATATTTGTGGATGCAGGCAGCTCGGCCGATATCCTCAGTTGGGAGGCGTTCAAACGAATGAGCCTGGATAAGGAGGATTTAAAGCCCTGTAAGACGACCTTTATCGGGTTCAATGGAGAGCAGTCACGCCCTAAGGGGTTTATTGACCTCCGTTTCACGCAGATTTTGTTTCACCATACAACATAATCCTGGGGAGGCCAACTATACATAAATGGGACATGCTGGTATCCACCAAGCATCAAAAGCTCAAGATAGTAGGAAACCACGGAACCGTGGTCACGGTTAAAGGAGACCAGAGAGAGTCCCGGCAATGCTATTTTGAAACTATCAGAATTGGCGAGGGCGGACCTTCATCACAGCCGCAAGTCAAGTACGCTGAGAGATGTTCAGGTCATGTGGACCCGGAATCTCCTGAGCTAGATGTGAATACAATTGAACTGGATCTTCGCGATGAAGATCCGCGCCCAGAACCAGCTGGGGATTTGGAGGATCTAGTGTTGGGAGACCCCTCCAAAATCACAAAGATCGGAAAGCATTTACCCCCAGAGATTCGAGCCGGCCTCATTGATTTCCTTAGGAAGAACAGGGACGTATTCGCCTGGAAGTCATCCGAGGTGCCTGGAATTGATCCTAGGTTTTGTTGTCACAGGTTGGGAGTCTATCCGGGATCGACTCTGGTATCCCAAAGAAAGAGGAACCACGGCCCGGAAAAGAGAAAAGCGCTGGAAACTCATGTTCAAGAGCTTTTGGAAGTCAGATTTATCCTAGAAATCCAATACACCACATGGCTATCCAACGTAGTCATGGTCAAAAAACCGAACGGAAAATGGAGAGTATGTACGGACTACACAAATCTGAATAAAGTCTGCCTCAAAGACTCATACCCTATGCCAAACATAGACCAGTTGGTTGACAATTCCTCGGGTTTCCAGCTCCTCTCCTCTATGGACGCCTACTCGGGGTATAATCAAATACCAATGCATCCGGAGGACCAAGAAAAAATGGCCTTCATAACCGAAAAGGCCAACTATTGTTACAACATCATGCCTTTCGGACTGAAGAATGTAGGAGCTACATATCAAAGGATGATGAACACGGTCTTCGCCGACCAGATCATACGTAATGTGGAGGTCTACATAGACGACATGATTGTCAAGACCTTTGACCCGCAGCGTCATATAAAGGATTTGGAACAGACGTTTGTTAAACTCAGAACATACCAAATCCGTCTGAACATGGCCAAATGTGCCTTCGGTGTGCCAATCCAAAAGAACATGCTGACCAACCGAGGTATTGAGGCGAACCTGGACAAATGCCGAGCAGTACACGAGATGAAAGCTCCGAAGAGCAAAAAAGAGGTTCAACAGTTAGCAGGAAGATTAGCCGCTCTTGATTTTTATGAAGAATGACAAATTGGGCGATAGAATTGTCTGAATATGACATCACTTACGAAGCTCGCCATGCAATTAAGTCACAGGCTTTAGCCGACTTTGTCAGGGAGTTGACTCCGACCATCTCGGCTGCCATGGAGGAGGCGGACGAGTGGAAAGTATATGTCGACGGATCATCAAATACCAAAGGCAGTGGAGCCGGGATCATCATTGAAACCCCAGAAGGCGTTACGATTGAACACTCACTTCAGTTGAAGTTCCCAACTTCAAATAATCAAGCTGAGTACGAGGCACTGATAGCCGGACTCCAACAAGCAAAGGAGAACGGCGCCACAGAGTTAAGGTTTTCACCGACTCGCAACCTTGTGGCGGCTCGATTGAGGGATCTTATCAAGCAAAAGGCCCGCCGATGGCAAAATACCTTTTAAGGCAAAGGAGGTAATGGCCGAGTTCGAGGAAGCAATTGTAACCCACATCCCTAGAGGGGAGAATGTCAGAGCCGATATCCTTTCAAAATTGGCCAGTACCAAGAGCGCAGGGTGTCATCTGACGCGTGGTTCAACGTAACCTCGAGGACCCACTCCGCACCATGGCCATCTCAGTTGAAGCAGATTGGAAAAGCCAATCGAAGATTATTTGGAGCGTGGCATCCTACCCGACGATGCCATGGAAGCCAAAAATTGGTTCTGAGGCCGCCAAATACACCATGGTGGGAGGATCAGCTCTACCGGAAGGCCTACATTCCCCTATGTTGAGATGCTTGAACCCGAACGAGGCGGGTTATGCTTTGTCCGAGATACATGAGGGAGCCAACGGCCAGCACATGGGCGCTAAAGCACTCACCAGAAAACCTTGCGAGCGGGATACTATTGGCCGACCATGGAAGCTGACTCGAAGATCCTCGTTAAAACATGTGATAGCTGCCAGAAGCACTCCTGCAGTAATTTGTCGCCCGGCTGAACTCCATTTCATCTCGGCCCTTGGCCTTTCTACAAATGGGGGATGGACATCCTAGGCCCATTTAAAACAGCGCCGGGTCAGCTACGATGGCTAATCGTCGCTGTCGACTACTTCACCAAATGGATCGAGGCCGAACCCCTCACCACGATTTCTTCGGCCCGCGTGCAAAGATTCTTTGAAGTTAGTATCATCACGCGATTCGGAGCCCCGGCCGAGGTAGTCACAAACAACAGAACTCAGTTCACAGGGGTCGGATTCCGCGAGATGATGTCCGAGTTCGTCACAAACAACAGAACTCAGTTCACAGGGGTCGGATTCCGCGAGATGATGTCCGAGTTCGTCACAAACAACAGAACTCAGTTCACAGGGGTCGGATTCCGCGAGATGATGTCCGAGTTCGGCATTCAGCACCATTTCGCTTCCGTGGAACACCCGCAATCCAACGGTCAAGCGGAAGCCGCAAACAAGGTTATCCTAGACGGACTAAAGAAGCGCATGCTGGAAGCCAAAACCTCTTGGGTGGATCAATTACCCTATGTTCTTTGGGGTAACCGGACGACAGCCCAATCCTCCACTCAAGAGACTCCTTACAGGTTGGCCTATGGTTGTGAATCCATGATTCCAGTCGAAATTGGTCTACCATCGTGGCGCAAGAGAAGCGGCCAATAGTGAGGCGCTGGCGGTCGAGTTAGATTTGGCTGATGAAGTCTGAGTTACGGCTCATTGTCGTGACATCGCTATGAAACAGCTGATCGCAGTCTGCTATAATAAGAAAGTTAGACCCTGGACTTTTCAGTCAGGGAACCTGGTCCTCAGAAGGGCAGACATTGGGAACAAAAACGCCAAGGATGGGAAGCTCGCGACTAACTGGGACGGGCCCTATCGCGTTCGGGAAACACTGGAAAAGGGAGCTTATATTTTGGAAACCTTGGACGGGAACCCAATCAAGCAAACATGGAACGCGGACAAGTTAAGAACTTATTACAGTTAGGCTTAGCTTTTCCGTCTTTAACCATTTCTTCTTTGCTCAATTCATTTAACATTTGAATTCGAATGTTGGCCATATGGCTTTTCCCTTATTAGCAATTTGTTTGTCGAATAAAAGATAAAACTCTCTTCCGAGAGTCTTTATTAGTTTCCAAATGAGGTGTGCTTATAAGACTTCTTGAACGCAAATCGCGTCGCCTGAGAGCTATTTTAGCCCGGACTTTCGTATATTACTCCTGGTACCAAGAGGGATTGTTATGTCGACCCCCGATCAAAGTCAAAATGCTCGGACGTTTTGGTTATAACCAAACCCGGCATGTGACAAGTTCCTTTTACCTTAGGATGACCCGGTTAAATCAACCGGATTCTCACCAGCGTGCGTCACTCAGAAGCCTTCGTCATTATACGGTTTCAATACCTAATACGCGCTCGCAGATTCTCGCATACTTATTTGCGACCTTGGCCCGGCCGCTTGCAATAACAAATGCAAACTCAAGTTAAGATTTTACTATGCATGTTCGCAAAACTACTGTTTGCATTTAAATGGTCGGATTGGCCAATCTGTCCACAAAATTAACACCTGGTCAAACCCGGTCACAAGAAGCAGAAGAAACAAAAAACAAAAGGAAAAGCAAATGTTATCAGCTGGCAGGCTTTGGGACGGTTGAGGCTTCATCCCCTTTCTCGGTCTCCACCTCGGTGGTATCAACATCCACGCGGGTCTCCGAAGCAGCGGGGGGATCCACGAAGGCAACAAACTGACCATCCTCAACATATGACCGGAAGTGGTGGCCTACAGTATTAAGCTCCACTCCCGGGTTCAGGGCCTGAATTTGAGCCAGTGAATTCTTAAAGGCCTCCTCTACAGATTCTTCCAACAACGCTTGGAGCCGAGCTATCTCTGTTGCCAAGGTGGACGAGGATGCCTCGCTCTTGGCTTTAATTTTGTCCCTCTCAGACGCAATGACCTTCAGCTGTTCCTCATCGTGAGCCCGAGCTTCCTTTAAGGTCGCTATCATCACGTTCGCGTCAGCCAAGATCCCCTGGGTCTGCTGCAACTTGAACTCCACCTTCTCCAGCTTGGCATGACATGCCTGGAACTCGCCGTAGGCTTTCTCGCCATTGCTTCAATGTATCGTCACGTTCCGTCCTGGAACGCTTCAAATCAGCGGCTGACTCTACGTAACTGTGATGCAGGGTGATGAAAGCTTGAGACAAGCCGGCCCCTCTTAGTTGGGCATTGCCCACAGCTTGGATGTCCCTCAGATCGACCTCCACCAACGGCACTGGTTCGTTGTAGTGGTGCGGGGGCAGCAGGGCGATACTCAATTCTTCAGTGATCCCCTTACTCCACACGTGGGAGCGCCGAATCACGGGAAATGGAGTTGGAAGAACCTTAGAAGCTCGGGCAGAAGAAGGTCCGGCAGTAGCCGAGCTTGGAAGCGGCGTCACTACGGGCAGCCTTCGAGGACTCACCGGCCTTTGATTTTCTCATATCATCGGCCAACCTTTTCTTGCCCTTTGTAGGTTGTGCAGGGATCCCAGAAAGGTACTTCGGTCCCTTCATCTTGAGGTCTGCACAAAACACAAGCATGAGATTAGATATAGAAGGAAGCCAAAGGTTCATCGAGTTAGAAGCAAGGCAATACAAGCATATGAACAAAGAAGACCCATACTCGGCCTTGATCTCATTTGGTCTTCATTTTGGGTCTCGGCCCGGTACTGGGCAACCAAGGATGCAGCACCAACAGTACCGTGGCCCTTCACATGGTCCATTATGCTGTCCACAACTTTCCTCTCAGACTTTAGCAGAGTGGCCCTCTCCACTTTGTAGGCAGTAGGTTGAAAACGAAAGGAAATCACCAAGAGGGGGGTGAATTGGGGATTTTAAAACTTTTAAAATAACTTTGCACCCAAGCTGAAGCTAAACGTAAAGAGATAGGGGAGAAGAGCTTGCCCCCTTACAAGTAGTAATCTGAAATCCCAATCTCCAAGTCCCCTTGACTTGAGATTTTTACAATGAATGAGTAATTTGTATAAAAGCTCTCTCACAGAGAAGATATTGATAAACACTGAGGCTCTTTGTATATCAAAATACAGTACATAAAGAAAACTGAATGTATAAGTAACTCTTGAGCTTGCTTTTCGTTTCTGCTTTTTCTTTTCGTATCTTTCGATGTTTGTAATCAGCTCCTTATATAGTGGTGAGTTGCTATGTGACCGTTACTTCTCAACTTAGCATGTTCTTCATTTGAAATTCAGTTTGATGAGGATTATAGCCGTTGGGTCCTGAATTTCGGCTGATTAAATTCCTGGACGCGTGAAATCATTCGCCTTCTGATTCTTCGCGCTAATTCAATGATTCGTTTGATCCAATTTAATACCTGAAACATTCTCAATATAGAGTGGTTAAATATATTTGAATATACTAAATGAATGCAATCAATTCGTATAAACATGGTAAGTTTTGTAGTTCAAAACAATCAGGATGAAACCAAGAACGATCATATTTGTTCGTCTTAAACTCGAGTTCTCCAAGTCGCTCGAGTTCGTAAGGCATTTTAGAGTATCTGGTTTATCTTCTGTGAGAGCAAACTCTGGAGTTTGATGTAAACTCTGGAGTTTGTATTTTGTTTCACGATGTGAACTCGAGTTCACTAAGGTAGGCTCGAGTTCGAATGATCTCTAAGCTTTTTGTCGTATGAGCACCTGAAGTAATATTTCACAAGCTAAGCAGGCTCGAGTCCATTAGTGATTTAGGCTCGAGTTTAACACTATTCATGCCTAAGAGTTTTGGTTACTAGAAAGAGTGGACTGGAGCACGAATACAAACTCTGGAGTTTGTACACTTGCTTTTCTTTCTTCAGATGAAGGGCTCGAGTTCATATTCTTAGGCTCGAGTTCAGCTTAGTTTATTTCATGGCTTATTGAAGTGAACTGGAGGTTTGAACTTAAACTCTGGAGTTTGTAAAGAAGGAAAACTTGGGAGCTCTCTGCCAAGGGAAAACTCGAGCTTGCAATAATGTGCTCGAGTTTACCTATTTTGTAAACTCTTCTTCGTTTGTCAAACCATAGAGTAAACTCTACACAAAAGTATTAGGCTCGAGTCCATATACTTGGGCTCGAGTGTTCATCAATTTATAGCCATAGAAACAAGTGAACTCTACTCAAAAAGGATAAACTCTAAAGTTTAAAGAGATACATTTTAAATAGAAAACCTTCCGCCATGGGCAAACTCGAGCTTGTCTATACAGGCTCGAGTTTACTCATTTGTAAACTCTTTATTATTATACCATGAGAGTTTTGGCTCGAGTTTATTTACTCATGCTCGAGTTCGTTATGTTGAAGTAGCCTGCAAACTCGAGCTTGCTTAGTTAGGCTCGAGTTTTCGGTGACGAGAATGATTTTGACTCTTATGTCATTTTAAAACATTCATACTTGTTTACAATTGTTATTAATCATCAAAATACATAGAGAACTAACATTCTCCCCCTTTTTGATGATGACAACAATTAACTCCTTTAAAAAACACTGTTTTGATCATTTGAAATCATTGAAGCATAAGTGTTCAGTGTAAATGCATCAGAATTAGATTTTAACATTTAAACATTGATTCTGATGATTAGAGTTAGCAGCTTGACATAAAGCATAATACATATTGTCATATTGCATAAGCTAAAGCATTCAATGGTTTACAAAATGACATTAGAGTTTCAAATATACATATATCTCAAAAAAAAAATTAACAACTTGACTCCTTCTTCACTTCAACTCTTCTCCCCCTTTGTCATCATCGAACAATGGAGGATTAGATGGGATAGAAGTTGGCTGAAGAGTAGGATCATGGGTTGATGGTTCAGGGGCTATGGAGGTTGGGATTGGTACAGAAGTTGGTGGAGGGTCCGAAGAGCTAGGTCCAGCAGAATTGATGGACTGATTTTGTAAAATTATGTCCATTTTGTCATGGAGGCTAGACATAGACACCAAAAGAGTGGAGATTCTTACTGAGTGATCTCCAATTTGATCCCTGAGACCTTGCACTTTCTCTTTGATAATCTCATGTTCAAGAATGAGATCTTCTTGTGCATCAGAGAACTCCTCATATCCTTTCTTGACTTGAGTAAATCCTGATTCTATCTTGGAAGAAAGATCAGAAACAACTTGGGCAATGTAGGTCTTGATTCTTTCATCTAAATCAGAGGGAAAGGATTGTGGTGGAGGTGGTGCACTCTGAGCCTCTTGAACTCTAGATTGAGTAGCTCTGGTTCTAGCAGGTCTTGATGGTGCTCTGGAATGATCGCTTCCTTGATCAAAGCTTATCCTCATTAAGTTTAGGATATGCTAGCCAAATTTTGCTGGTTTTTCAGGTTTCTCATTGGCCGGTAAATACCATACCCTTTCATGGAACATAATCACCGAAATGAGACGGCAAAGGGTATCTCGGGATGTTTTTCTTCCATGGAAACGAAACTTGAACATCTCTTTAAAGATCCAATCTCCTATGTTATGAGGGACTTGATCTATGATAGAGGCAAAAATAGGGAAGTCCTTTTGGCAAAGTGAGTGAAATTGCCTCCCTTTTGGACTAGGTTTCTAGTGTATATATACCAAGCAGCTCTTTGCTTAGGGGGCATTGATACTGGAGTGAAATCCAGATTCTCTAAAGCATCAGGTACAAGCTCATCGGGTCTGAGGAGTGAAAATATTTGCCTATTTGTATATTTTGGAGAAGCAACGGGAGGGGATTTTGGAATTGGAGGAGGGAATTAAGGTATGCAAGCAGTGATGGTTATCTCGTTTTCCTCTAATGGTTGTGGTAATCCTTTCCTCAACCAAATTTCTATCCTCATCCAATAAATTATCACTTTGCATACAAAGAGTAAAGGTTTTAACAAAAGATGGACTATATGAAGCTCTAATGGATATGAGAGGTTCAAATTGTCTAAGCCGCTGGGTAAGATCAAGGTTACATTCCTCTTTAAAGCATCTAAATTGACATACACAGAGGGGCAGAAACTCTTAGCCTCATAATTCTCTTGGAATCGTATGGCATCCTCACCATATAGAGTAACATCCTCACTAGAGAATCCCTTAGGTATGGAGGAATGATTGTAAATTTCAAATAAGGCTGGGTTTTCTCTAGATACCTGAGGAACGAGTGTTGTTGGTGATGGGAGGATGATTGAGCTTGAGAGCTAGTTTGACTCGTTGTGGTCTTTCGAGACTTGTATATCGTTCTTTGCCCCTTCGAGATGGTGTGTCAGCAGTTGAAGCCTTCTTTGAGGTATCCATCTTGACTGTGGTTATTGGAGTGGCTTGGGTATGGTTTTCGTCGAGGAGATTGAGAGAAGTTTTTGGGAGAAATTAGGTTTAGGCTCGAGGGTGAGATAAAGTGAAGACGAGCAGTCAGGTTTTTAAAGAAATTTTATCGACGCAAACTCGAGTTCTTAAGTGTAGGCTCGAGTTTGTGTAACGGTACTTACCTGGAATTCAAGAGTGTATGTGTGAACCCTTGAAGTTTCTTGCTAGGCTCGAGTCGATCACTTTGTAGGCTCGAGTCTGTCAGGTTCTCTGAGCTAAGTTGCTCTCTGTCTCCCGCGAACTCGAGGTCTTTAACTAATAGGCTCGAGTCTGTCTGGTTCTCTGAGGTGGATTGCTCTCTGTCTCCCTCGAACTCGAGTCCGTTTACTTATAGGCTCGAGTCTGTCAAAATCTCTGAGATGAGTTGCTCTATGTCTCCCGCGAACTCGAGTCCGTTCACTAATAGGCTCGAGTCTGTCAAAATTTCTGAGATGAGTTGCTCTCTGTCTCCCGCGAACTCGAGTCCGTTCACTAATAGGCTCGAGTTTGGCGACCTGAGATAGTTGCATCTCTTTCTGGTTCTTTCGAGCTCGAGTCTATCTTTGGTAGGCTCGAGTTTGTGATAGCTTTGCTTGCAGTTGATTGTTTTGGGATTTCAATACACATCCTGCATAAAACATATCTACATACTCCGATGCTTAAGTTAGTAGACTATAATCATTAAAAACATAACTAACATTTGGATTACTCACAACTCATTGGGATTTACCATTCCCAATTCTCTTATTATGAACACAAATTGTTCTTTTGCTAGTGGTTTGGTGAAGATATAAGTGAGTTGGGATGAACATGACTTTCAGCAAGATATCTAAAAATTCTTTTAATATGTTCAACATGGGACTCCATGGGGGCAGATTGGAATCTAGCACACATTCCAACACTGAATTGAATATCTGGACGACTTGCTGTAAGATAGAGTAATGATCCAATCATTCCTCTATATTTAGTGATGTTGAAGTTAGTCCCCTTTTCATCAGCATCCGAGTTGCAGTTGAACTCATTGGAGTATCGCTCCAATACAATCAACTAGACCATATTTTTTAATAGATCTTTCAGATACTAGGTCTGGGAAATGAAGATTCCATCATGGCGTTGCTTGATTTGAAGTCCAAGGAAGTAATTAAGTTCTCCCATCATGGACATTTCAAATTCTCCCTGCATTGTCTTGGCAAATTCTTCACACATAGTATCATTAGTAGCACCAAAAATAATGTCATCAACATAGATTTGAACTATTAAGACATCACCAAGTTTATTCTTCTTTATAAAGAGAGTTGTATCTGCTTTTCCTCTAACACATCCTTGATCAAGAAGGAAAGTGCTTAACCTCTCATACCAAGCTCTAGGAGCTTGTTTAAGACCATATAAGGCCTTATTGAGGTGATAAACATGATCTGGATGATGTTCATTTTGAAAACCTGGAGGTTGTTCAACATAAACTTCCTCCTGTATAAAACCATTTAAAAAGGCGGATTTTACATCCATTTGAAAAAGTTTGAATCCTTTAACACAAGCAAAGGCTAGAAGAACTCTTATAGCTTCCAATCTAGCTACAGGAGCATAAGTTTCTTCATAATCAATTCCTTCTTCTTGATTATAGCCTTTTGCAACTAGCCTTGCCTTATTACGAATGATTATGGCGGATTCATCACATTTATTTTTGAATACCCATTTAGTACCAATG
The DNA here is from genome assembly GCA_025563575.1 of Acacia pycnantha. Lineage (NCBI taxonomy): Eukaryota > Viridiplantae > Streptophyta > Magnoliopsida > Fabales > Fabaceae > Acacia > Acacia pycnantha. The sequence goes on from JAMWYP010000291.1 coordinate 187,793, forward strand.
ACCGGATGGTCTTTAGGTCTGGGTACCAATGGTTCTTACTCCTTGATTTGCATCACCTATCACTTGATCCAGAGGATGACTCCTACTGTATCTCCATGATTTTGGTTGAGTTTGAACACTGTTTTCATAAGCATTTTCATAATGTTTTTCAGTTTCAGAATCATCTTGCAAATCTTTTTCAGTATTTGTTGAAACAGAGTCCTTACCATTATTGTGGATGAAGCACTTACATCCAAAGATATGCAAGTGAGCTAAGTAGGGTTTTCTTCCTTTATAGAGTTCATAGGAGTTTTGTCCAATTTCTTCCTGAGATATGCCCTGTTTGATATGTAACAAAGGCTCATAGCATCACCCAAAACACTTGAGATGTTTGGTTCTCATTTAGCATTGATCTTACCATTTCAAGAAGCACTCTATTCTTTCTTTCAACAACTCCATTTTGTTGTGGGGTTCTTGAGCCGAGAAGTTATGATTAATTCCCATACTATCACGAGAATTCTCCAAAGGCATGATTCTCAAATTCTCCACCATGATCCGTACGAATACCGCAATAGAGAATCCTTTCTCGTTTTGGACCTTCTTGGCAAACATAATAAATTGATCAAATGTTTTATCTTTTGATGATAAAAGAATGACCCATGTAAATCTTGAGAAATCATCTACTATAACCAATGTATAAAGATTGGCGCCAAGGCTTTTTACTCTATTTGGTCCAACTAAATCCATATGGAGTAATTGGAGAGGTCTATTAGTTGATATTTGCTTTCGACTTGAAAGAATATTTGGTTTGTTTACCTTTTGACATGCATCACAGATCATATCATTTTTAAAAGAAAGTTTTGGTAAACCAATAACCAATTCCTTTTTCTGTAGTTTATCAAGTTGAATCATATTGACATGTCCTAAACGCTTATGCCATAACCAACTTTCATCTAAGTTACCAACAAAACATTTTTCAGAATCGAATTGTTTTTAGATGCAGATTAAGAGTGTAACAATTACCTTCTTGGAGCTCTAAATAATGCTTTGGATTTAATACTATCTAAGGAGAGAGCATCCTTACTTACAATCAAACATTCTTCGAATCAAAGATGACTAGGTTTCCTTTGTCCGTGCTTTGACTCACACCGAGGAGGTTGTGACATAATCCATCCACAAGATAAACATCTTTGATGTGGCCTGGTTTCTCACATTCATAGCATATAATTGGTTTCTTAGTTTCGTGCTAGAATTTCCTTTGTGAAACCTTCGTGAGATTGGTCCTTTTGTAGAATTTCTTGAATCTTCGGACCATCATTCCTAGCTCACCATCTTCATCTTCATCTTCTTCATCGTCATCTGATTTTACCTCTTTGATGGTTTTAAGAGCTATTCCCTTGTTCTTGACATTGATGTCATTTAGCCCTTTCTTGAATTTGATCTTCCCTTCATACTCAGAAAGGCTACCAAATAATGCTGCTACGGAGGCCATTGATTCGCCTCGAGATTCTTCAATTGCAGTGACCTTGGCTTCCCATTCCTTGGTGAGAATATTCAGTATTTTCCTCACTTGGGCAGGTTGTTCATATTCTTTTCCCAAGGCAATGAGTTGATTGATCAGGTGAGTGAACCTGAGTTGAAATTCACCAATAGACTCTCCGGGCTTCATCTGCAATAAATCATATTCATTCATGAGAGTATTGATACGATTTTCTTTGATCGCAGCTGTTCCTTCATGAGCTATTTCAAGAGCGTCCCACATTTGCTTAGCAGATGGCAAAGTGCAGATTCTGAAATACTCTTTTTGGCCAAGAGCACTTTGCAGCATGTGGATTGCCTTCATGTTGAGAGTAACTTGTTTTTTATCATTGTCATCGTACTCTTCTTCTTTCTTGGGAGTTCTGATATCAGCTACAACTGAGGAAGGAACATAGTTTCCTTTCTCAAAGACCTTCCACAAACCAAACTCGAGGCCATTACATAGACCCCGAACTTAGCCTTCCGAATGAGTAGTGTTCTCCATTGAAACCCGGGGCTCGGCTGATTGAGGCTCCATCGGTAGAATTCCTTCCATTGGATCTTTGTGTCTAGGATGTTAATCCTTCAAATTGACAACCCGGCTCGATACCAAATGAAAACGAAAGGAAATCACCAAGAGGGGGTGAATTGGGGATTTTAAAACTTTTAAAATAACTTTGCACCCAAGTCGAAGCTAAACGTAAAGAGATAGGGAAAAAGAGCTTGACACAGAAAGTTTATCCTGGTTCGGTCTAAACTCTTGACCTACGTCCAGTCCCCACACTCTCTGGGTTTTTCTACTATCACTTAACTCGTATACACACTCGTACTCAAGGATTATCTCTCTCTAGGATACACTCTCCTTACAAGTAGTAATGAAATCCCAATCTCCAAGTCCCCTTGACTTGAGATTTTTACAATGAATGAGTAATTTGTATAAAAGCTCTCTCACGTAGAAGATATTGATAAACACCGAGGCTCTTTGTATATCAAAATACAGCATGAAAGAAAACTCGAATGTATAAGTAACTCTTGAGCTTGCTTTTCGTTTCGCTTTTTCTTTTCGTATCTTCGATGTTTGTAATCAGCTCCTTATATAGTGGTGAGTTGCTATGTGACCGTTACTTCTCAACTTAGCATGTTCTTCATTTGAAATTCAGTTTGATGAGGATTATAGCCGTTGGGTCCCGAATTTCGGCCGATTAAATTCCCGGACGCGTGAAATCATTCTCGCCTTCCGATTCTTCGCGCTAATTCAATGATTCGTTTGATCCAATTTAATACCGAAACATTCTCAATATAGAGTGGTTAAATATATTTGAATATACTAAATGAATGCAATCAATTCGTATAAACATGGTAAGTTTTGTAGTTCAAAACAATCAGGGTATCTCGGTTTATCTTCGTGAGAGCAAACTCTGGAGTTTGATGTAAACTCTGGAGTTTGTATTTTGTTTCACGATGTGAACTCGAGTTCACTAAGGTAGGCTCGAGTTCGAATGATCTCTAAGCTTTTGTCGTATGAGCACTCAAGTAATATTTCACAAGCTAAGGTGCTCGAGTCCATTAGTGATTTAGGCTCGAGTTTAACACTATTCATGCCTAAGAGTTTTGGTTACTAGAAAGAGTGGATCTGAGCACGAATACAAACTCTGGAGTTTGTACACTTGCTTTTCTTTCTTCAGATGAAGGGCTCGAGTTCATATTCTTAGGCTCGAGTTCAGCTTAGTTTATTTCATGGCTTATTGAAGTGAACTGGAGGTTTGAACTTAAACTCTCGAGTTTGTAAAGAAGGAAAACTTGGGAGCTCTTCAAGGGAAAACTCGAGCTTGCAATAACGTGCTCGAGTTTACCTATTTTGTAAACTCTTCTTCGTTTGTCAAACCATAGAGTAAACTCTACACAAAGTATTAGGCTCGAGTCCATATACTTGGGCTCGAGTGTTCATCAATTTATTGCCATAGAAACAAGTGAACTCTACTCAAAAAGGATAAACTCTGAAGTTTAAAGAGATACATTTTAAATAGAAAACCTTCCTCGCTATGGGCAAACTCGAGCTTGTCTATACAGGCTCGAGTTTACTCATTTGTAAACTCTTTATTATTATACCATGAGAGTTTAGGCTCGAGTTTATTTACTCATGCTCGAGTTCGTTATGTTGAAGTAGCCTGCAAACTCGAGCTTGCTTAGTTAGGCTCGAGTTTTTCGGTGACAGAATGATTTTGACTCTTTTGTCATTTTAAAACATTCATACTTGTTTACAATTGTTATTAATCATTAAAATACATAGAGAACTAACATAGGTGACACGTCGTGGTGATCTTTGCACCAGTACAGGTTAAACTGCCACTTGACGTTTGAAGAGTCAGGGCCTTTAAGGAACCACGGTTCAGCGCCGGACTTAGCGATCACCTTAAAGAAGCCGGGCTTAAAGTACTTGAAGGAATCAGACCTGGGTAAACAATGTCTCTATGGGAAGCCCCGAATGGAAGTCCAGCCCTTGAGCTCCGGTGGTTCCTTCCCGGACCGAGAGGTATGGGGGGTGAAGAAATAAAAACATGGAAGTCGTGCAAGGCGTTCCAGGTTCTTGCAAAACCGCTCAAAGGCAATTACATACCCCTACCCATTGGGATGTAGTTGCGACGGGGCTACGCCAATGAACTGGAGGGTGGCTATCTGGAACTCAGTAAACGGGAAGCGAAGGGGAATTTTTCAATCATATCTGGTGAGGGTCTGGCGCTGTTCGCGTTACCAGACTCCGACTCCGCGGTTTGAGAAGAAGAAGGCGAGGCCATTATACCTACCACAGAAATAAAAATAAAACAAGATCAGAATCTTCTTGGCATACCTGATGTCAAAGATTGAAGGCGTGTTTCCACAGCCAGAGTAAGATTGGAATCCAAGTCAACAGGATTCGGGGATGTAGCCTGAGAACCCGAGACAAGATTGTGACGGCAGGAGCCCAAAATCGAATCGGCGGTTGTGGAATCCCTGATGGAAAGAAGTCGGGTACATTCATACAGACAATCATAACAGGGACCGATGTAGTTGTCCACCTCAGCCTTAGGACCCGGCCTTTCCACGTCATCGTACTTATTAATCGGAGGAGCGGAAATTGCGGCCACGTCAGCGCCCTTGGTTGACCGCCTCGGATTAGCAGGGAATGAGGATGGGACGTTTGAACCTTCCCCAGCGGGTGGATCTCCCTGGCGAATTTTCGAAATCCTTGCCGGGGCTGCTCCAGGAGTTTTCCCTTTGCTCTTATGGTAATGACCGGCAAGCAGAGCGGCTTGCCTCGCTTGAGGAGAAGGCCTATCACCCCAGAGCCACCGACGGGCTCTTCCCCTCACAGTCTTACACAATTCCTCGAGTTCCTCGGGGGTCATGTCTTTTATATCCTTAGACATTTGTAATAACGCTCCCCGATTAAGATAGGAAGGGGGTTATTAGAGATGGAGGGTGAAGGCAAGGAGCAAATCACTCACAAACCCAACAGGTGAAACTAATTACCCAGAAACTCAAGGAAATACAGGCACATTTCAGAAAGCACTCAATTCGTTCAAGTATCGCCCGAAACAGGGCAGTAAAGATGCAAAGGAGAACAGAATTAAAGAAAGGATGGGGAAAACAGCAGTACCTGTCTAGGAAGTGGAAGATCACTCAGAAAAGTGCGGAAATGATGCAGGAAATGAATCCCCTCGCTATGCAGAGAGTTGAGTGGAAGAGAAAAACACCCTAAAGCAAAACCGGTGAAGTGGGAAAATGAAAGAGCATGCGGGTATTAAACTTTCGAAAACTCAACCGTCGGGGGTAAAAGCGTCATTTCACCCATAAAGGAAGGATGACGCGACACGGAATTTAATGCACATCCATCAGTCATTTAATGCCCTCAGGGCCGTAATGGCTCGCATCCCTCCGTTTCGGCTTAACGACAGTCGAGGGGTGCCGGTTGTCAAAAACGAATGATAACTGAAGAAGAGCAAGCGACATGAAGGTAGAGGGCTATCCCAATGTGCAGATTAGCCGACGTATTACCCCCCGCCCTGGAGCCCCGGTCTCTTCATTTAACCGAAAAACGTTTGAATGAGTCCGGACCATGCATCGATGTACCCCTCACTACAACCAAGTTTCAACCGGGCTTCGTTCACCCCAGATATCCAAGGCACTGACATCCACGATGGAGGTAACAACATCCCGGACCGATGCGTTCAATTAATGGGTCATCACAAGAGATACCTCGGCCCGGAGGGTTGCCTCATGTTTATAACCGGGTTAGTAAACTTGTGAAACTCGGTTCTAGCCGGGGTATTTCGACGCCGATAATTCGGTATCATTGTTATCTTAACGTTCGCGGCTTAAGGAGTAAGTCGCGAACCCGGATTATGCACTTAATCAACCTCGGTAACGAAAAGGAAAACTTCAATATTGGTGTTTACACATTTTCAATTGGTGTTTGCACGCATTCAATATACATTGAGACATGAAGGGAAAACAGAAATGAGACTTGCATTAATGCTAGATCGGATTACACTACGCTCTTACAAGGAAATAAACTGACAAGCTCGTATACAAAGGTGATTAAAAAGATCAAAATACGGGAAATCAGGTTACATTCGCAAAGATAGTTTATGAACTCAATAGTTACAACAGGTGATGCTGATCAACCAGATTCCTCCTGCTACGGTAGGGACGGCTGAGAGTCCGCACTGGCGCAGGTCTTTTCTGGATGTGAAGGAAGCCCTAGAAAAGTTCAGACAAGTCCAGGTAGACTGGCAAACAGGTCAAGGGCTTCCTGTGGTGGATGAAGAAGCTTAGAGGGTGAGCAACTCCCAGCCTAAGATCCCATACGAAGTAGAGCTAGAAACGTGAAGACTGGAAAATACCTCTGGGATCCCAAGCGTCCACCAAGCGACGCTAATGAAGACTGGCAAATACATCTGAAGGTGCAACCATGGCGTTGCTCCCGTTGAGGCCTCTTCTGGATTTTGAAGGCGAACCTTTCTTCTCCACATGACTGTAAAAGGGGGAACCAACCAACTCATGATAGAGTTTGAAAATCTCACTCGAAAACTCATCGTTTTTGCGGGAGAAAAAACTTCGGATGGCCATATATATAGGTCAGACGGATGGCAACGGCCACACGACAATAAATGACGTTTCAATACAAGCGGCGTTTCCTTTTTCATGGAAGGAATAAGGACGGTTAAAGGGTACGAGCATTAATTGCGCACGAAGACCTGGGGAGGGTAGACGGTTCCCAATAAGAGTAAAGACACGACCACATTACGCCAGATAAGCAAACCGAACAGACACCAAATTAAAGAACGCCACGTGTCTCACCGTCCCTGAAGACTGGGGGCGACGCACACGCGAAAAGAAGGCGGATCCCGACCATCTTTTTGTATGGTTAAAATCTCGGCTATTTGCGAAGAACATCGAACCCCGCTTCTCAGTCGAGTGAACCCGTCACCATGAGCTTTCGCAACTCGATCGCTCCCAAGACGTTTCCCGGTTCCTATGTTACGCGAAGCCACTTTCATCAGTCCATACATGAACCTGATCCCTTCTTTTTCAGGACAATTTAGATTTGGGGGAGTTCAATATTTCAACACAGACGAAGTTTCAAAGCAAAGTCAACCCGGATTACATGTCTGGGGGCAACTCAATCAAAATACAAGTAACTCCGGAGTTCTTTGAAACTCAGATAGACGCTTTATCAAGGTCAAATGAGTTACGAAAACTCCGATACGATATCCAGAGTACATTACGGATCCAGCCCGGCAACCCCGCGGGCCGGGATTACCCGGCTGGGGGGCAACTATACTACTCAGTTGTCTTTAACTGGGATCATTGCAAACTCGAACTATCGATCAAACAATTAATCTCGGCTGCTCAGAGACCTGAACATCCGAGCTTGGGGGCAACTGTTAGCGACCTAGTCAAGGCCCACTAGCCAACGCGGGGCAACCCACGTAGATCGCAACCTTCTAACCGAAGGGCCTAGTCACCAAGGCGGTTAGCTAAATCCTCGGGCACGCACGACGTGGGAGCCGGAGATCTAACCAACCAGGTATACTCTATATATACGGATAGGAGATACGCGGCCAAGGTACACAGTTCGAACCCTGAACTATTTAGATACAGTTACACAGTGCACACACCGCACCCCCTTTGGCGAAACGCCTGGTTGTGTACTGTGATCCACCCTTCTCCTGTACACTTGCTCCATAGGCCTTTAGGAGGAGCGCACCGATCCTAGATCAAATACCCGGCCACTCCCTAGGCCGGACATCTGAGTTCTACACCAGAACATTTTTCTTAATATCTATAAATTCGTTATTTAATTCTTTCATTTAGAACCAAAGGGGGTGTGTTGTAAACATTACGAAGCATATTTAAAGCTTGATTTTATGTTTTAAAGAGCAACCTCTTTTGAAGAAGAACATTAATTCCGCAACACAAATGCTCCCTAGCATTCTAATTGTCGATTCTAATTTCGTGTTCTCAATGTCAATATGAGATAACTAGTTTACCAAAAGGGAAAAACATTTATCATATTATAGGAGAAGTGTTTTCTCATGTCATACACACATAAAATGGTGGGACCCACATATATATATAATTAGCATTATATATATATATATATATATATATATATATATATATATATATATATATATATATGTGGGTCCCACCATTTCATATGTGTGTAGGAATCTTCTTCTTCTCATGCAACATGAGAAGTAATTTAAAACCCTTACCAAAATTAAGGAAATTAATTTCATTATTTGTTACAATTATGTGTAGGTTTTCATAAATTCCCTTTTTAATCTTGTGCATCATAACTATCTCTTGATGGAAATCCCCATTACTATGTGTGATCAATATGGATATTTTAGGAAACAAAATAAAAAATTTGGAAGGCAACTTAAATTGGGATATTATATTTAGAACTAACGTAAACTCCATATGTAGATCCTATGTACTTATCCGGTCCTAAATATAGGACATAGTTTATACTGCAATTTCTACTACAAACTATGTGCTACATTTAGGACCGGAGGTAGTATTTGCGACCAGATGTAGTGAAAAATGACACACACAATTATAAGGGGAATGATAATAAGGGATGACACATTAATGATTTTGTTACACTGCAAGCTAATTGATCGATCACAATTATTTAATTATATAATGATTCATTCTCTGGCCAATCTCATGAAAAGAAATATTCCACGAAGCTTGGAAATCATCAAATGACATTGTAATACCCTAATGGTAAATACTCGTTTCACTTGTAAATTTGTCCAGTTTGAGTGGTAAATACTGATAGATATTTTATAGTTATAAAACGTGCAAGTGAATGCTAAATACTCACAGTGCGATTGATTAAAAAAAAAAAAAAGGAAAATGACGACCATTTTCCTAGAAACAAAAATAATCACAACTAGATCCCTTGAAATAATCAATTGGGATGAAGTCCCATGGGACTTGGGTGATATTAATTTGAAATGTGAAAATGGCTGCTCATGCACTTATATTAATGGTTGCTCACTCGTTATTGGATGTTCACGCACTTGTCAACACCTGCTAATTCTTTGACCAAAAAAAAAACACCTGCTAATTAAATAGACTTGTGTACCGGCACGCAAGGGTGGGAGGAAGAGGACAATTGATGACAAGGAGGCATTATTTCATGTAACATCCCATTTTCAAAAGCCGATTTTTTTTTTCATTTAAAATCATCAGAGTAGAGCATCGGAGCAAGAGAGTAACTGATACTTATATTCAAAATGCCAAATGGCTATTGCAGTAACGGTACATTGATCCGAGTGTTTAACGTAAACGTAACTACATAACAAACGAAAGTCTTCAGCCGCTTCTCTATGCGTGCTGCTTGCCTTTATCCTCGGTCCTCGGTCCTCCCGACCCTGAAGTTGTTAAGAGTTGAGGTCCAACGCGCACGACCTCGTGTAACGGTTAACCTCATGTTTACATATACAATATATGGACTACAGATAGCTACCTCATATAAGCATACCATACACATAGCACATATACGCATACAATATACATCAGAGTTAGTGTTACAGTACGCGAACGTACATTCGTTGACGATATGCGGTACGTGTGACGATCGGTACGTGATCAAAAATATCCTATAAGGATAATAACATATTTATTAATGATCAACATCATAACAGTCATTTTAGTCACAAATGACCATTTTACCCTTGACTTTGCTAACCGGCGAAATTTCGCAAGAGCTTCGCTACTTTGACTCTAATCTTCCAAAATTTTGCCATATCTCTATTCCCAACATATTTTCGAAATAAATACCATATTTAACACTAAAACATGATATCAAAATCATACTTGGAAGATTAAAGATCAAACTAACATTTCTACCCTAGAACTTCAAGAACTACCGAACTAAAACTAAGAACCGAAGAACTTACCCTTGAAGAACTTCCTCTTCCTTCTTGCTCTCACTTCTCTCTAACTTCTCTCTAGAATTTCTTTGTGAATTGGTGAGTTTTGAAGAGGAATGAAGGGCCTATTTATAGCCAAAGTTCAAGGACCCAAATGGTATAACAATTTCTCCCTTACTCATTCTTGGCCATTGGATTAGGAACCACTTTTTGAAGTTTAATCTCCTCCATCCAAGCTCCATAGCCAACCTCCCCCTCCCCCATTTTCAAAAAAATGATGTCACCTAGGTGATGTCACCCCTAATCTTTATGGATTCATCCGATAAAATCCTCGTTCGGTGTTCTAATCGCGTAATCTTAACTAATCTCAAAAATTCCTCGATGTAGTCTTGGAGGTCTATTCTTTCTCTTGAGAAATATTTAGGTTAATAAAAATTATGGTCCCATTAAGGGTATTTCCTAGCCTGTTAACCATTTTAGGACAAACTCCGTCGGTTACGGAAATGACATCGGAGATAACCAACTCCGGGATAAAATTATACTTGTTCATAATATATACTAATCTTAGAAACCTAGTTCATGGTTTTCAAAATAGGATTTAATTCCTATCGGTTCTCATTTATCCCATTGGCCTTTTCACCAAATATCACCTTTTTAATCCAAAATATCATGATATTTTCATAAAACCCACAACCCTTTTCACACACATATTTTCTCTCCTTTTTCTTGTAAATTTTGGTTCCCTCCCCCAACATTGACTTTTCAACTTTGATTCAATTTGTATTATTAATTATCCTATATTAATTAGCTAGGAATTCTCCCATTGGTTCTTAGCTAATTACATGGATTAAGGCTTAACTTGTTTGAACCCCTAGATTAGCTTTAGAAGATTCAATCTTGGCCCTTAATTGACCATTGATATTTAATTAGGGATTTAATATAATTAACCTTGGATATTACCTTTGTTCATGCCTAAACAATTAGCCATTAATTATTTATTTAACCACTTACTAATTGTTGATAATATTCTTAATTAGGATTAATCATTTTCTTACAGCTATTTTATTCACATTGATAATTTATGTCCCATGCATTATATTAAAAATTATGGGGCAACTTATGTTCCCAAAAATAATATTAAATTTCGCCTCATTATTTTCCAAGGAAAATAATCCCATAAATTATCTAAATTAGAGACAACATACTTTCTAATTTTTAATAAATATTTCATTGCCTCTTAGGATTTATCATAATATTCTCAGGGTATTCTATGACCTACAACTGAATTTTAGGGATTTTGGCACTTAATTCCTTCTAATTTCAAGAGAAATTACCCTAGAAAATAAGGTAAATACCTCACAATATTTGAGACCACATATTCACCTATTTCCAATATGTATTATTTACTAAATTATGATGCTTATCATAAATAAGATTTTTAGGGTATTACATTTCATGATATGAATAACCATATTTTAATCATGACAACAATATGTGGTATGTCTAAATAAGTCCACTTAATCAGCAGCATTTAATAAGTGAGTGAATAAGTGAGTGAGCAACCATTGACAAGTGCATAATTAACCATTAACAAGTACATATGAACTATCCAGGATTAAAACACCAACATTTATTATATGACATTATTTGCAAGTAAATGATAAGAATAACCATATTTCATCACCAAGAAAAAAAAATAGGGCTTACAACCACCAAAGAACTGTACTCAAACAAACCCAAATTTAGAGGGGGAAAAACACACACACACACGCACACACCTTGCAATTAACAAACTATAAGAAAAAAGCTGTAAGTTTTGTCATGACGCTCAAATTGAGAGCTGCAACTTTTTAAGATTCATTTAGTACTGTGAAAAGAAGAATAAGATTCTGTCCTGGTCATACTAGACTGTAGTGGGATTCCAATGTATAACAACCTGATTGAAGAGTAAGTTATAAGCAACTCTCTAAGCATTCTTTCACTAGTCACACTTCTTGATCCTTTTGACACCTGAAACACAACCTAGTTAATTAACATTCGGATCAATGTACCGTTACTACAGTCAGCCAGTTGGCATTTTGAATATATATATCAGTTACTCAATCGCTCCGATGCTCTACTCTGATGAAAAAATTTTATACTGCTTTTGAAAAACGGGATGTTACATCGGGCATTTTATATCGCTTACTCATTGTCCAAACGTTAGTGCATACTCTTCGTTTCCGCAATACTCTGATGTAGCACCTCAAACTCTGTTGCTTTTTTTTTTTCTAATACTATGTTTTCTTAAACAATACGTGGTATGGAATTTGGGGTGTTACAAATGTACAATATCTTCTCAGTCTACTATACCTTTTATTCCCCACCCCCCTCATCAACGTATTTATGTGATTGCAAATATTAATGGGGTTTCCATCAATGAGGATAATGATTAAATAGGGTATTTTAGAAAAACCAACAAAAGTTTTTTTATATAGAACTAACTTATTTAATTAGTTTTCTTAATATCTATAATTTCGTTATTTAATTCTTTCATTTAGAACCAAAGGGAGTGTGTTGTAAAGATTACGAAGCATATTTAAAGCTTGATTTTATGTTTTAAAGAGCAACCTCTTTTGAAGAATAACATTAATTCCGCAACACAAATGCTCCCTAGCGTTCTAATTGTCGATTCTAATTTCTTGTTCTCAATGTCAATATGATAACCAGATATCTAGATAATTTACCAAAATTCAGGAAATTAATTTCATTATTTGTTACAATTATGTTTAGGTTTTCATAAATTCCCTTTTTAATCTTGTGCATCATAACTATCTCTTGATGGAAATCCCCATTACTATTTGTGATCAATAAGGATATTTTAGGAAACAAAATTAAAAATTTGGAAGGCAACCTAAATTGGGATATTATATTTAGAACTAACGTAAACTCCTTAACTAGATCCTATGTATCATCCGGTCCTAAATATAGGACATAGTTTATACTGAAATTTGTACTACAAACTATGTTCTACATTTAGGACCGAAGGTAGTATTTGCGACTAGATGTAGTGAAAAATGACACACACTTATAAGGGGAATGATAATAAGGGATGACACATTAATGATTTTGTTACACTGCAAGCTAATTGATAGATCACAATTATTTAATTATATAATGATTCATTCTCTGGCCAATCCCATGAAAAGAAATATTCCACGAAGCTTGGAAAGCATCAAGTTGATGAATATAAATTTAGTGATGGATTCCATGCTACATAAATTGAGTGAGAATGAAGTTTCTCCTAAAGCGTGGAAAAGAATAAAGCCTACTTTGAATTTTATTCAAAAAAAAAAAATTAAAAGTGAATCTTAGTACTTACTTTAAATAATAAACATATATACAAGCAAACTAAGAATGGTTTGGAATCCAATGGACAGAGCTCCAGGCACATACAACATGAATACCTGTCTACATAGAATCGATTCATAATCAAAGTTGAAAATCTAATTTAATAATTAATTTTAGAAATAATTTATGTTTAAGAATCACTAATGGTAAATACTCGTTTCACTTGTAAATTTGTCCAGTTTGAGTGGTAAATACTGATAGATATTTTATAGTTATAAAACTGTGCAAGTGAATGCTAAATACTCACAGTGCGATTGATTAAAAAAAAAAGGAAAATGACGACCATTTTCCTAGAAACAAAAATAATCACAACTAGATCCCTTGAAATAATCAAATTGGGATGAAGTCCCATGGGACTTGGATGATATTAATTTGAAATGTGAAAATGGCTGCTCATGCACTTATTAATGGTTGCTCACTCGTTATTGGATGCTCACGCACTTGTCAACACCTGCTAATTAAATAGACTTGTGTACCAGCACGCAAGGGTGGGAGGAAGAGGACAATTGATAACAATGAGGCATTATTTCATGATAACAATATGTGATATGTCTAAATAAGTCCATTTAATCAGCAGCTGTTAATAAGTGAGTGAGCAACCATTGACAAGTGCATAATTAACCATTAACAAGTACATTTGAACTATCCAGGATTAAAACACCAACATTTATTAGATGACATTATATGCAAGTAAATGATAAGAATAACCATATTTCATCACCAAGAAAAAAAAAAAATTGGGCTTACAACCACCAAGGAACTCTACTCAAACAAACCCAAATTAGAGGGGGGAAAAACACACACACACGCACACACCTTGCAATTAACAAACTATAAGAAAAAAGTCGTAAGTTTTGTCATGACGCTCAAATTGAGAGCTGCAACTTTTTAAGATTCATTTAGTACTATGAAAAGAATAATAAGATTCTGTCGTAAGTTTTGTCATGATGCTCAAATTGAGAGCTGCAACTTTTTAAGATTCATTTAGTACTGTGAAAAGAAGAATAAGATTCTGTCCTGGTCATACTAGACTGTAGTGGGATTCCAATGTATAACAATCTGATTGAAGAGTAAGTTATAAGCAACTCTCTAAGCATTCTTTCACTAGTCACGCTTCTTGATCCTTTTGACACCTGAAACACAACCTAGTTAATTAAGCTTTTAGTGTCATTAAGAAAAGGCCCCATTAGATACCTTTTTTTTTTTTCTTCTCATGATCCTTGTTCTACTCTTCATATGTATGTGACATCCACACCATTTATATTACTCCCTCTGATCTCAAATGTAGGAACTAGTTAAATGTAAAATATCTACTAAGTCTACTAGTCTACTATACCTTTTATTTTATTTTCTTTTGTTAACATATCTATGTGATTGCAAATATTAATGGGTTTTCCATCAACAACGGTAATGATTAAATAGGGTAATGATTAATGGGTTTTCCACAAACAAGGGTAATACAGCGCCCCCGATTTTTTTATTTTTTTTTAAGGAAAGTTTTAAATGTATTAAAAAACAAAAGAATATAAACAAGGAAAAAAAATAATATTAAAAAAATATTCATGAAATTAAGTGAATACTGAAGATGCAATAAGAGAGGCAGTTATTTTACAAACCTATCATTTAGAAAAGCAAGGCTAAGTATTGTTAGAAATGCAACTATATAAATTACAATGAAGGGTGGGCACTCAATAAGTTCAAGTACATAAATTTAATAACAATAGTATATTACAATAAAAATAATTACAATGTCATCTTTCTAGGCCTTATTTTTTGGAATTCCATCATAATTGTCTTATTATCAATGTTATGAAATATATCTTTTTCAATATAAGACACTAAGCAATCATTCAACCATTCATCCCCCATCCGATTACGAAGTGTAGTTTTGATGTATTAAGAGTATACACTTAATTTAAGGGTGGACAATCATTCAAACATGTATTAATTTAAAAATAAAAATTCTCCAACTCCCCAATTCAAGAGTGGGCACTTCCCCCCCCAATCCACTACTTGCATCCGCCTATGCCCCAACTAGGTGTGAGCATGGTGCCTAGATGCCCGGTACGCCCGCCCAAGCCTGGCAAAAAATTGCCCAGCCCAGCCCTAAAAAAGTGGCCCGATGTAATACCCTAATTTTCATAATTCATATGAACATTATATTTTGGCTAATTATTAGCAAAATTACAAAGGTGACTATGTGTCTCAAAGAAATATAATCTATTGATTATATTTTTGTCTAAATTTTACTTTGGAATTAATTAACCAATGGTTAATTATGAGACCACAATTAAAGATTATAAAATATAATATTATTATCATATTAAATCATGGTTCTTCTATAAACCATAAAATGCAAGACAGTGTTATATAAACACTTAAACAAATTAATGAAAATTAGCAACAATAGATGAACAAGTTAGCTTGCACTAATTGAGATTAGTGTAACACCCCGGTTTTCACAATTGTTTTCATAGCGTTTTGATCAGAGTTTTGAGCGACGGAATTTTTTTTTTCATAATAAAGAGTAACTGAATAACATTGATGACAGTGTATCTGGCTGTTCATAAGGCCGTATATTTCTCCGAGTGTTTACATCTAATGTAAATACAACAAAACTAAAGCGTCTCCGTCTGGTCTTCATGCTAGCTCCTCGCCCTTGTCCTCGATCCTGGATCCCTTGGATCCTGAAGTTATAGCTGAGATCCAATTTACCCCATTGGATCTCAGGTAACGGTTAACCTCATGCTTACAAACAATATATGAACAACAGTTATTTCTAATATTACAGCATTGATCAATCCAGTACGTCGTATGATCATTTAATAACAACGTAAAAACTGTAGTAGTGATCTAAGTATGATTCCTTAATCACAGTGCGTCTAAGTACGGTTCCATAGACACGATGTATCTAAGTACTGCCCATAGTCACTGTGTATCCAAGTACGGGATGTATCTAAGTACGGCTCCATAGACACGGAGTATCCAAGTACGGGATGTATCTAAGTACGGTTCCATAGACACGGAGTATCTAAGTACGGTTCCATAGATACGGTGCATCTAGCACCGAATAGAATGGCTGTAAGTGTCTATCATGGGGCCTCACCGACTTTACGGCGACTAATTGGCACACCCACATAGACTAGCCTTGCCTTCGGCACCAAACTATTCATACAACATATCATCACATATATGCATTCAATAATCATCAAAGCTAGTGTTACAGTATGCGAACGTACCTCCGTTGACGAACGTCGGTAATTCTGGCGGAAACGGCACGTTTTGACGGAAAACAGCGAAACGTCCGACAGCGGCACATCAAACAGCGGTTCGACAGCGGTTCGATGATCAAAGATATCCTATAAGGATAAATATCCCATTTGTCAATATTTGACATTATAACAGGAATTTTAGGTATAAATTACCATTTTGCGCCTATTCCCCTAATCGACGGAATTTCGCCAGCACTTCGTTACTTTGACTAATTTCTTCCAAAATTTTGCCAGAACTTCGAACCAATCATGATTTTCAAAATTCCTACTTAAAATACCCCTATCATATGATATCTAATCATACTTGGAAGATTAAAGACCACTCTAGCATTACTACTCCAACTATCAGAACTACTAAGCTTAAGACTCTGCATCGAAAACTTACCCAGAGCTTTCACGCAGTTTTTCTCCAGAGCTCCTCTCTCTAAAACCTCTCTCTAGATTTCAAAATGCCTAAGCAAATGGTGTGAGAATTATGAAGAGAATGGTGTCCTATTTATAGAAGAAGTCATGGAATTTCAACCGTCGGATCAACTTTATGAGATCGAGTCCTAGCCCTTCATTTTGGAAACTTTGCAAACAAGTCTTCCCTCTCTCTTCTCTCCCTTGGCCGTCCTGCCCCTCCCCAAGGTGGCATCCCTTGGCCAATCACAAGGTTCCATGTGTCCTGCTTCCAGAAGCCTTTGCCGGTAGAATCTCCGATCAGTGTCCGAATCACGTAATCTCGGAAAATCTTAGAAATCTGGAATCATAACTTTGAAGACATTTTCTCACTCACTAAAAATACTTGGTCTAAACAAAGTTTTGACCTCGTCCAGGTATTCTCCGGTCCTGCTGAAGTTTTACTAAAACGTGTCTGTTTTGAACGAACTTCCTAATCATCAACTGGACAAAAATTCACCGATTCCAAATATGTCCAGGAAATCATAAACTCATCTCCAAATGTTGAGTTACAATTTATTTTGTTCAAATCCTAATTTTATGACTATCTGCTTATTTCTCAGATTTTCCCTATTTCGTCTTATTACTAACTTCTTCTACCGATCTCAGAAACGACTCCAGGTACAACTCAATTCGAGATAAAAATCCACTTATCAATATTATACCCTAACTTTAGAAATCCTGTTCCTGGTTCTCTAGATAGGATCTGATTCCTATAGGTAATTATTTACTTTTTACTATTTTACTTTAATTAATTTCTAATTAAGAGTTTTGTTTCTACACTTCATCTCATTTTCATTTCCTCTTTTTTTTTTTTTTTTTCTACACCATGTCGGCACACACACAATTATATATATATAATTTTTATTTTATTTTTTAATTAATTATTATATAATTTAATAATTTTTTTACATAATTTTTTACAACTTTTTCCCTATTGGTCCATACTTGTATTTAGGCTCAAAATTACCTAATCTCATTTATTTTTCTCAATATCTTCCAATTAATTAGCAAATATATTTATGCTAATTTTTAGCCATATTCCCCTAATTTTAGGGTTTCACACAATTATCTTTGAATTTCCTTTGTTTAGGCTTAAGTAATTAGCCAATAATTACTTAACTAATTTCTTAACCATAGTTGATAATTTTCTTAATTAGAACAACTCATTACCTCACTACTTTTGCACTGACATTTGTGTTTTCATGTCCTTTGCTTTATATTAGAATTTACAGGACATTTTGGTCATTTCAATACTTTTGAACATTTTTCTTTAATTTTTCCAAGTTTATAATTTATTAAATTACCAAAATTAGAGGCAATATACTCTCTTAATTTTAATAATTATTTTACTGCCTTTTAGGATTTTTCACAATTCTCCTAAGTTACTTATGTCCTATAAGGGCATTTTCATCATTTGGCACTTTGGCACTTAAATTCTCTAAGTTCCAAGAAATTTTCCTTTAGAAAATAAGATAAATTTAACATATTCTTTGAGACCACAAGTTCACCTATTTTTAATAGGTATTATTTCACCAATTTATGATATAGATTTTTAGGGTATTACAATTAGTTGTATAATCCTTCAAGATGATTAGAGGCAAATTAGGATCATCAATGAGGACCATTAATTTTGAAAATATGAAGACCAATGGAAGATGGGATTATTTTACTAATAATGCTCTAATGACTTGGATTATGGAGTAAACCAATTAATCAATGTGAGATGCAATGAAAGGACAAATTAAGCAATGGATTAAGGGTTAATTAAGCTTTGTTAATCAAGCTTTGAAAAGTCAACAATTTCAACTAAGATTAATGTACAAGATTAAACCTAGTAAAGTTAAATCTAATGGCTCCCAATTAATCCTATAATGAAGCTAAATCCATGTGATTAATGGGGGACCAATGGGAGGCTTTGCATGTGAGATACTTTTGACAATTGAAACATAAATTAAGGAGAGAGGGAGGACGAAATTTCTTGTGGATGGAGGGAAGGAATTGTTTAATATATAAACCTTCAACACATGGGATATTTAAATCCTTAATTGAGTCATCTAATGACATCATGATATCTTCCCAAAAGTCCACTTTTTGTGTCTAGCATGTGTGGATGATTATTAGCCAAGTTTGCTTTGTGTCTAGCATGTGTGGATGATTATTAGCCAAGTTTGCAAGACAAATATCCAAATGCAACTAGATAGGCTAACTAAACAACTACAAGTTGACATGTAGTTTCAAGGTAACTAAAGACTTATCTTATGGCATTAATTAGCTTCATAAAATCAGCCCCTAAAGTCTTTAAGGTTGATTAGCACAGGAGATAATTAAGAGACCAATGAGAAGCCTTAGACCATGAGATTATTTATAAATGAAATATGGATCCCCTATAAGTAATATGATTTTTCGAAATAATAAAAAGGAAAAGGTGGAAGATGAATTTTATAAATTATAAAATCAAAGAATTGAGATTAATCCTCATAAAATTAAATGGACCAATGGGAAAATTAAGCTATGAACCACAAGAGGCCACATCATGTGGTAAGAAAAAGTTGTGGAAAATAAAAGGCCAACAAAGCAAGGAAGTGTGACGGAAAAATGGATGACATCAACCCCCCTTAGCCATGAATTTTGAATGGTTAAGGAGGAAGTTGGGTAAATTGTATTGTCATTTGGGTCCTTGAAGTTTCTCTATAAATAGAGACCTTGCTTCTCTTCATTTCCTCACACCAAACACAAATCACTTCTAATCCTTAGGGATAGGGAGTGAGATGTGAGTTCTTTTTGGAGGAGATGAGCAAGAAAGGAGGTGAGGAGCAAGAAGGATGAAGGACTAGCAATATTCCTCAAGGGTAAGTTTTCTAGTTTTTAGTTTTTGTAGTTCTTAGCATAATTGTAGTTTTAATCTTGGAAATTGTTAGGAAAATTCCTTTACTTGTTTTTAGGACTCCTTGCATTGAAAAATTCCTAATGAGGTAAAAAATTGTGGGGGAATAAGTTTTGGAAGGTCATAGATCAAGATTATGAAAGTCGTAGGATTTTCGGTTTAAGATCCTGTGTAGCTAGCGAAATTAATGCTATTATTTTATATATCAAATGATCTTCAAAAATCATGAAATTTTACATGAGTACAGTAGACATGTGGGGATTTCCAAATATATAAAATATGTATCATTTGGAGTTCTACATAAGGATATAAAAATCCTTGAAGTTAGGCTACGTTTTCTGGGAAAAATCTAGGCAGCGTTGAGAAAATATCAAACTGTGAGTGATTACTGATGTTATAGCTTCTGGGAATATTTTTCCTTGAAAATAGACATGTCAATGGTCATGAGGAATATTTCAGAACCTCAAAATGATGTTTGTAGAATTAATTATGAGTTTTCAAAGATAGTGAAAAATCTGCCCAGAAATGCTGAAATGACGTTTTTAATAAAATGTAGGGTAAAAGTAAATCCACCAAGGGTAGAAAGGTAAATTAACCCTTTAGGATATTATTCTAAGTGATATGATATTAAGTGTAATATCATATAAGTTATGGAAAAGGAATTAATCTGACGATGACGTATAGGATATCCGTGATCAAGTCCGGGAGTCGAATTCCAAGGACGGACGTCTTGGTAATTACACGGTGAAAGGTACGTACGCGCATCGTAACACTAACTCTGATGCTTATTGAATGCTTATATGTGATAGATAATAACTTTGCATCTGATGTGTGCTTATGTACTATTGGGATACATCTGCTGTGTGCTTATGTACAGTTGGGGATATATCTGTTGTGTGCTTATGTACTGTTGGGGATACATCTGCTGTGTGCTTATGTACTATTGGGATACATCTGCTATGTGCTAATGTACCATTGGTATACACCTGCTGTGTGCTTATGTATTGATTGTTGCTGTAATGCCATGAATATTGTCATACATAAACTGTTACATAAGCATGAGGTTAACCGTTTCTTGAGGTCCGATGGGTATTGGACCTCAGATCTGTCTAAGGTTCAGGAAAGGAACCAAGTTCAAAGAAGGCACCAGTAGATGAAGCCATGAAAAGGCATCGATGGATGGAGCCGTGAAGAGGCACCAGTCGAGATAAGAGCCGAAAGAAGTCTAACAGAGCCTATTTTCTGGCATGGATCTAATGAAGTTACCTCAAATAGTTTGGTGCCGAAGGCAAGCTAGTCTATGTGGGTCAGTCAATAAGTCGCCGTGAACTCGGTGAGACTCCCATGATAGACACCTACCTGGCCAATCTATTTGATTAACCGAGTTAGGTTCATTGCCCCAAGTCTAGTTAAGGCTTGGTTGAAGATTGTATAGTTACCATGTAAAAGTTGTAATTATACAAAGCTCTGTATATTGTATCACATAGATATTCCTCGGGATTTTCAATTTAACCAAGATTTGTTAGGCATCATCATATGTCGGGGCATTTTATATCGCTTACTCATTGTCCAGAAGCTAGTGCATGCTCTCCGTTTCTGCACTACTCTGATGTAGCACCTCAAACTCTGTTGTTTTCTTTCTCTAAAACTATGTTTTCTTAAACAATAAGCGGTATGGAATTTAGGGTGTTACACCTGAAAAATATTTGGGCAGTTTTGGGCTGGGCCAATAACTGGGCAGGGCTGGGCATCGGGCAGGGGGTCTTGGCCTGCCCATTTGGCCCTGCCCGAAAAATTAAATATATTTAAATAAATATTATTCTATATATTTTATTTTATTTAAAAATATTATATTATTATATCTAAATATATTATACTATAATTCATGTATTTCCAAAGCTTTG
Source organism: Acacia pycnantha (assembly GCA_025563575.1). Taxonomy (NCBI): domain Eukaryota; kingdom Viridiplantae; phylum Streptophyta; class Magnoliopsida; order Fabales; family Fabaceae; genus Acacia; species Acacia pycnantha. The sequence goes on from JAMWYP010000291.1 coordinate 209,616, forward strand.
AAATTCTGTGAAGTGTGAACTAGAATCTTTATGGAGCAGAGCAATGCGTCACTACTTGGGCAAGGGAAGCCCACCCTGCTCAGCTCGCCTTTGCCCAGCCCAAAAATGGTTAGGGCTTTTATCGAGCAGGGTCGGGCATTGGGCTGCAAAATGCAGCCCCTTCATTCTTCGGGCTGGGCATCGGGCAGGGGTCTCTCCTTGCCCAGCCCTGCCCATGCCCAACCCTAGCCCCAACCCAACTAATTTGATTCAACTGCGTCTCTTCTTCATCTCCAACAAATTTATTAATCAAATACAAGAAATACTTACATACTCTAGGAGTATCACGTTTCGAAATTTTTCAAATGAAAAACATAACAACTCAAAACATTTAAATCCTAGTTGGCTAATGACTCATGAAAAAATTCAAATTTTGTCTTCTTCTTAAGAAAAAACATCTTAAAAAAACAAACAAAATTATCAACCAATATTTTTCTTCAAAACAAGATTAAATTTGAACTTTTTTCATATGAGTCATCCACCAACTAGGACTACATGGATATAAATTGTTATGTTTTCACTGAATGGAGTTCGATGACATGGTACTCTTAGAGTATGTAAGTATTTCTCATCAAATACTACTTTATAATGAGAAAGAAAAGAATTTATTTATTTTCTTCTATTCGTAAATGTATTAAAAATATAGTTTCATAGCTTATAAAAGAAGTAAATTAATTAAAACTTGTATTATACACACACACACACAGATACCATATAAATATACATATACATATACATATATATGTGTGTGTGTGTGTCTATATATATATGTGTGTGTGTGTGTAGATAGATATACGTGTGTGTGTGTGTGTGTGTGTGTGTGTGTGTGTGTGTGTGTGTGTGTGTGTGTGTACATATATATCGTTTGTCATGTCATTTGACATAAGGTTTTGTCAAGTCATTCCAAAACTATGTCGTTTTGGGAGTTAAAGGAATTAATAAAGGATGTTTCGCTAAAATTCATATAATATATACAAAAACACCCTTAATTAATTCTCTTAAGTTCCAAAATGACGTAGTTTTGGGGTTAGGGGAATTAATGAAGGGTCTTTTGGTAAAATTCATATAATAAATACAAAAACAATAATACAAAAATACCCTTCATTCATTCCCCTAACTCCTAAAACGATGTAGTTTTAGGGTGACTTGACAAAACCTTATGTCAAATGACATGACAAATCATATATATATATATATATATATATATATATATATATATATATATATATATATATATATATATATATATATATATTCCTTTTATTTTACACACACACTCCTTCCAAACTTGTCCATCAGCATCAGGAGGCCCCGGGTATATTTTCCAATCTTCATCCGTTTGGCTCAACTCCATTAAGGGTCTCCAGCATATCCAACAAGGTTCTCCACCACTACGATTGTTAGTTCTCTATTGGTTTTGATGATAACGGACAATTGTAAATGCAGTTAAAGTTTGTCTTTGTAAGTTGAAAAACTTACTGTCTAAGGCAAACTCGAGTTTCAGTTTGGAAACTCGAGTTTTGGCTTGACAGAGAAGAGCTCAAGTTTTTACAAAGAAAGGCAAACTCGAGTTAAGTTTTGGAAACTTGAGTTTTGACCTTACAGAGAGCTTCTGAGTTTTTCATAGACAAAGCAAACTCGAGTTTGATTTAGAAAACTCGAGTTTTGACAAGACAGAGAGCAACTAGGTTTTTCAAAGAAACCAAAACTCCAGTTTCCATTTGGAAACTCGAGTTTAGGCTATACGGAGAGTTCTCTAAGTTTCCAACGTTTTATGGAAACTCGAGTTAACCTTAGAAAACTCGAGTTTGCATCACCTGAGAACAATGCTCATCTCTGACCTTGTGAAATATCATTCCTCATTTCGACTAAGTCTTTCAAAGTTTTCTCATAAATGAGGAAACTCGAGTTAAGATTTTAAAACTCGAGTTTCGGCCTTATAGAGAAGTTTCCAAAGTTTTCAACAAATGAGAAAACTCGAGTTAAGTTTTGGAAACTCGAGTTTTGGACAGGTAGAGAAGCTCTGCTAAATTTGAACATTTGAAAACTCGATTTATGATTTGGAAACTCCAGTTTTGAGATTTTGGACTAAAACATAATCTCTCATTAAAAGTCCAAAACTCTAGTTAGTCACTTAATGACTCGAGTTTTGCACTATTCACAAAATATGTCCAAATGCAAAATCGCGATGTTTCTCTCTGGAAAGAGAAAACTCGAGTTTTTATTTAAAAATCGAGTTTCGGTCATTTACTCAAAGTTCATCAAACATGAAAACTCGAGTTTCGAAGAACTGACTCGAGTTTCCATCGTAGAATTTGGATTTCGAACTGAATGAATTTGCGAAATGTTTTTGTTAAATCTCTATACTCTATATCATCACTCATTACTATTTCTAACTATGTTTAATCAGTTTGTTAGTGAGTTTCAGATGATTTAGACAGGATTAATTGGAGATTAAGCAAAAGCAAAAGCAAAAGCATGTCAGCACATTAAATGAAGAGTGCAGAAACCTTGCATGCTTTTGGACAAACATTCTCCACACGTTTTGTAGAAGTTAATGTTTGCCTTCCACATCCAGAAACTGTCCTTCCAACGGATTAAAAGTCAGGAAGTCAACTCTGATCTTCTGCAAAGCTGGATTAACCAAAGAGTAGAGAGAGAAGAAGACCAAAACCTTCACTAATCATCCTCTAATGTCTCCAACGGTTATATGAGGATTTATAACGGTCATTTAATGATCTCTACCTATAAATAGAGATGCATTCAAGTCTTCTCAACAACCAATCTGTGCAAGAACGAAAATCATTAAAGTTTCATCTACTCTTTGAGTTTTCTGTTGTAAAGTATCTTTGATACATTCATTCTTCAGTGTTTATCATATCTACTCTTAGAGAGAGTTTTTCTTGATTGTAAATCATTATTGTAAGAGTATCTCAAGTCAAGGGGACTTGGAGATTGGGTTATTGATTACAACTTGTAAGGGAGTAAGTTCTAGAGAGAGAATTACTCTTGAGTGCGAGTGTGTAATCAATCTTGATAGTGAGAAATTCCAGAGAGTCCGGGACCGGACGTAGGTCGGTTTGTTGGACCGAACCAAGATAAATCCTTGTGTCTTGCTTCTCTTCTCTATACTATGTGTTTACCTTTATTTCATATCCAAAAACAGAGAATCCGAAAAGAATTTTTGATAATCCCCAATTCACCCCCTCTTGGTGATTCAAGCTCCACTTTCAACGATGTCCTTTGGATAGTTGTTCAATCTCCGGCTACTCAAACTATCGCAGGGGGATCTGGGTGTCCACACTCTGCTGTTAATTAGGAAATTCATAGTGTAAATTTACGAATTCTGCCTAACTTCTGCATTTTGATCTTGTAACCGTCTTTGTAAACGAGTAGGTCAGTTTGTTTCTTTGTAATAAAATTGTGTAAGCCTGGCAAGTATCAATACAAACTTAATTTCTGTCTTTTCGTAACTTTCTTGAAATGGCTTGAACGCATGCGAACATCGATATTAAGGCTTCCTTATTAGCCGAGGTTGACTAACTGTTCAATCGGGTTTACCCTTCATTCGGCCCTTGGTCACAAATGCCAAGTTTACCTTAAAGAAAGGTCTAAATCAATTGTGCAACTATAACCCGGCCGTGACCGTTGTTAGCCACACCGAGTTGCCAATGCCACGTTAATACGACTATGACCGTCATAAGCACTTAAACTGAATTCTCTAGTAATAACCCAGCTATGATTATCACGGTGAGTCCCCAAAGTAGGTAGCAAATACCCAATAGGTATATGAAAAGACGTACCCCCCTTAGCCTCTGCTTGTGCGTCGCAGCGTATAATTACCTTTTTAGATGTGGGAGCCATGCTACTGGCGCTTGGGGGTCGTGCGCTTTTAATGCTTACGTCATTTCAGGAAAACCATCATTACACTTTTAGGGTTCTGACCCTAATTTTCAATAGACGTAGACATAATCGCCTCGTCGTTTCAAATTCAAATATCCTTCCGTGACCTTTTGAATTCAAACACTATATATTTCCTCATTCCTCGTCGCTTACACACTTTACATTCGAACGCTAGTCGCTTTTCTGCGATAAACTCGCAATATTCTCCTTTGGCCCAAGTTTGCTCAACCTTACTCAAGCCCTTCATCGTGGTACTATAACGGCTCTTTTGGATTATGTATCTTTTCCAACTCTTACATTCGCCATACCTTTGGTACCTAGCTTTTTGGGAATTTTTGAATTCTTTGATGTTGTTGAGTAAGTTTTCTGAGTTTCTGGGTTTATAGAATGGCTCACACCATACCCCATTCTTTTAAACGCAAAATTCCTCCTTCTCTTCCATCCTCACTAGATCAAAACCTCCATGCGCCCATAGACATGCATGGCGATCCAATCTCTCATAGAAAGTAATGGACCTCTGAGCATCTTTCTGATCCGTACACTTTCCGCTTTTGGTCGATCAAACAAAGAAAACCGTAACGCAGCCCAAAACATCTCTGGTCGTCAAGGTAAGAAACACATCCTGACCCCACTAACTTTGCCCCATGGTCCTCAACGTAAATCTTCATCCTTCCTCAACCAAGCCCAGGGGCCAATACCCTACGACCAGTGCTGTTATAAAAGCATTGACCTGGCAAAAACTTGGCCGAGATAAGGAAGCCGATCTCGTTTTAGGTTACTACCGACATAACCTCTTTCCCCCGGCCAACCCGGCTTCAAGGAAAATGAGTACACTTAGCCCGACATATTTCACTTCTCGCCAAGATACATTTGTTACTCCAGGTATATACCATCTTCTGATTTTATCATTTTTTTTTTGTATTTTAGGTCTAGATGGCATTATCATCACGCCCTTCTGACCCATCCACCGCGGATAAGTACAGCTCGTCCGGCTCTACCCGGTTCCGACTTCCCTAAGGAAGGTCGTTAACGTTAGCGTAACCCGCATTAAAAATACTATGACCGGAGAAGAGGTCACATCACTCGACATAAGAGATGGGGAAGTATACACAGTAAGGCTTCCCATGGGAGATGAGTCTATCGCCAAGGTTTGGCCACGAAACGACGATCCTCACTTCTTTTTTCTTTACCGATATGTAGTCACCCTACTCGGTGTAAGGCTGCCCTTTACCGACTTCCAAATATGCCTTCTGAACCATTTACACCTAGCTCCCTCACAACTTCACCCCAATGGCTGGGCATTTGCCATTGCCTTCAAGAACCTGTGTCGGGAATTAGGAATCAGCTATATCCCTTTATACTGGTCGGGTACCCATCATAAGTTGAAATCCAGAGATTTTGCTCTGAAGCCGGCTAGCTTTTCTGAAGCTGAAGAAGCAGTCGTGTTAAAACTTATGACACTCTCCAGTACCCTTGAATCGCTAATGGATCCCGCGACGTACATCCCCACTCCTTTAGTTAGGCGACGCGCAGCGGCAAGTATGGGACTATGCATTTATATATTCATGCGTTCACGTAAGGTGCATTTGTCATTATTTGCTTTTCCTACTAATGACACTCTTCTTTTTTCCGTGTAGAGCGAAATATGGGAAGACCAGATTTTCTCAATGTTTTTGGCGAAGCTCCGGAGATTCCTGAGGAGGTACCAAATCTCCCTACCTCTGATGATCCTACTGTGGGCAACCAACCCACACCCAGCTCGCACCACTTTTCGAGCCAACGCCTTGGCTCCCATGTGGTGGCCATTTATTCCTTCATGGATCTTGGCGAGGACGTATCGGGCTTCACTTGCCGCGAGGAATTTCATCATTGGGGAATGAAAACCTTTCTGCACAACCGATCATTGATGAGGGTATAGGAAGCCGTCGCTCACATCAACTTCTTCACTTCTAATGGCTCATCGGGAGGATTCCTCTCTCCAGATAGTCAAGCAATGAGTTTTCTCCAATCACCGGTCTCTAAAATGACCATCACGCAACTCGGTTCCAACAGGCTTTATTGAACAATAGTACGGTGATTTCCAGTGGCTCTTAGTACTTTCCAAACTTAGACAAGACATCGGCCCACACGTTCTCTCCTCTTGGAATATACACCATGGTTACTTCGTCAAACTCCGTCATGATTTCCTCACCTTCCCAAAGTATTTAATCATTAATGGTCCTTTTGCTCGATAAGTTTCGTTGATCCGGGAAGCCACTAACCGGGAATCGATGGAGACATGAACTCGATGAGCTCCATTTTCCTTTGCTTGAAGCAAACTGACTATTAAGGCCTCATATTCAGCTTGGTTGTTTGAAGTCGAAAAATTGAAGCGCAAGGACAGTTCCAACGAGATACACTCAGGACTTTCAACAATAATTCCTGCTCCACTTCCTTTTACATTTGACGACCCATCAACAAACAGATTCCAAGTGTCCTAGGCTCTACCCTCCCTTGATGAGGTTAGCTCCATTATAAAGTCCGCCAGGCCTGGGACTTAATGGCATGCCGAGCTTCATACATAATATCAAACTTAGATAATTCAATTGCCCAGCTAACCATCCGCCCAGCTAAATCCGGTTGACGAAGAATTTTCCTGATTGGCTGACTTGTGCGGACAATGATAGGATGACTTTGAAAATATGGACTAAGTCGTCTTGTCGCCACCACTAGGGCAAATGCCATTTTCTCCAGCTTTCGGTATCTTAACTCGGAACCTTGCAAGGCACGGTTTACAAAATATACTAGGCTCTGACCATCCACAGTTTCCCTAACTAACACCGCGCTTACGACCTTGTTACCCACTGATAGGTATAATATCAAACTCTCCCCCGTCTCGGGTCTGGTCAACACCGGTGGTGTAGATAAGCACTTCTTGATCCTTAGAAAAGTTGCATCACATTCTGCATTCCATCCACCCAACGCCTCCTTCTTCAACAGCTTGAAAAATGGGAGGGAGTTTTCTGCTGACTTAGGTAGAAACCGAGTCAGCGCTGCCAATCGTCCAGTCAACTGCTGGACTTCTTTCTTACTCTGGAGAGCCTTCATGTTCAACACGGCCTGACACTTGTCCGGGTTTACTTCAATGCCCCTGTTTGTTAGCAAAAACCCAATGAACTTTCCCGCTGGGACACCGAAAGCACATTTTGCCTAGTTAAGCCGAATTCGGTATTCCCTCAACTTATCAAATGTCTTCTGTAGGTCCTGGACATGACTGGCTACCTTCAAAGACTTGACGATCATATCGTCTATATACACTTCCACATTCTTGCCCAATTGGTCTTCAAACACCCGATTCATCATTCTTTGGTATGTAGCTTCTGCGTTCTTCAATCTGAAAGGCATCACGTTATAGCAGTAATTTGCCCTTTCAGTAATGAACGCCGTCTTTACCTAATCATCCGGGTGCATAGCGATTTGATTATAGCCAGAATACGCGTCCATGAAAGATAGCAGTTGAAAACTAGAGGATCTATCAACCAACTGATTGATACTTGGCATTGGGAAAGAGTCTTTAGGACACACTTTGTTCAAGTCCTTGTAGTATGTGCAAACCCTCCACTTGCCGTTAGGCTTTTTGACCAAGACGAAATTAGATAACCATGTGGTGTATTGTACTTCCCGAATAAAATCGGCTTCCAGTAATTCCTACACATGCGCTTCCAAAGCTTTTCTCCTGTATTCGACGTATTTCCTCTTCTTTTGGGCTACCAGGGTGGACCCTGGTCGAATCGCGAGTTGATGGCAACAAAAACTGGGATCGACCCCAGGTATCTCAGAGGGATGCCAAGCAAACACATCCTTATTATCCTTTAAGAAGCCTTTTAGTTCCGCACGAATCTCGGGATCCAATGCTTTACCGATTTTTGTGACTTGGCCCGGTTCTGTCCCGAGAACAAAGTCTTCTAGCTCGCCATTTGACTCGGCCTTTTGCATTTTGTCCTCCTAGCGCAGATCCAACTCCACAAAATTTACCGACTTGGGCGTTGACTTGGCCTTAGAGGCTTTGCTCTTATCGACCCGCTATGGACAAGTCAGACAATCCTTGGTTTCCTTAACCGCCCGAAAGTAGCATTGCCGAGATTCCTTTTGATCTCCCTTTACAGTCACAACCTTATTCTTTTTATTTACCATCTTCAACTTTTGATGTTTGGTTGATACCAGCATATCCCAGTTGTGAATGGTTGGTCGGCCCAAAATGATGTTATATGGAGATGGGAAATCGGCAACTACAAACCGAACCTTTTATGACTTAAAAGCATTTTCATCTCCCAACGTCAATTTAAGGTCAACATAACCCTTGGGACGTGTATCCTGCCCATTGAAGCTCGTCAAAGTCATTTTGCATGGCTTCAAAGCATCCGAATCAAAGTTCATGCGCTTGAATGCGTCCCATAATATGATATCGATGACACTTCCATTGTCCAGATATATCTTTCTAACCTGGCAGTTTACCAAGGTTCCCGTGATTACCAACTCGTCATGATGCCCCGACGCGACACCCTTCAGGTCGTTACTAGTAAAACACAGCGTGGGGGGATTAATCCCATCTAGGTCTTCTTTAAACTTTGGGCGATCCCGAATTGAGAGCACCTCCCTGAGGTATTTCCGCCTCAGCTTCTTTGAGTTACCTCTATCGCCAAAACCTCCGCTAATTACATTGCAGTCGTACTTAGCCTCTGGAAACTCATCATCGCTGTTCTCAACTGTCTTCCTCAGGTCTCTCCTTTTCTTTTTTGAAGGTGGGCTCTTACTTCGGCCTCCATTTGAACACTTGTTACCCTGCTTTCCTTGGGTTTGAATGACATACTTCCGGAGCTTCCCTTCCCGGTCGAACTTCTCCACTGCATCCTTGAGGTCCCAACATTGTTCGGTCGTGTGCCCATGTTGATCATGGAATTCATAAAACCGAGTCCTATCTGCAGTGGCTTTGCTCCCAAGAGGCCGAGGCCTCTCAACCTTCTTCATCTCCGTAGCACATACCTCCTTGCATAATTTACTTTGTGACACCTTCAACAGGTGTATCTTTCATACTTGGCGTCCACCCTACCATCTCGAGACTTGCTATTGGTATCACGCATACGAGGATTTTTCTTATACCCCTCATGATGCTCCTTTCCCCGAGATGGTGGGCTCCTAGCTCGTTCTTTCATCACCGGGCTTGCCATCTCCATCTGCTCCAAATTCAAGTATTGTTGAGATCTATCTCGGAAGTAGGCCATATTGTCCATGCGTCGGACCAAAGACCCCATTGTATTATGCAGCAGGCGTATGTCGGGGTTACTGATTTGGAACTCGGGAGGAGGGTGAGGGATATTCTGTAGCTGAACAAACCATTGCTCGTGCTGTGAACCTCGACTTGGATTGGGGAGTTAGCTGTATCCTCAGTTTCTGCTTCAGTCCTCTCGGAAGCACGGTTAAGTTCTGGAGCAACCGAGTCTGAGGTACCTGACTACGACTCCTAGTGCTCATGGCCATCTTCAGCGGTTATCAGTAGCTTTTTGTGATTTTGGGAATCGAAGTTTACAGTTCCCCATGGTCGGTGCCAATGTTTTAGTGTAGAACACAAATGTCTAGCCTCAACAGGCTAGGTGATGTTAATATCAGATCAAGTGTCTCCTTCAAGTTGTCTTATGGGTTAAGCACCAAGGAGGTTAGAGCATTCACTGATATCTATCAAGGAGTATCAGAGCATGCTTGCAGATCACTGTGCTACACAGAGAAGGCGTTTCGCCAAAGGGGTGGGGTGTGTGCACAGTGAGACTGGATAGTAAATAATGGAATAGTGAATCTGGAACACACGGTGGGCAACCTCCTATTTATAGGGATTACCTAGGGTTTCATTCCCATTGCCTTGAGCCCTATCCTCCAGTGATATGCGCCTCCCACATCCTGTGAGTGCCTGCTCCACTACCTGTACGGTCCTGGATTATAGGCATACTCAAGGGGTAATTAACAGTGTACCTGTTTAAAGGGAGATTCCAGCCTGAAGCAGTACTCTCACTAAGCCACACATCTGTCAGGCCCATTATTCGAGTCCATAACAATTGATTTTCTCTATAATTTTCTTTATTGTTTCAAATAGTAAATATGCTTTCTCGTGTGTTATACAAGACAACACGTTCAGAATTTTCCTTCGCAATTATATCACCTTTTCCCCCTTGAAACACACTTAAGTGTTTTCTTACTTTCATGTGCGAACTGGTGTGTAGTTTGTGGACTCTTATTTGTATGTTATTGTGAAATCCAGTATTTAGATTTTTTTTTTTTTTTTTAACGATTTCGAAGGATTTTTTATTTTATTTTTTATTTCAGTTCGTTAAATGTCTTGTATATCCTAGTTATTTCATATTTCAATATTACCCAAACATGTGGACGAGTCACATAAATAATAAACATATATATAAGCAAAGTTGTTAAACTCGTGAGTTTAAGTAAATTCGTGACAATGACGTAAACTCGAATTGTAAACTCATAAGAGTTTACTTGTTGTCACGGTTTTGTAAGTTTGAAACGTAAAAATGGTAAAATTAGTGTATAAACTCGTAAGTATAACTGAGTTTACAACAGTTACAAGTTTACCACTGACTCAACTCGATTTGGTAAACTAGAAACGTAAAAACGGTAAACTCGGAGAGTGAACTCGCGAGTTTCACAATAATGTATACAAGCAAACTAAGAAAGGTTTCGAATCCAATGAACCTGTCTACATAAAATGGATCCATAATCAAAGTTATTATTATTATTTTTTGGTTTGGTCATGGGTAATAATTCTCGAGAGTCAAAAACATATATTTTTCTTTTTATGGTTCTAATAGTTAATACTTATTGTATTGTTTTTTTTTTCTTAAGTTAATTTATTGCTTTTCATATAAATTTTTTTTTTATATTAATATAATTTTACTTTTAAGTTATTTTTTTTGTTGCATACTTTTTATGTTATTACAATTGTATATTTACTGTATTATTTATTCAGTATTTAAATTTAATGAATAATATTTTAACACAAAAATTAATGATTAATATTGTCATATAAATTGATAAATTAATAAAAATTATATTTTTTAAAATTAATATTTATATTGGGCACAAATTTAACCTCCTCCAGCTTCAAATGAAATTTACTTTACTTAACATTGCCTGCTCCCTTGCAATATAACAAACGAAAATTTGAATTCTTATGGGATATATATTCCTTTTATAATACACACGCCAATTACTTTTGGTAGTTATATATTTCTTGTCTTACAAGGTGCTGTAATTTAGTTATATATATTCGCTCAGATTTTTAAAGTCCTTTCCCTTTTTCAAATATACTTTTCGTTTATCACAAGTCCACCAATTTCCTATCCGCAAGATAAAGAAGAATATATAGAGCATATGAATTTATGTTTTAATTGACAACTACTTTTCTCGTTTTGTTCTACTTCTGTGATCCTCGTTGTCTTTAATTAGTACTGGTTCTATTATGTTAGTTAGAACTCGGAATAAAATATTTTATCTTATCCCATTAATTGTACATTGTGTTGTATTTTTTTATTACAAAAAATATTCAATACATATGTAAAACTGTTGAATTTTATTTTAGTTGATAATTATAATACGACTCATATTCCATAAAGACATGAAGATTAGAATCTCGCCAATGTATATCAACCTAATTGAAGAGTAATTTATAAGCAACTCTCAAAGCATTCTTTCACTAGTCACGCTTCTTGATCCTTTTGACACCTGAAACACAACCTAGTGTAACATCCCAAATTCCATACTACAAATTGTGTCAGATGACACTTGGTTTTAGAAAAATTCAACAGAATTTGAGGTGCTACATCAGAGTACTGCGGAAACGGAGAGCAAAAAACTATAGTGTACGAGATCATTCTTGCCTCCCTTTTGGAAAGTTGTTCGAGAGACTTTGAAATCTTTGGAAAGGGATTAAAGAAAGATTATTAAGTAGGCCCAGTATAGAGCAACTTGTTTTCCTTGTGATTTTGAACCCCACAATGATTCTCTTTTATTCGGCGTGATATTTTTCCTTGTTGACCATTATTATTAATCTGTGGTGTAACATCCCATTTTCAAAAGCAGTATATTTTTTTTTTCATCCAAACATCATTTTAAATAATCAGAGTAGAGCATCGGAGCGATTGAGTAACTGATATGTATGTATAAAATGCCGTAAGTCCATTTGGATACAACAATGGTACAAGAACCGTGTGGTTCAAAGGTATAATACAACGAAAGAAATCTTCAATTGGATCTTCTATGTGGTCTGCTTGCTTCTTTCCTCGGCCCTCGGTCCTCCAGACCCTGAAGCTATAGCTGAGATCCAATTTACCACATTGGATCTCAGGTAACGGTTAACCTCATGCTTATAAACAACATATGCGTAACAAATATTTCTAGAATTTCAGCAACGATCCATATAGGAAAACAATACAATAGCACCTTTGTGCATCTATGTACGATTCCATAGACACGGTGCATGTAGCACCGAATAGAATGACCGAGGTAAGTGTCTATCATGGGGCCTCACCGACTTTACGGAAACTATTTGGCTTACCCACATAGACTAGCCTTGCCTTCGGCATCAAACTATTCACACAACATATCATCACATATATGCATTCAATAATTCATCAGAGCTAGTGTTACAGTACGCGAACGTACATACTTCCGTAAACCGAACAGAATGGCCAGGTAAGTGTCTACCATGGGGGCCTCACCGACTTATACGGCGACTTATGGCACACCCACGTAGACTAGCCTTGCCTTCGGCACCAAAGCTGTTCTAACATATTTGTATTCAATAAACATACCATAACAATACACATAGCACATATATGCATACCATAAACATAAGAGTAAATGTTACAGTACGCGGACGTACCTTCGTTGACGACGTTAGGTACTTCTGGCGGAAAACGTACTTTTTACGGAAAAACGTGAAACAACGGCACGTCGGGCAGCGTAATGGCAGCAGACCAGAGTTTCTGATATCCTATAAGAGTAATATCACTTTCATTAGTGATTTGGCATTATAAGTGGCATTTTAGGTAAAAATTACCATTTTGCCCCTATACCCCTAATCGGCGGAATTTCGCCAGCACTTCGTTACTTTGGCTCAGACTTTCCAAAATTTTGCCAGAACTCCGACCCACCATGATTTTCGAATTTAATACTTAAAATAAAACTAAAGATCTATCTAGCATTACTACTAAAACTACCGAAAGAATTAAAGACTAAAGAGGAAAAATTACCCAGAGCTTATTTGCAAAATTCTCAGGACTCCTTCCTCCTCCGAGAGCACCTCTCTCTAACTTCTCTCTAGGATAGCTCAACTAGAGGAAATGGTTTTGGTGTGAAGAATGCAAAGGGAGAGCCTCCTATTTATAGGGAAAGTTGTGTGCACTATTCACACTTTGTCAGTCGGATTACGGACCGTCGGATCGCACTTTGCCAAATGTCAAGATCCTCACCATGCCACTTGTCCAAACCATCCTCTCCCCTTAGTTGGTGGTTTGTCACATCAATTAATGTGATGTGATGCTTTTGCTTTATGAACTTGTACCGATAAAGTTCCCGATCGGTGTCTGAATCGCGTAATCTCGAAAAATCTCAAAAATCCGGAATCACAACTTTGAAGACATTTTCCTACTCATTAGAAATGTCTAAGTTAAACTAATTTTGATTCCATCCGGGCTCCAAAGCCGATTGAAGTTTACGGAAAGCGTGACGATTCTGAATTGAATTCTGGAATCATCAACCTTTGGACAAAAATTCACTGATTCCAAATATGTCCAGATAATTTCAAACTCATTCCTAGATGTTGAGTTATAATTTATTTTCTTCAGATCCAAAATGTGCCTATCTCGCATCTTTCCCTATTTCGTCTTATTAGGAAAATGCTCTCTACCTCGGAATCAACTTCCGGAAAGTCTAGCTGAAGATAAAAATCCACTGATCAATATTTTACATTGACTTCAGAAAACCTATTCTGGTACTCTAGATAGGATATGTTTCCTATTTATTATGTTACTATTCACTATATAATATTTTATTCATATGTCTTAATCAAAAATCTCAACAAAACCTTATCCCTTATCCTTTGAGATTTTTGGTCCTTTTATTATTATTTTTAATAAATTTTCGTTTTAATTAATTAATTAATTAATTAATAATATATAAAATAATTATTTAATAATTTTTGATATAATTTTTTACAAAATTTTCCTATTGGTCCATTCTTGTATTTAGGCTTAAAATTACTTAATCTCATCAATTTCTCTTGAAAATTTCCAATTAACTAACAAATATATTTATGCTAATTCTTAGCCATTTACCACCAATTTTGGAGCTTTACATAATTATCCTTGAATTTCCTTTAGAAAATAAGATAATATAACATACTCTTTGAGACCATATATTCACCTTTTTAAAAATACCTATTTAATTTATCAGGGTATTACATGTGGGAGCTCCGAGATGGACAAATCAGTGTTCTTACCGTATTTAGAACTAGTTAGTGAATGATGACTACATTTTTCTTTGAAATTATTGTATTTTATACGTTACTCACTCCCTATAGTCTTGATCATTTAAATTTTCAGGGAATAAATTTAATGAAATATATATATATATATATATATATATATATATATATATATATATATATATATATATATATATATATATATATATTCTAAAATATAAGGATCAATGTTAAAATGGTTAAAAAGTAATTGTTTTTTTTTTTTGCTGAATTGGCCATATTTAAATTTCCAAAGCATTTATGGTTAAAAATCAGCCTTTATTGTGGGCAGAAGAACTAATGATGAAAATATGCAAGATTCTTATTAGGGACTTACCGCTTATAGCTTAACCTATATATTAAGTCTAGTCTAGCCTATCAATAAATAGGCTAAACTCAGGCTTAGACCCATACCTATTTTCATAAGGTCTAATCTACAATCGTACAGGCTTGGCCTCTCTCTCTCTCTCTCTCTCTCTCTCTCTCTCTCTCTCTCTCTCTCTCTCTATCTCTCTCTCTCTCTCTCTCTCTCTCTCTCTCTCTCTCTCTCTCTCTCTCTCTCTCTCTCTCTCTCTCTCTCTCTCTCTATCTATTTGTGTGTGTAAAATTACTAACTTGCTAAATTTCGTATCTTATCATTCACCCACAAACTGAACATTTTTATTCATCAATCGACATTTAACTCTCTTCTCTTTAATCGCTCAAGATTGTGAGTTAATTAGTTCACTCCCTTTCTCCATATTTGCATCGTTCACTAAAACATAATAATTACTATAATTGTAGTTCAATGATACCCCCAATGAAATATTATAATCTCACTAGGAGGGGTTTGTCTTAGTTTCTAAGGAAAAAGTAAAAAGGTAAAATCCATTTTGACATGCTAGCTACTTGTTTTATTTGGTTGATTTTATAAAATATATTTTCTTATATTGGTTTTTTTTTTCTTACTTGCTTAGACAATGGTTGTCAGTAGGTGTTCTTCTTAAACTCTGTAAATAAATCCTAACTTTTAAGACATAATGTAGGTTTTTATTAAATAAGTTTGAGAGGCACTAAATGAGCTTGGAGATATAGTTAGGCTTTAATTCTATTTAAATGTTTACATTGTAGGTAGGCTTTAGGTTTTGACAAGAGTTTTGAAGGCTTAGGTCCAAAAGTCTAAAAAAAAATCACATATATAGGCTTAGTTCAGGCTTTATATCTTTAATTTATTGTAAGTCTGAGTCTATTTATTTAAAACCTAGCTTGATCTAATTTATTTTCACCCCTCAGCAGAACTGGAAATATGAAAACAAGTTTAACATATAAATTAGTTAATTTTATAATTAACATATGTGAATTAAGTATTAAGAAATTTTTAATAACATGAATTAAGTAATTTTATTTATAATAGAAATGAAGTAATTAATTGTGAAGTACTCGGTATTTTCTATTTAAATTTAGACATGATTTTTTTTACCTTAATTTAGCCTTTAATTGAATAAGTGTTTAGTCCCGGTTTTAAGGTTATTTAGTTTTTTTTTTCTATAATTGAGTATTGTTATTTAATTCAATCTTTCCTGGATTATCTCCGACAGTGTTGGGAAAATAGTCAATTATGGACTGTAGGAAATAACAATAGGGCTTGTGTTTTCTGATGCCGTTGGGCTTACCTCAACTACCCGCTGAAGTTGGGTTATTCTTCAACTAGCCTTTGCATAGTTTGCGCTTGGGCCTGGCCCAGAATGGTCAGTATACTATGATTTATTTATTTATCTTTGAATATAATTTTATAAATATTTTGGCTAAAGCATTATATTTTCATGAATTTTCTTTTTAGCCACTTAAATCGAAAAATTAAATTTTTATTCTCTCAATCTTAACTCATTAAATTTAAGTGAAGATTGTGTAAATTTAAAAATAAGAAATTTTAAATGAAAACAACACTATCTTTATAGTTACTTTGTTAGCATTTGATTGTATAGCCATAACTTAAATTTGATAAATCAACATTTTCTTTCCAATAAAATTAACTGTACTAGATTGAAGGAATAAAAATACACTTTATAAACTTAGGGTACTAAAATGAATTTTGATGCAAATATAAAGAACTAAATGTATACTTTAGCTAAATATTTTTTAATTTCATGAAAAATATAATTATAATAAATTTATCTTTCAATATATTATTTAAATATTCTTAATTTCAATTAATTTTTAAAATTGTAATTTATTCTAATTAATCACAAGGATTGTATTTGCCTCACACTATGATATGAAGGAGGTATTAACATCAGACTCAGACACGGGCGGATTTAGGGGGGGCTAGGGGTGGCCCCCGCCCCCCTAAAATTATAGAATTGGATCTAAAAGTTTTTGAAATTATGCTTTTGCCTTATAAAAATTTCAATATTTTTTCTTTAGTCCCTATTAAAAAGCCTTAAAGAGGGACTAAAATAAAAATATTGAAATATTTATGAAGTTAAAACATAATTTTCTAACATTTTGGGTCCAATTTTGTAATTTTCTCCCTAATTTCAAATGTTGATTCCATTGAGTTTTATTCTGTAATTTTCGCCTCCCTAATTTCCATTCCTTGGCTCCGCCCCTGCTCAGAGATTCATCTTTGAAGAGCGCATGATAGATATATGTTTTCTCCGAAATAATAATAAACTTTAAATCCATTTATATTTTTTTATTTTTATCTTGAATATTCACGAGTAATATGGTTTTAGTGTTAAATAATTGACTGTTTTTGGATCATGTCTCCTATATCATAATAAGCAAATTAAATACTTAAACAGGGAATTAATAATTTCCTGAAAAAGATAGATTTTATGGAATCCGGATGCTTTAATACGTATTCTTGAAGATATTGAAGTAAAAGATCGAATAGTATTTTTAGGTAGAGACATGTGTTATTCTTTATTATGTCCAATAGAGAGGCAAATGCAAAAGGTTTTTGGGCTCACCGCTATAAGTGAGAATCACTAACGTGTCTAGCTTTTAACATAGAGAGAGCAGCATATTTATATATCCCTCATATTGGAGGATATAATATATTTTTATTATGTATTTCCCTCAAGTTATCACCCAATATAATATAATAATGCTTTATATTTGGAAAAAAGGTACACATTGCATTGCGGTGTAGAACACATATAGATGTCCAAAGTAAGTGAGTGGGCTGGTGTTTTGATGTTGGATCAAAGGTCTCTTCCTTGGTGCTTACGGAGGAAGCACACAGTCGGAGGTGGGATCACGGTACACAACCAGGCTCTTTGCCAAGGGAGTGAGGTGTGTGCATGTGTGGACTGTATGTAAATAGTTCAAGGTTAGAACGTGTGTACCTTAGGTTTCTACCTCAGTATTTATAGAGTATACCTGGAGCAACCTGGCGTGGTATCCGGCTTATAATGCTAACAGCATGACCTTATGCGGTAGTCGTCCTAGATTGTAGGGGAGTTAGGATTCTCCCTGCTGATAGCTCGGATCTGTTAGGCCATATCTACTGGTTGGGCTCCGTTATTATTGGGCCTAATGCAGGTCCGTCACAGTACCTTTTTACCTACAACCTATAGCGGATTGATATATGGAATTTGACAAAATATTTTAATATTAAATATAAATTGTTTCAAGGTAAATAACATATTTGCAAATTTTTAGAAAAAAAAAAAATTGTTATGAATTAGTATAATTGTTGGCCTTTACAATTTGATCCGATTTTAGTTTTGGTCTCGTTAGGTTTAAATTGTGATTTTTGACCCCTTTAGTTTCATAAAGTTTTAATCCAAGTTAATATTGTTAAGTATATAGATCAGATCAAAACTCGTTAAAAGTACAGAGATTAGTCTTAAAACTCATTTGGTCCCTGTACTTTTAACAAATTTTAGTTTTAGTTTGTATATTTGATGATATTAAATAAAAGTTAACGCCGTTAAATGTTAGACCAAATTCTTATAAAATTATAAGTCCAAAAGTCATGATATGAAACTAAATTGATTAAAACTATAATTTGATCAAATTGAAAGGATAAATAATAGTATTAACCCAACCATTATTGATAACATCAGTCAGATCTATTTAATTTCTATGTTTTCCTAATATTTATATAAAAAAATTAAACATCTTAACATACGATTCAATCTGCAAATTGATAAAAAATTACAAGCTTTGAAATTGATATAAGAAAGGGAAGAATATATACTAATTTTGGAATTTTTTTTAATGAATTTTTTTTCTCTCGATTTGTCTGAGAATTTCTTAGGAAAATAACAATAACAAACTCTGGTTTATCCATTTTGTGGGATTCCACCATATAAATAATAGACTGTTGTTCTGAAAAGAAAAGAGAGAGAGACAATAAGGACCATTGGAATAAGAAAATCCCAAAATGATCCTGCAAAAAGGCCTGATTCATTAAGAAATATTATAGACTTAATCTGTTTTTTTTTTTTTTTTGGGTCAGATTACCTTACTATCCTAATGTAAAAGAAGAAAAAACTCCCTCCACTGCTGGCCATCATTGATGACCGGAGCTCCGATGGCCAGTAGTCAAAGCTTCAGCACTAACCATAGCAGAATTATTGGGAAAGGGGTGGCCTGAAAATGAATGACTACTTCACTTTAAGAAATATATAACAATTTTAATTATATGAAATGACAACAAAATTTTAAACAATGATAACTACTAATTTGAAGCTTTAAGTTTTAATAGTGGCTTGGAAACGGTTGACTATTTAGTTTAAGAAATAACAACTTTAATCATATAAAATACTAATAAACCCTTGAGCAATGATCATGATTATCTTTATTATCTTCTTGAACACACGTGAAACTTAAACTTTAAAATAAAATTTTTTATTGCTTAAGATTTTGTTATCATTTCATATATTTAAAGTTGTTATATTATAAAATGAAGTTGACATTCGTTTCCAAGCCAGTTCTTTCCTAATAAGTTTCCAATCACTAGCACTAGGGGCTCTAGTCTAGAGCTCCGTTAGTCCATGAAATTCAGAACAGTCCCTGAAAAACTCACTGCCGTTGGGCCAATTCGCAAAACTATTTTATTATTTGCATATTTGGGGGGCAATGGGCTTCTAATGCATCTTGCAATGCTTCAAAATCCTAAATGTTTGTCCTCTCTTTTTAATAGATGATTAGATTCTACGTAAAATTATTGATATTTTGATATCTAACAGATAAAAAAATTGTACATTTTTTGTTTAACTTTTTAAAAAAATTGTAAAAATTCAAAACTGCACCATTTTATATCGGTAAACTATCCAAATGTTATTATTTTGTGAAGAATCTAATTATTTAAAGAAAAGGGGGCAAAAAATTTGGGAAATTAAGACAACAGATAGTAGTGCGTTAAAGGCCCCTTTATATTTTTGCATATTGTGGTGGTGCGTGGTTATAATAGACTTTGGTGGGTCCCAAGACAAAACAAGCATCCCTTTGGTGGGTCCCAAACTACTCAGATATTAATAGACTGTAGTGGGATTCCATATATAAATTATTGAGCAAAGATTATATTCCGAAATTGGTGAGCCAAGAATGTGACATCAGCAAATCATACGTAAGAACGAAGAATATCGATTTGTAAAAATATCAACTAAACCCGTATCCATCTCATTCAAACGGGTTCGGTAAGATCCACGACCCATATTCCAAGACCCGACTTCAGGCTATATATACTCATGCACAACATATATATGACTCCCACGCACCAAGCTAAGAAGCTAAGAGAGAAAAAAAGAAAGAAAATTCAGAAATCAAAATTAGATATACATTCAATGGCAAGACCAGAGTTTGTTAGTGATGAAGCCATTGGGTTATAGTTCAGAGAGCAGACACTAACAATGATGGATATCTGAGCAGTAAAGACGCTAACAATATGTAGCCATTCAGGTACTTGGTCCAGATCTAGATGCTTACGGCTTACATCGGATCCCCGCAGATCGCCAACATAAAGGGCTCCCGAAACAGCCCCTGCAAAACGACAAACTTCCCCAAAGTTGCAAAAGTCCGATAATATGTAGTCTCTGATCTGATAATTATGCCACTGCCACAGCTGAGGGCGAATATAAATAATAAATCCTGCACACACACACACACGCCTTTCCTATATGTAATGATATCATTATCCTTGTCTTTTATGTCTTTAACACTTCTCTGTGGTTCCATGTGTGATCAGCCGCTGTGTATTCTTGAAGATAATATCACAGTTGTGGCTAAGTCACCTGAGACTAGCTAGCTAGCTTAGGTATATGTCGTAATAATAGAGAAAGATGTTCAAGATTCAAATCTTGTTATGTAATAAAGGAAAAAAAAAAATTTATGGTTATTATGATTATGTGATATGTTTCCTTTCTTTAACATCTTCCCGAGTGTGTTCGTATTTTTTTCTGTCCCTTGGTTATTATTGACTTCCTCTATAATTTGCTGTTGTTGTTTCAAACTACTAGTATATCACATATCAAGGACAAGAGGTAGTAGTAAATATGTTTTCTTTGTGTGTTGTACAGAAAATTCATAATTTTCCTATGCAATGATGATATCACCTATTTTCTTATAACACATTTCAGTGGTTTCATACTTTCACGTGTGAACTGGTCTGTAGCTTGTGTGCTTAACTTGTATTTGGATGGAGAGATAATTAGGGAGAAAAATACTATGAGGAAAACTCCAAAAAAAAAATGTTTTTTTCCCCATGTTTTCTTTCCTAGTTTTCCATCCTCCTTATTTTCCTCACTTTTTTCCATTCAAACATAGCCTTAGTGTGAAATCCAGAATTTGCATACATAAATTTTATTGATTTGGTCAAGGGTACACACACATAGATATATATATATTTGGTCAAGGGTAATAATTCTTGAAAGTCAAAAGCTTATATTCTCCTTCTTATAATGTGAGGTTGCTTACCACATGAACAAACAGTTTGTTAGTGGACACGTAAACTTTTATGGATTTGGAAGCAAATTTCTTTTTATTACAATTCATAAATGTCTTGTATATCTTAGTTATTTCAAATTTCAAATATCTTTTTTGGTTACAATATGGCTATATAATAGTGTGGATTTTTTTTTCTACACCCCAAATGAAGAATTTTAAAATACATGTATTTGAGATTTTAAATCTTAAACCCCAAATTTTAATTGGAGATTTTAAATCCAAATTAATCTATCCAAACTCCACCTTAATGTATTCTTTGTGTTTTTTTCGTTACAATATGGCTATATATTTGACGGTAATTTAGATGGTAAGCATATGCAACAAAAAAAATTCATAGTCATGGCATCGTTATATGTAGGTTTCCTTTCTCTTAACACCCTTTTTTATTTCACTTAACACCTTTTTGATGTCTATTGTCCTTTTGAGGGAGAATACGCTTTTCTCATGTGACAAAAATTTCGGAAATGAATCACACTAATTACGCTTTATCAACATTGCAACTTATTTATATATTTTATAGTTTGTATATATTTATTCATTTTATAGCATGAACACCATATCTTCTTAAACCCTCTCTAGTAGGTAAAAATGGTGAAAACAAACTAAAAAAAAAATAATCATTTGTGTCCCTAATATATATATATATATATTTCCCCGTTTAACTTTATAAAACTATACATCAAACATATATAGAAAAACTTAATTTTCTTGTACATTGATTATGAAGCTGAATTTTATAAACATTACAAACTATTTTCAGATAAAATTAAGGTTTTCTAACTAATTGAATATGAGATTAGTGGTAATTCTTGTCTTACCCATAGGGATTCATTCTTTAACTTATATATTTTTCTCAAAAGGATAATCTATAAGTTCTACAACGTTTGCCTCAAATACAAGAAATACTTATATATTTTAGAAGTACCAAGTCATCTAAAATTTGTTAATGAAAAACACAACAACTCAAATTTATCTTGTTTTTAAGCAAAAAAATCTTTATTTAAAAAAAATAAAACAAAATAATGAACCAATATTTTTCTTAATAACAATATAAAATTTGTTTTTTTTATATGAGTCATTATCCAACTAAGATCAAAATGATATGAATTTTTTATATTTTCATAAGATAGAGTTTAGATGACATTGTACTCTTGGAGTATGCAAGTATTTCTCATCAAATACTACTTTATAACAAGACAGAAAACCATTTCTTTATTTTCTTACATTGATAAATTTATAGAAAAAATAGTCACGGCTTACAAAAGAAGTATTTAATTAAAAATTATATTATAAAATAATGAAAGAGTGTGATTATATGGTTCTAATAGTTAATACATATTGTATTGGTTTTTTTCTTTTTCATAAATTTATCGTGATGCTTTTAATATAAATGTTTTTTATATTAATATATAATTTTACTTTTAATGTTATTATTTTTTTGGTGATGCATGCTTTTTATGTTATTATAACTGTATATTTATTCAGTATTTAAATTTGATGAATAATATCGTAACAAAACAATTAATGAGTAATATTGTCATATAATTTGACAAATATTTAAAATTATATTTTTCAAAAATTAATATTTATATTGGGCACAAATTTAACCTCCTCCAGCTTTAAATGAAATTTACTTTACTTAACATTGCCTGCTTGAAACCAACGAGGTTTAGCTCTAGTTAAAGGGGCTTCCCTTGCAAGTTTTGAATTCTTATGGGATATATATTCCTTTTATAATACACACGCCAACAAGTTTTGGTAGTTTTATATTTCTTGTCTTACAAGGTGCTGTAATTTAGTTATATATATTCGCTCAGATTTTTAAAGTCCTTTCCTTTTTCAAATATACTTTTCGTTTATCACAAGTCCACCAATTTCCTATCCGCAAGATAAAGAAGAATATATAGAGCATATGAATTTATGTTTTAATTGACAACTACTTTTCTCGTTTTGTTCTACTTCTGTGATCCTCCTTGTCTTTAATTAGTACTGGTTCTATTATGTTAGTTAGAACTCGGAATAAAATATTTTATCTTATCCCATTAAATGTACATTGTGTTGTATTTTTTTTTTATTACAAAAAATATTCAATACATATGTAAAACTGTTGAATTTTATTTTAGTTGATAATTATAATACGACTCATATTCCATAAAGACATGAAGATTAGAATCTCGCCAATGTATATCAACCTAATTGAAGAGTAATTTATAAGCAACTCTCTAAGCATTCTTTCACTAGTCACGCTTCTTGATCCTTTTGACACCGAAACACAACCTAGTGTAACACCCCAAATTCCATACTACAAAATTGTGTTGAATGACACTTGATTTTTGAAAAATTCAACAGTATTTGAGGTGCTACATCAGAGTACTGCGGAAACGAAGAGCAATGTACTAACAAATGGACAATGACGAGTAGTTGGTATAAAAATACCCCGACATATGATGATGCCGAGCGTATGCTGGTATATTAAAAATTTCCGAAGGAATATTCATTTGATACAATATACAGAGCTTTGTACAATTACATTTCTCAAAAAGTAACTATACAACCTAGACCAAGCCTTGACTAGACTTGGGGCAATGAACCTAACTCCGTTAACCGAATAGAATGGCCAGGTAAGTGTCTATCATGGGGGCTCACCGAGTTCACGGCGACTGATTGGCTGAGCCACATAGACTAGCCTTGCCTTCGGCACCAAACTATTCGAAATAACTTTATTAGATCCATGCCTGACAATAGGCTCTGATAACTTCTTCTGGCTCTTGTCTCGACCCTCGGTGCATTATTACGACCTTGCCCCTTCGCTCCTTTTTAAGACTCCGTCTACCGGTGCCTTCTCTGTTCCTGAACCTTACCTGTACTAACATTTAATACTGAGGTCCAATGCCCATTGGACCTCAGTTAACGGTTAACCTCATGTTTACATACACAACATATGGATTACAGATATTCACAACATTAACAGAATATTAACACCCAACCAATGCAGATGTACCGCACGGAGCGAATGCAAATGTACCACACGGAGCCAGTGTAGATGTACCGCACGGAGCGAATGTAGATGTACCGCACGGAGCGAATGTTCCCTTACAGATATGTCACCCATAGTGAATGTACCCGAAAGCACATAAACATACAGAAGATCATCAACCACATATATGCAAACAATACTCATAACACATATACGCATATCATAAACATCAGCGTTAGTATTATAGTACGCGAACGTACCTTCCACCGTGAAATGGCCAAACGTCCGGCCCTTTGAACCCAACTCTGGACCTCCCGGATATCCTAAAGGGTAATATCGTATCCATTAAATCACGAACAATATCCTAACAGATATTTTAGTCATAAATGACTATTTTACCCCTGATTTCGCTAACCGATGAAATTTCGCCAGAGCTTCGCTACTTTGACTCTAATCTTCCAAAATTTTGCCATATCTCTTTCTCCATCATATTTTCGAAATAAATATCATATTTAACCATAAAACATGATATCAACAATATATTGGAAGATTAAAGATAAAACAACATCTAAGCTATGAACTACTCTAGAACTTAAAAGCTTAGGACCGAAGAACTTACCCAGAACCTTGCTCTCCTTCTCCAGAGCTCTTCCTTCTCTCTAACCTCTCTCTAATTTCAAATTTACTCTTGTGAATTGGTGAGGAATGAAGTGAAATGGAAGGGGCTATTTATAGGAAAAGTCCATGGATCTCAACCCTTGGATCAACTTTTCATCAACGGTTAAGATTAGACACGTGTGGCCTCTTGGACATCACTCCTTTTCCTCTTCTCTCCTCCACAAAAACGTCCCCCTATGTCATCCTTCCAAAAATGATGTCATGCACATGATGTCATCGTCTTGCTTTATGGATTTAACCGATAAAATCCCCTGTTCGGTGTTCTAATCGCGTAATCCTAAATAATCTCAAATATTTCTTGGCATAACCTTATAGGTCTAAACTTTCTCTTGAAAATTGTTTGGATTAGCAAAAATTATGGTCCCATTAAGGGTATTTCCTAGCCTGATAGTCATTTTAAGACAAACGCCTTCGGTTACAGAAATGACATTGGGAATAACCAACTTCGGGACAAAAATTCACTTGTTCATAAAAAGTCCTCATGTTAGAAACCTAGTTCAATGATTTGAAGATATGATTTAATTTCTATCGGTTCTCATTTATCCTATTTGCTTTTATTAAAATATCTTTCTACTTTTATCTCTTTTTTTACCAACTTGCATATACTCCTTTTCACACACAACATACTCAGACCACACACACATATTTCAGTTTTCCCCTCCCCCTTTTTGATTTTTATTTTTTCCAATTACTTTACATTATTATTTAATTATCTTTTATTAATTAGCAAAATTCTCCCATTGGTAGATTCAATTTGGCAAGGATTTAGGCTTTAATTAATTAGAACCATTAGATTTACTTTATTAGATTAGATCTTGGCCCTTGATTTATATTGACTTGTCAACTCTAATTAACAAGTTTGATTAGTGCCTTAATCCTATGCTTTAATAATCCTTTGTTGGTTAATTAGGCTTTAGGAATCTTATGTAATTAATCTTATACATTTTCTTAATCATTTCTAATTAATTAGCAATTACTCATTATGCTAATCTTGGCCATAAACATTTAATTAGGGTTGTTCGCAATTAACTTTGAACATTTCCTTGATTCATGCTTAAATAATTAGCCATTAATTATTTATTTAATCACTTACTAATTGTTGATAATTTTCTTAATTAGGATTAATCATTTCCTCACAACTATTGTATCGACATTGGTAATTTATGCACCATATATTATTTTAAAATCATGGGGCAACTTATGATCCCCAAAATAATATTAAATTTTGCCTCATTATTTTCCAAGGAAAATAATACCATAAATTACCTAAATTAGAGACAACATACTTTCTAATTTTTAATAAATATTTAATTGCCTCTTAGGATTTATCATAATATTCTCAGGGTATTTTATGACCCATAAATGTATTTAAGGATTTTTAACACTTATTCCTTCCATTTTCAAGAGAAATTACCCTAGAAATATAAGGTAAATACCTTACAAGTTTTGAGACCACATATTCATCTATTTCCATTAGGTATTATTTACTAAATTATGATATTGTTCATAAGTGGGATTTTTAGGTATTACACCTAGTTAATTAATGTAATACCCGGATAATTATTTACCTTGAATATTATATTTTGATAAATAATACCTATTGGAAATAGGTGAATATGTGGTCTCAAAACTAGTGTAGTATTTATCTTATTTTTCTAGGGTAATTTCTCTTGAAATTAGAAGGATTAAAGTGCCAAAATCCTTAATGCAATTATGGGTCATAAAAGACCCGAGAATATTATAATAAATCCTAAGAGGAAATTAAATATTTATTAAAAATAGGAAAGTATGTTGTCTCTAATTTTAGGAATTTATGGGATTATCTTCCATGAAAATTAAAGAGGCAAAATTCAATATTATTTTGGGGAACATAAGTTGCCCCATGTTTTTTAAGATAATACATGGAGCATAAATGACCAATGTCAGACAATAGTTGTGAGGAAATAATTAATTTAATTAAGAAAATTGTCAACAATTAGTAGGTGATTAAATAAGTAATTAATTGCTAATTGTTTAGACATGAATAAAGGAAGTATCCAAAGTTAATCCCTAATTAAAGATTAATGGCCAAGATTTAGCATAAATATAAATGCTAATTAATTAGAAAAGATTAAGAAAATGGATGAGATTAAGTACATGAAATTCCTAAAGCATAATTGATTAACAAAAGATTACTAATCATGGGATTAAGGCTCTAATTAAGCTTGCTAATCAACTTTGACAAGTCAAACATTAAACAATGGCTAAGATTGAATCTCATAAAGCAAGATCTAAGGCTTACAAAAATTCTAACAATTAGAAAGGCCTAAACCCATGTTAATAGCTAGGTGAAAGGGAAGGAAATCACCAAGAGGGGGGGTGAATTGGGGATTTAATAAATTCTTTTTCGATCACCCACACAACAGATGCAACCCAAGGTAAAGTGGAGAATTGCTCTGTTTTTGAATACTTAAAACAGAGCTGAACAGAGTAAGAGAATAAGAGCTTGACACGAGAAGATTTATACTTGGTTCGGTCCTAACTCTTGACCTACGTCCGGTCCCGAGACTCTCGGGATTTTCCACTATCACTCAAACACAATTACACACTCGTAACTCGGGATGATCCTCTCTCCTAGGACTCACTCCCCCTTACAAGTTGTAATTGTATACAATCAAATACACACTCTGTACTTAAGAGTTATCCTCTCACTAGGATATACTCCCCCTTACAAGTTGTACTCTGATTACCCAATCTCCAAGTCCCAAGACTTGAGATTCTTACAGTGAATGATATACGAGAAAAATTAACTCTCTTACTGAGTAGATAAGTGATAAACATGAAGCACAATGTATCAAAGATACAGATGAAAATAAAGCAAGAAAAGACTAAGTTCTTGTGTGGGTTTTTCGTATCCTGTCTTCTCACGCCAAACTTCAAATCTTCACTCTTTATACTGTTTTGAAGTAGATGACCGTTATAGATCCGTTGAGACTTCGATATAACCGTTGCCTTCAATAGACAGGGGTTTAGGTTGAGCTTTTTGTTTTCTTTCTCTCTAATCTTCACTTAATCCAATGTGTAGAAGTGCGAGTTGACTCTCTGCAAATTAATCCGTTGGAGTAGCGATCTTTGGATGTAGAAAGCATTCTTTTATCTTTTCCAAACGTGTGCGAGATGGATTAACCGAAGAATGCAACTTTTCTCGGTTTTGCATTTAATGTTCTGACTTGCCTTTTGCTTTTGTACAAACCTTCATTTAATCCTGTCCTAAATCATCTGAAACTCACTAACAAACTGATTAAACATAGTTAAGAATAGTAATGAGTGATGATATAAGGTATAGAAATCAAACACACAAGTTTCACAAATTCATTCTGTTCGAAATTCAAATTTCGCGATGGAAACTCGAGTTAGTTCATCCAAACTCGAGTTTTCTCGTTCCATGAACTTTTAACAAAAGAGCTAAACTCGAAGTTTTCAACCGAACTCGAGTTTTCTCTACTGAGAGACAAACATCGCGATTTGGCATTTTGGACATGGTTGGTGAATAGTGCCAAACTCGAGTCAATTAATGACTAACTCGAGTTTTGGACATTTCGATGAAGAATCATGTTTTAGTCCAAAAGCTTAAAACTGGAGTTTCCAAAACATAACTCGAGTTTTCAAAGGTTCAAAATAGCCAGAGCTCTCTGCCTGGCCAAAACTCGAGTTTACAAAACATAACTCGAGTTTTCTCATTTGTTGAAAACTTTGGAAACTTCTTTTCAAATACGAAACTCGAGTTTCAAAACCGAACTCGAGTTTTCTCTTTAGTTGAGAAAACGTTGAAAACCTTAGATCGATTCAATCATGGAAGTTTATTCAAGGTCAGAGATGAGCATTGTTCTCAGATAGTGAAAACTCGAGTTGTCTAAATGAAACTCGAGTTTCCATAAACATTGGAAACTTAGAGAACTTACTGTATAACCCAAACTCGAGTTTCCAAATGGAACCTAGAGTTTTGGTTTCTTCGAAAAACTTAGTTACTACGTCTTGTCAAAACTCGAGTTTTCTAAATCAAACTCGAGTTTGCTTTGTTTGTGAAAAACTTGAATGCTCTCTGTATGACCAAAATTCGAAGTTTTCAAATCCAAACTCGAGTTTGTCTTTCTTTATGAAAATCTGAGCATTTCTTTGACAAGCCAAAACTCGAGTTTCCAAACCGAAACTCGAGTTTGTCTTTGACAAGATAAGTTTTTCATCTTACAAAGACAAACTTCAACCTGTGTTTACAATTGTGCTGTTATCATCAAAACCAATAGAGAACTAACAGATAATACATAATATAAACAAATTAGAATCAAGAGTTGAAAAGTCAAATATGGGGGAAAGGGGGGCAGCCGAAATTATTGTGGAATAAAGGAGAGAGAAAATGTTGAATTATGTATGTGTAGTGTGAAAGCAAATGCAAGTGGATTGTAGATATTTAAGAAGAAAAAGATATTTTGTTGAAAAAGCAAATAGGATAAATGAGAACCGATAGAAAATAAATCATATCTCAAAATATGTGAACTAAGTATTAAACATCAGGACATATTATGAACAAGTGAATTTTTACCCCGAAGTGGGTTGTATCCGATGTCATTTCCGTAACCAACGGGGTTTACCCTAAACCGACTAAAAGGTGGAAAATACCCCTAATGGGACCATAATCTTTGTTAATCCAAATATTTCTCAAATGATATTATAGACCTCCAAAGTTACCTCAAAAGGTATTTGAGAGTATTAAGAATATCCGATTAGAAACACTGAGCAGGGGAATTTATCGGTAAAGATCCATAAAGCATATAGGGTGACATCATTTGAATGATGTCATTTTGGAAGAGAGGGGGGGGAGGAGGTCGGCCAAAGGGGGATGAAGGGTGAGGATTGAAGTTGAAAAGAAGCCCTAGATCCTAAGGCCAAGAATAAAGGAAAAAGTTTGAAAAATCTTCCAAAAATGCCATGATGTTTGCCTATAAATAGCCTTCTCTTATTCTCAAGATTTTCACACCAAATCCTCTTAAAGATTTCGAAAGGTCTAGAGAGAAGAGAGAAGGAGGAGCTCTTGAGGAAAAGTAGCAAGGTTCGGGTAAATTCTTTGGTCCCTAGTTTTAAGTTCTAGTCTTTCGTTCGATAGTTTTAGTATAAATGTTAGTTTGATCTTTAATATTCCAATATAATGTTTATATCATGTTTTATGGTTAAATATGGTATTTATTTCGAAAATATGATGGCGAAAGAGATATGGCAAAATTTTGGAAGATTAGAGTCAAAGTAGCGAAGCTCGACGAAATTTCGTTTTCGTCAACGCAGGTACGTACGTTTGCGTACTAATAACACTAACTCTGATGTTTATTGTATGCGTATATGTGTTATGAGTATTGTATGTGTATATGTGGTTGATAATCTGCTGTATGTCTATGTACTGTTGATTGGGATACATTCACTATGGGTGACAATTGGGATACATTCACTATGGGTGACACATCTGTAAGGCCGCATTCGCTATGGGTGGTACATCCGCATTGGTTGCGTGTGATAAATTTGTTTTGTGCTCATGTGATGTTAATGTTGTGAACATCTGTAATCCATATATTGTATATATAAGCATGAGGTTAACCGTTACCTGAGGTCCGGTGCATTGGACCTCAGCTCTTAACATAGCTTCAGGGTCAGGAGGACCGAGGGCCGAAGAGAAGGGCAAGCAGCACGCTTAGAGACCCGGCTGAAGACTTCTTTCTGTTATGTAGTTACGTTTATATTAGACACTCGGATTAATGTACTGTTACGGCAATTAGCCAGACCTACACAGTTGGTATTTTGAATATATGTATCAATTACTCTCTTGCTCTGATGCTCTACTCTGATGA
Organism: Acacia pycnantha; assembly: GCA_025563575.1. Lineage (NCBI taxonomy): Eukaryota > Viridiplantae > Streptophyta > Magnoliopsida > Fabales > Fabaceae > Acacia > Acacia pycnantha. The sequence continues at coordinate 240,592 of JAMWYP010000291.1, forward strand.
TATGATGTTTTAATGATGAAAAAAAATTATTCTGCTTTTGAAAATGGGATGTTACAATTAAGCTTTTAGTGTCATTAAGAAAAGGCCCCATTAGATACCCTTTTTTTTCCCCTTCTCATGATCCTTGTTCTACTCTTCATATGTATGTGACATCCACCATTTATATTACTCCCTCTTATCTAAAAATGTAGGAACTAGTAGAATGTAAAATATCTACTTTAACACCTCAAATTCCATACTACAAATTGTGTCGGATGACACTTGGTTCTAGAAAAATTCAACGAATTTGAGGTGCTACATTAGAGTCTTTGCGGAAATGGAGAGCAATGTACTAAAAATTGGACAATATATGAGTAATCGAAATAAAAATACCTGACATATGACGATGCCGAGCGTATCTTTGGTATATTAAAAATTTACCGAAGGAATAATCATGTGATACAATATACGAGCTTTGTACAATTACATTTCACAAAAAGTAACTATACAACGTAGAACAAGCCTTGACTAGACTTGGGGCAATGAACCTAACTCCGTTAACCGAATGAATGGCCGGGTAAGTGTCTATCATGGGGCCTCACCAAGTTCACGACGACCGATTGGCCGACCCTTATAGACTAGCCTTGCCTTCGGCACCAAACTATTCGAAATAACTTCATTAGACCCATGTATGAAAATAGGCTCTGATGATCTTCTTCCGACTCTTGCCTCGACCGGTGCATTACTACGACTCTGCCCCTTGGTTCATATCTATGGCTCCATCTACCGGTGCCTTCTCTGTTCTTGGTCCTTACCTGTACTATCATTTAAGACTGAGGTCCAATGCACATTGGATCTCAGGTAACGGTTAACCTCATGCTTATATTAACAACATATGCATAACAAATATCTCTAATATTACAGCAATGATCAAACCAAGACATCGTATGATCATTTGATAACAACTACAATAACATGAAAAGTTATCCCTAGTCTCGCACATATCCAAAGGCCACGATGTACGGTCGTGTCCTCAGCGCTAGGAAAACATAACGGCATTATCATGACTATAACCTGTGTAAAGCTGTATTTAGTGATCTAGATATGGTTCCTTAGTCACAGTGCATGTCCAGGATGAGTCTTGTTCATGGTATCCACAACATATACAAGCATAACATATGCATTAGAATTAGTGTTACAAAGACGCGAACGTACCTTCTACCGTGTATTTGGCCAATCGTCCGGCCTTTTGAACCCGACTCGAACCTCCTGGATATCCTAACAAGGTAACATCGTATCCATTAACTCATGAACAATATTCTAACAGAAGTTCGTAATACCCTAAAACCGACTTAGGGTAAATATCATAAATTGGTAGAGTATACCTATTGGAAATAGGTGAATATGAGGTCTTAAACACCTTGTATTGAATTTATCTTATTATTAGGACAATTTCTCTTGAGATAAGATAATGTGCAAAAAGGTCCCTAAAACGTTAGATAATTTGCAAATAGATCCCTAAAATATTTATGGGTTATAAAATACCCGAAAATATTATAAAGAGGCAAATAAATAATTATTAAAAATAGGGAATAATATTGTCCCTAATTTAGGTAATTTATTAAATTATTACCTTGGAAAAATTGAAGGAGAAAAATCAAAAGTATTGTGGGGCCATAATTCACCCCATGATTTTTAATATTTTACATGGAGCGTAAAATACCAATGTCACCAATAGTTGTGAGATAATGATTAATCCTAATTAAGAAAATTGTCAACAATTAGTAAGTGATTAGATGAATAATTATTGGCTAATTGTTTAAGAAATGAATAAAGTGAATTATTAGCCAATTGGAGTAATTACTAATTAAGATGATTAAGGCATAATCTAAGGGATTAAGAAGAGAGTTGAAAACTCAACAATTGGGCAAATAGGAGGCAACATCTTTTGTCAAAAAGATGACCTCATTTTCGAAAAAATAATACAAGAAAAAGAAGAAGAAAAATTGAAGAAATTTTGGTAGAAAACTTAGCAAGTAAGTTGTTGAAAAGTCAAACAAAATAGATTGGCCAATGAGAACATAAAAGCATGGTATATCTAAAGCATATTCCTTGGTCATTGATGGTCATTTAATTTCGAAAATTAAAGGGAAAAACAAAAGGAAAATTGAGTGAAAATTAAATAGAAGACTTAGTGGAGAAGTTTTGAAAATTAGAAAGATATTTTGTGAAAAAGCATATAGGATAAATGAGAACCAATGGAAATTAAATCCTAACTCAAAATCCATGAATTAGGTTTCTAACAACTGGACATATTATGAATCAGTGTAACTTTGTCCAGAAGTTGACATTACCCGTAGCGATTTCCGTAATCAAGGCGATTATCCGAAAATCTTCAAGAAAATAGGAGATGCCTGAATGGGATCAAAAATTTAGTTAACCCAAGTATTTTGAAATAGGAAGAAGAGATCTTCAAGGCTACATTCCCGGTTTTCTAAGATTCTTCAAGATTACGCGATTCGAACACCGAACGGGGGACTTATCGGTAGAAAACTTATAGAACAAGTAGATGACATCACCTAGGTGACATCATCTTTTGAAGAATGACATAGGGGGGGACGGTTTTGTGGATGAAAATGAAGGAGGAAGACTTGTTGGCTAAGGGTTCTAATGTGTGGCCAAGAATTGAAGTTGGAAGTTGGAAAAAGACCAAAATGCCCTCACAAAATCTCTATAAATAGCAAGCACCTCCAAGCATAATTCTCACACCAATTCACTCTTGTCTATTTGAAAATTTGGAGCAGCAAGGAGGAGGAAGGAGTCCGAGAAATTTGTAGCGAAGCTCGAGTAAGTTCTTCGGTCCTTAGTCTTAAGCTTCGGTAGTTCTTTCGGTAGTTAGAGTAGAAATGCTAGTTTGATCTTTAATCTTACAAGTATGATTATATATCATGTTTTAGGGGTAATTAAGGTATTAATTTCGAAAATAATGTTGGAGGAAGAGTTATGGAAAAATTTTGGAAGATTAGGGTCAAAGTAACGAAGTCGGCGAAATTCCGCCAATTAGGGGTCGGGGTAAAATGGTCATTTATGACTAAAATGTCCGTCGTAATGATAGATCCTTAATAAATGCGTTGTTATCTTGATAGGTGTAATACCCTAAAATTTGACTTAGGGAAAATATCATAAATTAAGAAATAATACCTATTAAAAATAAGTGAATATGTGATATCAAATTTGTAGGGGAAAATCTCTTGAAAATTAGAGTGCCAAAATGACGAAAATGCCCTTGTAGGACATAAATAACTCAGGAAAATTATGAAAAATCCTTAGAGGCAATAAAATAATTATTGAAAATTAGAGAGTATGTTATCTCTAATTTAGACAATTTCTGGGATTTATTTCCTTCAGAAATAGAGAGAGAAAAATTAAAAAGTATTCCGGGATCATTATTGACCCCGTAATTTTTAATATTTTATAAAGTATAAAATACCAATGTAAGTCCAGTTGTTGTGAGGAAGTAATTAGTTCTATATAAGAAAATTATCAACAAATAGTGGGGATTAAGTAAGTAATTATTGACTAATTACTTAAGCTTAAACAAAGGAAAATCCAAAGATAATTATGGAAAACCCTATAATTAGTGGTTTCTGGCTAAAATTAGCATAAAATATATTTGCTAATTAATTGGAAAATATGAAGGAAAATCTATGAGATTAAGTAATTTTAAGCCTAAATACAAATATGGGCCAATATGAAAATTTTGTAAAAAAATTATGTAAAAAAAAAAAATTTATTAAATTATATAATAATTAATAAAATAAAAAAAAATAAAAAAAAATAAAAATATATATATATATATAAAATTATGTGTGTGTGTGCGCCGACATGGGGAGAAGAAGGAAAAAAAAGAAATGATGAAAGAGTGTAGAATTAAAACACTTAATTTAAAATTAATTAAAGTAAAGAGTAAAAAGTAAATAAACACCGATAGGAATTGGATCCTATCTAGAGAACCAGGAACAACATTTCTAAAGTCAGTAAAGAATATGAAAGAGTGGATTTTTATCTTGAAGTAGACTGTTCCGGAAGTTATTTCCGAGATCGGTGGAGCATTTTGATAATAAGACGAAATAGGGTAATCTGTGAAAAAGGCAGATAGTCACAGATTTAGAATTTGAAGAAAATAAATCATAACTCAACATCTGAGAATGGGTTGAGAATTTCCTGGACATATTTGGAATCAGTGGATTTTGTCCGAGGTTGATGATTTCGAAGTTCGCCCGTAACCAAGCACGTTTTTCGAGAAACTTCAGCAGGACCGTTGGAACCCTGTATGGAGTCAAAAATTTAGTTAACTCAGACATTTCTAATGAGTAAGAAAATGTCTTCAAAGTTGTGATTCCGGATTTCTAAGATTTTACAAGATTACGCGATTCGAACACCGATCGGGGAACTTTATCGGGTTAAAACCCATAAAGCAAATGAGTCATCATTAAGATGACAAATTTTCTTGACTTTGGAGGCCAAATATGTCGACCAAAATGGATGCTTGGTGGAGAAATAAGTTCAAAATTTGCATGGCTAGAATTGAAAGGGGAGTTTGGAGAAAATTACCAAAGTTGGCCCATTGTTCTTCTATAAATAGCCTTCGCATTCTCTTCAATTCTTCACACCAAATCCTCTTAAGGATTTCAAACCTAGAGAGGAGCTCGGGAAAGTTGTAGCGAAGCTCTGAGTAAGTTCTTCGGTACTTAGTCTTAAGTTTCCGTAGTTCTTTCAGTAGTTAGAGTAGAAATGCTAGTATAGTCTTTAATCTTCCAAGTATGGTTAGATATCATATGCTGGCGAAATTCCGCCGATTAGGGGGTCAGGGGTAAAATGGTCATTTTGACTAAAAATGTCCGTCGTAATGATAGATCCTTAACAAATACGTTGTTATATTGATAGGATATCCCTGATTACGTTCTGACCTACTGTCGTGCCGTATACCGACAGAAATACCGATTTCCGTCAACGAAGGTACGTTCGCGTACTGTAACACGAACTCTGATGTTTATGGAATGCATATATGTGGTATGTGTGTTGTATAGATGTTATACTGTTGAAATGCATATAGTGGTTAGAGGATATGTCTGTATGCTGGGGGCAATATGTCTGTATGCTGGGGGCAATCTGTCTGTATGCTGGGGGCAATATGTCTGCATGCTGGGGGCAATACATATGCATGGGTTGTGATAGAGTGATTGTATATGTTGTAAATAGCCAGCCAGACTTACGACACTTTATATATACATATCAGTTACTCAATTGCTCTGTTGCTCTACTCTGATGATTTTGAAATGATGTTTGATGAAAAAAAAATTTATACTGCTTGTGAAAACGGGATGTTACAATAGGATATCCCTGATTACGTTCGATCAACCTGTCGTACCGTATTATGATAGAAATACCGTTTACCATCAACGAAGGTACGTTCGCGAACCGTAACACTAACTCTGATGTTTATGATATGCGTATGTGTGTTATGTGTATTGTATGCCTATTGTGGTAGTTGATAGCTCTGTGATATGTTCATGTACTGTTGTTATGCTTGTTGGGTATTGGGATACGCTTGTTAGTGGCCTATGTGCTGTCAGAATACGCTCGTTAGTGGCCTATGTGCTGTCAGGATATACTTTTAGGGGCCTATGTGCTGTCAGGGAGGCCTATGTGCTGTCGGGGTACACTTTAAGAGGCCTATGTGCAGTCGGGATACGCCTGTTTGTTGATACATTTGTTGTATATACTGTTTATGTTGTGATTTTCTGTAATCCATATGTGTGTATGTAAGCATGAGGTTAACTGTTACCTGAGGTCCGGTGCGGATATCAGCTCTTAACATAGCGTCAGGTTCCGGAGGACCGAGGCCGAGGAGAGAGGCAAGCAGCCCACGTAGAAGATCCGGCTGAAGATATCTTTCTGTTGTTATATACTTTTGAACCGCACGGTTCGTACCGCAGTTGTATCCACCGGACTTACGGCATTTTATATATACATATCGTTACTCAATCGCTCCGATGCTCTACTCGATGATTTGAGATGAAAAAAAAACAATATACTGCTTTTGAAAACGGGATGTTACAGGTTCTAGTCATAAATTACTATTTTACCCTTGACTTCGCTAATCGGCAAAATTTCGCCAGAGCTTCGCTACTTTGACTCTAATCTTCCAAAATTTCAACATAACTCTACTCCAACATAATTTTTGAAATATATATCATATTTAACCTTTAAACATGATATCTAAACTAACTTGGAAGATTAAAGACTAAACTAGCATTTCTACTATAACTACCGAAAGAACTACTAAAGCTTAAGACTAAGGACCGAAGAACTTACCCAGGGCTTCGCTACAATTTTCTCTGAGCTTTTCCTCCTCTCTTCTCTCTAGGAAATTTTGAACTACAGCTAGTGAATTGGTGTGAGAATAATGAAGAGAACTCATGGCTATTTATAGAGAATTTTTGGACACTATTCATGCTTTTTCATCTTGCTTCATTTGAAAGTCTTCTTCTTGGCCCTTGGATCATGGATGCCGACCTCCCTTGCCCCTTTTTCAACAAAAATGAGGTCATCCCTTGTCACCTACATGATGTCACATACTTGCTCTAGAAGTTTTCTACCGATAAAGTCCCCGATCGGTGTTCTAAGTACGTATTCTTAGAAAATCTCAAAAATTCCTTAGCAACTCCCCGAAGATCTAAACTTCCTATTTAAGAATATTTGGTTTAATAAGATTTTCAATCCGATTCAGGGCATTTCCTTGCCCGCTGAACATTTTCGGATAAACGCCGCTCTGCTACGGAAATTACTTCCGTAACAACATCTTCGGGACAAAAATCCACGATTCATAATATGCCAAGATGTTTACCACCTCATCCCTGGATTTCAAGTTATGGCTTAGTTTCTATATATTTTCATTTATCCGATTTGCTTTTGAATATCGATAGCTTCTTAGCCGCCTAGTATAACCCTTTTCGGTTACGGAAATAACTTCGGAGGTAACCTATTCCGAGCTAAAAATTCACTTGTTTATAATAAGTCCTGCTGTTAAACACTTAGTTCACATATTTCAAGATAGGATTTATTTTCTATCGGTTCTCATTTATCTTATTTGCTTTTTCATAAAAATATCCCCAATCCACTTGCATAATGCTTTCACACTACTTTTTCTCTTCTTTCTCTTTCCTTCCCACTTGCAATTACACTCAAATACACTCATAAATAATCAACCATTTCAGCTACTACACACATTTAATAATCAATTTGGTTTCCTCCCATATTTGACTTTTCAAACTTGCTTTTGATTAAAATATATATTATACTTTATCTTATAAGAAATCCTCCCACTTGCCTATACACTAACACATATACTCTTTCCTCTTTCCTTCCATCCATTTCGGTTCACACACACACACACACTCATACTCAACGTCCTCCTCCCTCAAGTCTCTTTTCAAATACCTCAAAAGTCTTATGCCAAGTACTCTTATCATCTTATCCTTTTGTCCCCTAATTAAATGCTTGCATGTGCTTATTTAAATCTTGTGTGCTTTGTATATTATTTAACAATTCACCCTTCCTCCTTCATCTTCCAATTCGGCTGCGCCCTCTCTTCATTTTTCATTTTGCTTCTTAATTCAATCACCTTATATTACTTAATAGTCAATTAAAGGAAATTCCCCCATTGGTTCCTTAATTTCACAAGGTTTATCTCTATGATTAGTTAGGCCTTAATTGTTAATTAAGCTTTAGGTATTTATATTTAGGCTTTAGGTATTTTATATAATTTATCTCATACATTTTCTTAATCATCTCTAATTGATTAACAATTATTCTCATGCCAATCTTAGCCATTAGTCTTTAATTAGGGTTACAAATCTTTGTAACATGTTGATTAATCTCTAATAAATAGGGATCTAACCATTTTCTAATTGTTGACAATTTTCTTAATTGAGATTAATTATTATCTCACAACTATTTTATCGACATTGGTATTTTATGCTCCATGCATAATATTAAAAATCCCAGGGTCATTTTGGTCCTCAAAATACTTTTTGATTTTTCCCCTTTAATTTTTCCAAGGTTATAATTTAATAAATTACCAAAATTAGAGACAATATACTCTCTAATTTTTAATAATTATTTTACTGCCTCTTACGATTTATCACAATATTTTCAGGGCATTTTATGGCCCATAATTGCATTTTTAGGGATTTTCGGCCTTTTATGCATTTTAATTTCAATAGAAATTTCCATTAAATAAGATAATTATATCTTAAAGGTTGATACCACATATTCACATATTTTCAATAGGTATTATTTACTAATTTATGATTCTTATCATAATAGAGATTTGTAGGGTATTACATCTACTCGCCTACTACTCTACTATACCTTTTATTTTATTTTCTTTTGTCAACATATCTATGTGATTGCAAATATTAATGGGGTTTCCATCAACAACGGTAATGATTAATGGGTTTTCCACAAACAAGGGTAATGCAGCAACCCCCATTATTATTATTGTAATACCCTAAAAATCTATATCATAATTTGGTAAAGTTAAACCTATAGAAAGTAGGTGAATATGAGGTATCAAATATTAAGTTATAATTATTTTATTTTCTAAAGGAAAATCTCTTGGAAATTAGAGAATTTAAGGGCCAAAGTGCCAAAATGACCAAATGCCCCCGTAAAGGGAAATAAAATTAGAAAATTCATGAAAAATTCTAAAAGACAGTAAAATGACCAAGTGAATTAGGAGAGTATATTTTCTCTAATTATGGTAATTTAATAAATTATGAACTCGGAGAAATTGTATAAGAATGTCCAAAAGGTATTAAAAGAATAATGTAAGAGGCATGAAAATACTAAGGTTAATGCAAGAATATGAAGGGAATGAGGCATTGTAATTAAGAAAATTATCAATAAGTGATAAAAGAGTAATTAAGTAATTAATGGCTAATTACTTAAGCATAAGCAAAGGAAATTCAGTAATAATTATGGGAAGCTCAAAAATTAGTGGAAATTAGTTGAATATTAGTAAAAATATATTTACTAATTAATTGGAAATTTTTGTGAAAAATAGTTGAGTTTAGGTATTTTTAAGCCTAAATACAAGAATTGACCAATTAGGTAATTTTGGTGGAATTTTTGGAAAAGTTAAATAAATAAATCATTAAATAATTAATTAAATAAAAATTAAATATTTATTAAAATAAAAAGGGGCCAGCCGAAATATTGGACCCAAAGAAGAAAAATAAAATAAAATAAAAATAAGAACAAGTTGTACAAGTTGCTATTATTATATTAATATAATTAATTAAAGTAAAAAAATGTGAATAGTAATTTTAAAATTAGGAAACGGATCCTATCTAGAGATCTAGGAATAGGAATTCCAAAGTCGTGGTAGAATAATGATCGGTGGAATTTTATCTTCCGTTAGACTCTTACTAAGTTAATTCAAGCCGTTTGTGCTTTTTCCTAATAAGACGAAATAGGGAAATTTCGAGAAAAGGCCGATAACCAAGAGGACGAAAAGGTTATGTTGTGACAGTTGAAAAGAATTGGGAATTTTCATGGACATATTTGGAATCGTGAATTTTCTCTAGAGATTGGTGATTCCGAAACGAGTTTCAGAACCTAACCCGTATGGACACGTTTTTCGAGGAACTTCGATGATCGTGGAGCCCTATATGGAATCGAAATTTAGGTTAACTTGGACATTTCTAATAAGTGAGAACTTGTCTTTAAAGTTGTAAATCCGTAATTTTGAGATTTCTCCAAATTACGCGAATCTGTACCGATCGGAAATTGTCTTGGATGAGGACACGTGTCATCATCCAATTGGCTCACCTTTGGCTTGGAGAAGGGGCAGCACGTTTTGGTGTGTTGTGTGGCCAAGAATCACTCTTCAAAATATTAAAGGGAAAATTACAACTTTGGACCCAAAATTCGAGAAGGGAAAATTACACTTTAGGACCCAAAATTCTCTATAAATAAGAGGCCTTGCCTCTTGAATTCTCACACCATTTCCTCCTTCCTTGGCTGATCCTAGAGGGAGAAAGAAGAGAGAGAAGCTCTGGAGAAATTCTGCAGAAGTCTTCAACGGTAAGTCCTTTGGTCTTTAGTCTTTAGTTCTTTCGGTAGTTAGTAGAATTGTTAGTTAGATTTAGGAAGTAGGTGACAAGATTCCTATTATTGTTTTAAGCCTTGTTTGCGTTGAAAAATATGCAGAGGTATAAACATAGTAGGGATCGAGTCGCCGAAAAGTTGAAGCTTTCGCAGTTTTTCAAAAGTAAGGGTAGAATTTTGTTAGAATAGCCTTTAAATTTCAATTATGATTGGGTATCATATGGGAAGGCTATTTTAGTCATTATTTTCAAAAATCATAGTTGCGTCGAAGTTCTGGCGAAATTTCGGGAAGAAAATTTGTAAGAGTAACTAAGTGTCATGCGAAATTCCGCCAATTAGGGTATAGGGGCAAAATGGTAATTTTTACCTAAAATGCCGATTATGTTGTCAAATCACTAATTAAAGTGATATTACTCTTATAGGACATCAAAAACTTTGATTTGCTGCCGTTACGCCGTCCGACGAGCCGATGTTGGACGTTTCGCCTTTTTCGTAAACGTGCATTATTTCCGCTAAAAGTACCGAAGTACCATCAAACGAAGGTACGTTCGCGCGCATCGTAATACCGACTCGATGCTTATAGTCTCGCTTATATATGATATGGATAGTTTCATAAGCCATGGGTGGAACTGTTTCCGCCATGCACAAGTGACTAAGGTAATAAACTTAGATAATCACTATACAACTTCACTGTTATGGTTTTGATAATACCGTTATGTTTTCCTAGCGCCGAGGACACGACCGATCATCGTGGCACCGGTGAATAGTGCAGTGCAGATAACTTTGCTTGTAGGGTAGTTGTTATTTAATGATCAAGGATCATTGTCGTAATTCATTTTAGAAATATCTGTTGAGAAGATTTAAAGTCGTAAACATATAATGTATTAATCTTTATGAACATGCAGATACGCCACTGTTATTGTTATAATCAGTTACTCAATGTTTTTATTCCGATGCTCTACTTTGATTGATTTAAAAAAAAATGGCTCTGAAATTGGGATGTTACAATTATTTTTTTAAAGGAAATTTTTAAATGTATTAAAAAACAAAAGAATATAAATAAGAAAAGAAAATAATATTAAAAAATATTCATGAAATTAAGTGAATATCGAAGATGTAATAAGAGAGGCGTTATTTTACAAACTGTCATTTAGAAAAGCAAAGCTAAGTATTGTTAGAAATGCAGATACGTAAATTACAATGAAGGGTGGGCACTCAATAAGTTCAAGTACATATATTTTAATGGCAAAAGTATATTACAATAAAAAAATTACAATAATATGTCATCCTTCTAGGTCTTATTTTTGGAATTCCATCATAATTACCTTATTATCAATGATATCAAATACATCTTTTCTTTGGGCAAAAAAAAATACATCTTTTTCAATATAAAGCACTAAACAATCATTCAAACATGTATCAATTTTAAAAAAAATAAATATATCTCCAAATCCCCAATTCAAGGGTGGGCACTTGCCCCCCCCAATCCACTACCTGCATCCCCCTATGCCCCAACCCAACTAATTTGATCCCACCGTCTCTCTTCTCCATCTCCAACAAATTTATTAATCAAATACATGAAATACTTAAATACTCTAGGAGTATCACGTTATCTGAAATTTTTCAAATGAAAAATATAACAACTCAAATCATTTTAATCCTAGTTGGCTAATGACTCATATGAAAAAAAATTCAAATTTTGTCTTGATCTTAAGAAAAAACATCTTTATTAAAAAAAAAACTAAAACAAAATGATCAACCAATATTTTTCTTAAAAACAAGATTAAATTTGAACTTTTTTCATATGAGTCATACACCAACTAGGACTACACGGATATAAATTGTTATGTTTTCACTGAATAGAGTTCAGATGACATGGTACTCTTACAAGATGTAAGTATTTCTCATCAAATATTACTTTATAACGAGAAAGAAAAGAATTTATTATTTTCTTCTATTCGGAAATATAGTTTCGTAGCTTATAAAAGAAGTAAATTAATTAAAAATTATAAATCTGAGCGAAAATATATTTCATAATCAAAGCGGAAAGATGAAGGTCACAGTGAGCGGGAAGCAAATTTTGCCCAACTCAATTACAGCACCTTGATAGACAGGAAATATATAACTACCGAAAGTTATTGGGGTGTGTTACAAAAGGAGTGTGTGTGGGAATATATATATATATATATATATATATATATTAAAGGATTTCTCCAACCACCGGAGATAGAGTTATCTCCGCTGACTGGTGTTTATGTGATTTTGTTTATTTTTTAATCATATAAATTTTACCGAAACACCCTTCATTAATTCACTTAAAATTACTAACACACCCTTCATTTGTAACATCCCATTTTCAAAAGCGGAATAATTTTATTTTCATCGAGTAGAGCATCTGAGCAAGTGAGTAATCGATACATATATTCAAAATGTCACCTGTCGTATGTCCGGTCGCAAGAGCGGTACATTAATCCGAATGTTATCAAAAGTAGTACATATCGTAAAGAAAACAAAAGAAAGTCTCCACTGGTCTCTAAGCGTGCCGCTTGCCCTTCTCTTTGACCCTGGCCCTCCTAACCCCGAAGCTATGTTAAGAGCCGAGGTCGAATGCATCCGACCTCAGGTAACCGTTAACCTCATGTTTAAATAACACTATATATATAACAAATACTCATGACATTTCAGCACAACCACTACAAAAGCCCATAACAGATGTAGGGATACATAATCGATATGTATGGCAATAACAATACAATCGATGTAAAGCTAAGGCACGCCGTAGGAATATACATAATCGATATGTATGGCAATAACAATACGGTCAAATGTAAAGTTAAGGCACGACTGGGAAATATACACAATTAGATATGTATGGCAATAACAATACGATTAGATGTAACATCCCATTTTTCGTAAGCGTATAATTTTTTTTTTTCATCGTAGTAGAGCATCTGAGCAAGAGTATAACCGATATATATATTTAAAATGCCCACCGGCTAATTACAGAGACTAGACGATAACCGATAGTTTTGAAGTGAATACAAAAGAAATGTCTCCTGGCAATTCCCATGTCTTGGCATCACCGATAGTCTTCAACCGGACCTCTAAGTTTGTTGCTTCCTCTCTCCTCTGGCCCCTGGCCCTCCCGACCTCGATGCTATGTTAAGAGCTGAGGTCCGCACCGAACCTCAGGTAACGGTTAACCTCAAGTTTACATACACAAAATATGCATAACAAATATTCACATTACACAACAAGCAAGCATATCCCAACAATATATAACCCCCCTGGCAGATATGTCACACCTAGCTATCGTGTCACACCTAGCAATGTTTCACACCTAGCAATCATTTCACACCTAGCATTTCACACCTAGCAAACGTATCCCAATACCCAAAGAAGCATAACAACAATACATGAACATATCACGAGCTATCACTACCTCATATAAGCATACCATGCACATAGCACATATACGCATACAATAAACATCAGCGTTAGTGTTACAGTACGCGAACGTACCTTCGTTGACGATATACGATACTTCTGTCGGAATACGGTACGACAGTAGGTCAGAACGTGATCAGGGATATCCTATCAAGATAACAACGTATTTGTTAAGGATCTATCATTATGACGAACATTTTAGTCATAAATGACCATGTAACATCCCAATTTCGAGCCAAATTTTCTTTTTCAAAAACATCGAGTAGAGCATCGAATAAAACATTGAGTAACTGATTATAACAATAACAGTGGCGTAACCACCTGTTCATAAAGATTAATACATTATCTGCTTACGACTTTAAATCTTCTCCGATCATTACTCGGTCTTCACGTGGTCTTCATCTTCATGTGTGATGTCCGCCCGCTTACTCTTAACCTCCGTCCATGGTCTCTCTCTCCGCACCTTCGTGTGATGCTATAGTAAGAGCCGAGATCCAACGTTCATCGGATCTCGTGTAACGGTTAACCTCATGCTTATATAACACTTTATGTTCAACAGATATTTCTATGATTACAAAGAATGATACATGATCATTTAATAACAACTACCCTACAAGCAAAGTTATTTGTCTCGCACTTTAATTGTGTGCCACGATGTCTTGTCGTGTCCGTAGCGCTAGGAAAACTCTAACGGCATTATATTTACTATAACCCGTAAAGCTGTAAGTGATTATCTAAGTTTATTACCTTAGTCACCGTGTATGGCCCGTAACAAAGTTCCACCCATGGCTTATGAAACTATCCGTACCATATATAAGCGGACTATAAGCATCGAGTTAGTATTACAAAGACGCCGCGAACGTACCTTCGTTTGATGGTACTTCTACATTTTTTGACTGAAATGGCACGTTTACGGAAACGGCGAAACGTCCAACAATGACTCGTTTGACACACATAACGGCAGCAAATCGAGTTTTCGATGTCCTATAAGAGTAATATCACTTTCATTAGTGATTTGACACAATAATCGGCATTTTAGGTAAAAATTACCATTTTGCCCCTATACCCCTAATTGGCGGAATTTCGCCAGCACTTCGTTACTCTGACAAATTTTCTTCCCAAAATTTTGCCAGAACTTCGACGCCATCTTGATTTTCGAAAATAAAGACTAAAATAGCCCTCCCATATGATATCCAATCATACTTGAAAATTTAAAGGCTATTCTAGCATTACAACCCCTACTTTTGAAAGAACTACAAAAGCTTCAACTTTTCGGAGACTCGATCCCTACCATGTTTTTACCTCTTCAGGCATATTTTTCAATGCAATGAGGCCTAAAATCATGAATAGGAATTTCATCCCCTACTTCCTAGATCTAACTAACAATTCTACTAACTACCGAACTAAAAACTCGAACTTAAAAACTAAAGCCCGAAAGACTTACCCGTTGAAGACTTCTCCAGAATTTTTTCCAGAGCTTCTCTCTCTTCTTTCTCCCTCTAAGATTTCGGCCAAGGAAGGAGTGAAAATGGTGTGAAGATTTCATGAAGAGAACTTGGCTATTTATAGAAAATCAAAGGGATACATAAGGAATTTTCCAACTTGTTTACAACCATGGAAAAATCAACATGAAATGGTGTAAATTCCTTGTCCATGGGAGCATGTTTGGCCAAAAATGAGGGTGATGTGGCTGCAAGGGAGTGGTCCAAAATAATGACTTATGTTGCTTTATAGCCCTGGCCTAATAGAATTTCCCGATCTGTACTGATTCGCATGATTTCGAGAACTTTCAAAATTCTGGATTTACAACTTTGAAGACATGTTCTCTTACTAGAAATGTCCAAGTTAACCTAAATTTTGATTCCATATAGGGCTCCAACAAATCCAGTTGAAGTTTTCTCGAGAAACGTGTCCGGTTTGTAACGCATTTCGAATCATCAACTTCTTAAAAATTCACCGATTCCAAATATGTTCATATAAATTCAAACTCATTCCTAGATGTTGAGTTAGAATTTATTTCCTTCATATCCAAAAATATGCCTATATGCATTTTTCCCTATTTCGTCTTGTTAGGAAAAAGCACAAACGGCTCTTAATAAACTTCCGCAAGAGTTTAACGAAGATAAAATTCCACCGATCAATATTTTATCCTGACTTTGGAAATCCTATTCCTAGATCTCTAGATAGGATCCGTTTCTTAATTTCTACATTACTATTCACCACTTAAACTTATATTATATAATAATTGCAAGTTGTAAGAAAAATTAGACATTAAAATTTTATCTTCATTTTCCTTTCTTTTCTTCTTTTCTTTTTTTTTTTTTTATGCCCATTATTATTATTATTATTTTTTTTATTTCGTTTTTTTTATTAATTATTTAATTAATTAAATAATTATTTTTACATAATTTTTTACAAAATTTTCCTATTGGTCAATACTTTGATTTAGGCTTAAAAATACCTAAAATCAACTATTTTTCTCCAAAATTTCCAATTAATTAGTAAACATATTTTTACTAATTTTAAAACAAAAACCACTAATTTTAGGGTTTTACATAATTACCTGTGAATTTCCTTTACTTAAGCTTAAGTAATTAGCCAATAATTTCCTAATTACTTTCTTATCATTAGTTGATAATTTTATTAATTAGGATGCTTCATTACCTCAAAACTTCTGTATTGACATTTTTGCTTTCATGTCTCTTGCATTATCTTAGCACCTACAGGGGTATTACGGCCATTTCCTTACTTTTTGAGTATTCTTCTACAATTTCTCCAAGTTTGTAACTTATTAAATTACCTAAATTAGGGACAATATCCTTCCCTATTTCAAATAGATTTTTACTTGCTTCTTTTATAGCTTTCACAATTTTCCTAAATCATTTATGTCCCTTAGTGGGCATTTTGGTCATTTGGCACTTTGGCCCTTGGATTCTCTAATTTCCAAGAGATTTTCCTTTAAAAAATAAAATAATTATAACCTAATATTTGATATCCCATATTCACCTACTTTCTATAGGTTTAATTTTACCAAATTATGATACGTATTTTTGGGGTATTACTGAGACCATTTTACCCCCGACTCCCTAATCGGCGGAATTTCGCCAAAGACTTCATTACTTTGACCCTAATCTTCCAAAATTTCAACATAACTCCTACTCCAGCATAATTTTCGAAATTAATACCTTAATTACCCCTAAAACATGATATCTAATCATACTTGGAAGATTAAGGATCAAAACAACATCTACCCTAAAACTTCAAGAACTACCGAACTAAAACTAAGAACCGAAGAACTTACCCGTTGAAGAACTTCGCAACACTTTCCCCAGCTCCTCTCTCTAACTTCTCTCTACACTTTCTACGAGTGGTTTTGGTGTGAGATTTAACAAAGAGATGCAAGCCTATTTGTAGGCAAAGTTGTGAGGGCAAAACCGGTCTTTTCCAACTTTCAACTTTTATTTTCAACCACACATTCTAGGGTTTTTGTGTTGGCTAATTCTCCTCCATGAAAGGTCTTGGCCGACCTCCTTGGCTCCAAAGTCAAGAAAACGATGTCATCCATGATGGCATCAATTCTTGCTTTATGCATTTTACCCGATAAAATTCCCCGATCGGTGTTCGAATCGCGTAATCTTGAAAAATCTTAGAAATCTGGCAACATAGCCCTGAAGGTCTATTCTTCCTCTTTGGAAATATCTTGGTTAACTAAATTTTTGATCCCATTCAGGGCATTCCGTTGCCTGCCGAAGATTTTCGGATAAACGTCTTCTGCTACTTTAAATCACTTTCTAAACACCAACTTCTGGACAAAATTACACTGAATCATAATATGTCCAGTTGTTTTCCACCTAATTCATGGGTTTTGAGTTAGGATTTAATTTCTATCGGTGGTCATTTATCCTATTTGCTTTTTCACAGAATATTCCATAAAATATTCTTTAAACCACTTTGTATTTGCTTTCACACTTGCACTTTTCTCTCTCCCTTCCTCTTCATTTCTTTCGAAAGGATGCTCCCTTTTTTGCCAAAGAAAATGCTCCAACCACTTGCCAAAATATCCCCATGTGCATGTGTTTCTATTGGCCAAATACAAACTTTTGCTTTTCAATACTTCTTAGCTAAGTTTTCTACATGACGGGAAATATACATAATCGTATATGTATGGCAATAACAATACAAATGATGTAAAGTTAAGGCACGACGGGAAATATACATAATCAGATATGTATGGCAATAACAATACAATCAGATGTAGAGTTAAGGCATGATGGGGGAAATATACATAATCAGATATGTATGGCAATAACAATACAGTCAGATGTAAAGTTAAGGCACGACGGGGAAATATACATAATCAGATATGTATGGCAATAACAATACAGTCAGATGTATGATCTATTAATAACAATACAATCAGATGTAAAGTTATCATTTATCACATATATGCATACAATAAACATCAGAGTTAGTGTTACTAGTACGCGAATGTACCTTCGTTGACGATTACGATACGTCTGTCGGTTGGAACCCAATCACAGATATCCCAGAACTTTGCTACTCCTTCTCCAGAGCTCCTCCTTCTCACTAACCTCTCTCTAGATTTCAATTGCTCAAGCAATTTTTGGTGTGAATTGAAGTGAAGGGAAGGTGCCTATTTATAGGAAAAGACTACTGGATTTCAACCCTTGGATCAAATTTTCATCAACGGCCGAGATGAGGTATATGTGGCCTCATTAGAATCACACAATTTCCTTCTTTTCCCGCACAAATTTCGTCCCTCTCTCTCTCTCCCTTATCTCTTCCTCTTTTGAAAATCTTATCACTTAGTAGATATTCCTCTTACCGATTTATTCCCCGCTCGTTGTTCTAATTGTACATGCTTATAAATCTCAAATACTTTTAGAGGTAAACATTGAAGTTTATGTAGCCTCTTGAGAAGTATTTGGAACAACAAGGATTATGGTCCAATTAGGGGTTTTTACTAGCCTTTTAGTCATTTTAGGATTAACTCCGACGGTTACGGAAATGACTTCTGAGATAACCCACTTCTGGCTAAAAATATACTTGTTTATAATAAGTCCCGATGTTTGATACTTAGTTCACATATTTCAAGATACAATTTAAATTCTATCGGTTCTCATTTATCCTATTTGCTTTTTCACAAAATATCTTTTCTTCTTTTCTCTTTCCTAAATCCACTTGACACATCCACTTGACACTCACATATTAAACACATACACACACACACGGTTCCCCCTCTCCCTTTTTATTTATTTTTGTTATGTTTTTAATTATTCTTATATTAGCTAGAAAATCTCTCATTGGTTGATTCCATCATCACAAGGATTCAACTTTGTGGCCTTAGGATTAACTTTATTACTTTCAATCCAAACCTTTGATATTTCTTTGATTTGTCAAGGTTGATTAGTATTTTAAACTTATGTTTAATAACCTTTAACATATCCTATGTTGGTTAATTAGGCTTTAGGGATTTCATGTATTTAATCTTATATACTTTCTTAATCATTCCTAATTAATTAGAAATTATCTTTATGGTAATCTTGACCCTTCATTGGTCATAAATCTTTAATTAGGGGTTTATATAGTTAACTTTGGACATTTCTTTATTCATGCCTAAACAATTAGCAATTATTTATTTATTTATTCATCTACTAATGGTTGAAAATTTTCTTAAATTGGATTAATTACCATATATATATATATATATATATATATCCTGTCTATCAAGGTGCTGTAATTAAGTTGGGCAAAATTTGCTTCCCGCTCACATGACCTTCATCTTTTGGCTTTGATTATGAAATATATATTCGCTCAGATATTTAATGTCATTTCCTTTTTTCAAATATACTTTTCGTCTATCACATACCCACCAATTTCCTATCTGCAAGATAAAGACGAATATTATAGAGCATATGAGTTTATGTTTTGATTGATAACTACTTTGCTCGTTTTCTTCCACTCCTGTGATCCTCATTGCAAATCCTTCTCTCTCTCTCTCTCCCTCTCAAATTTTTTTTTTTTTTTTAATTATATTCAGTACTGGTTCTATTAAGTTAGTTAGAACTTAGAATAAAATATTTTATCTTATCCCGTTAATTGTGAATTGTGTTATATTTTTATTACCAAAAATATTCAGAACATATGTATCCCTGTCGAATTTTATTTTAGTTATACGACTTATATTCCATAAGGACATAAAGATTAGAATCTTGCCAATGCATAACAACCTAATTGAAGAGTAATTTATAAGAAACTGTAATATCCTAAAAATCACACTTAGGGTAAATATCATAAATTAGGAAATAATACCTATTAAAAATAGGTGAATATGTGGTGTCAAAAAGAATGTTAAATTTTCTAAAGGAAAATTTCTTGGAAATTAGGAAAAATGTGATAATGTGCCAAAATGACCAAAATGCCCCTATGGAGCATATAATGACTTAGGAAAATTGTGAAAAATCCTGAAGGGTAGTAAAATAATTATTAAAATTGAGAGAATATATTGTCTCTAATTTTGGTAATTTAATAAATTATAAGCTTGGAAAAATTGTAAAATAACAATTATAAAGTATTTGGAGATCATAACTAACTCCATAATTATTGATATTTTACATGGGAGATAAAATAGCTATGTTAGTTCTAATTTTGAGAGGAAGTGATTAGTTCTAAATAAGAAAATTGTCAAAAAATAATAAGTGATTGATTAAATAATTATTGGTTAATTATTTAAGCTGGAACAATGAAATAATTGTGATAAATTATGTAGAACTCTATAATTAATGGTTTATGGCTAGAAAATTAGCATAAATATATTTGCTAATTAATTGGAAAATATTGAGAAAAATAAATGAGATTAAGTAATTTTGAGCCTAAATACAAGTATGGACCAATATGAAAAAGTTGTAAAAAATTATGTAAAAATAATTATTAAATTATATAATAATTAATTAAAAATATAAAATAAATATGTGTGTGTGTGCCGACATCCTAAGAGGAAAAAGAAAAATAAAAGAAAAAGGAAATGAAGAAGGAGTGTAAAATATAAACTCTAATTAAGTAATAATTAAAGTAAAATAGTAAATAAATACAGATGGAGATCGAATCCTATCTAGAAAACCATGAACAAGATTTCTAAAGTCAGGGTATAATATTGATAAGTGGATTTTTATCTCGAATTGAGCTGTACCTGGAGTCATTTCCGAGATCGGTAGAAGAAGTTAGTAATAAGACGAAATAGGGAAAATCTGAGAAAAAGGTAGATAATCATAAAATTAGAATTGGA
Organism: Acacia pycnantha; assembly: GCA_025563575.1. Classification (NCBI taxonomy): domain Eukaryota; kingdom Viridiplantae; phylum Streptophyta; class Magnoliopsida; order Fabales; family Fabaceae; genus Acacia; species Acacia pycnantha. Next base: position 261,500 of record JAMWYP010000291.1, read on the forward strand.
ACAAAATGAAGTGTAACTCAACATCTGGAGATGAGTTGAGAATTATCTGGACATATTTGGAATCAGTGGATTTTTGTCCAGAGGTTGATGATTTCGGAAGTTCGTTAATGAAGATCGGCAAATACATCCGAAGGTGCAACCACGACGTTGCTCTGCTGAGGCCTCTTCTGGATTTTGAAGGCGAACCTTTCTTCTCCACATGACTGTAAAAGGGGGAACCAACCAACTCATGATAGAGTTTGAAAATCTCACTCGAAAACTCATCATTTTTGCGGGAGAAAACTTGGATGGCCATATATATAGGTCGACGGATGGCAACGCCACACGAAAATAAATGGCGTTTCAATACAAGCGGTGTTTCCTTTTTCATGGAAGGAATAAGGACGGTTAATGGGTACGAGCATTAATTGCGCACGAAGACCTGGGGAGGGAAGACGGTTCCCAATAAGAGTAAAGACACGACCACATTACGCCAGATAAGTAAACCGAACAGACGCCAAATTAAAGAACGCCACGTGTCTCACCGTCCCTGAAGACTGGGGGCGACGCACACGCGAAAAGAAGGCTGATCCCGACCATCTTTTTATATGGTTAAAATCTCGGCTATTTGCGAAGAACATCAAACCCGGCTTCTCAGTCGAGTGAACTCGTCACCATGAGCTTTCACAACTCGATCGCTCCCAAGACATTTCTCGGTTCCTATGTTATGCGAAGCCGCTTTCATCAGTCCATACATGAACCTGATCCCTTCCTTTTCAGGACAATTCAGATTTGGGGGAGTTCAATATTTCAACACAGACGAAGTTTCAAAGCAAAGTCAACCCGGATTACATGTCTGGGGGCAACTCAATCAAAATACAAGTAACTCCGGAGTTCTTTGAAACTCGGATAGACGCTTTATCAAAGTCAAATGAGCGATGAAAACTCCGATACGATATCCAGAGTACATTACGGATCCAGCTCAAACAATTAATCTCACTGCTCGTAGACTCGAACATCCGAGCTTGGGGCAATCATTACGGACCTAGTCAAGGCCCACTAGCCAACACGGGCAACCCACGTAGATCGCAACCTTCTAACCGAAGGGCCTAGTCACTGGCGGTTAGCTAAATCCTCGGGCACGCACGACGTGGGAGCCGGAGATCTAACCAACCGTATACTCTATATATACGGATAGGAGATACGCGGCCAAGGTACACATTCAACCCCGAACTATTTAGATACAGCTACACAAAGGCACACACCGCACCCCCTTTGGCGAAACGCCCGGTTGTGTACTTGTGATCCACCCTTCTCCCGTACGCTTGCTCCATAGGCCTTTAGGAGGAGCGCACCGATCCTAGATCAAATACCCGGCCACTACTAGGCCGGACATCCGAGTTCTACACCGAACGCTTTTCTTAATATCTATAAATTCGTTATTTAATTCTTTCATTTAGAACCAAAGGGGTGTGTTGTAAACATTACGAAGCATATTTAAAGCTTGATTTTATGTTTTAAAGAGCAACCTCTTTTGAAGAAGAACATTAATTCCGCAACACAAATGCTCCCTAGCATTCTAATTGTCGATTCTAATTTCGTGTTCTCAATGTCAATATGAGATAACTAGTTTACCAAAAGGGAAAAACATTTCTCCTATTATAGGAGAAGTGTTTTCTCATGTCATACACACATGAAATGGTGGGACCCACATATATATATATATAATGCTAATTTTATATATATATATATATATATATATATATATATATATCGTGTGTGTGTGTGTATGTGGGTCCCACCATTTCATATGTGTGTAGGAATCTTCTTCTTCTCATGCAACATGAGAAGTTTAAAACCCTTACCAAAATTAAGGAAATTAATTTCATTATTTGTTACAATTATGTGTAGGTTTTCATAAATTCCCTTTTAATCTTGTGCATCATAACTATCTCTTGATGGAAATCCCCATTACTATGTGTGATCAATATGGATATTTTAGGAAGCAAAATAAAAATTTGGAAGGCAACATAAATTGGGATATTATATTTAGAACTAACGTAAACTCCTTATGTAGATCCTATGTACTTATCCGGTCCTAAATATAGGACATAGTTTATACTTGCAATTTCTACTACAAACTATGTGCTACATTTAGGACCTAGAGGTAGTATTTGCGACTGATGTAGTGAAAACGGCACACACAATTATAAGGGGAATGATAATAAGGGATGACACATTAATGATTTTGTTACACCGCAAGCTAATCGATCGATCACAATTATTTAATTACATAATGATTCAGTCTCTGGCCAATCTCATGAAAAGAAATATTCCACGAAGCTTGGAAATCATCAAATGACATTGTAATACCCTAATGGTAAATACTCGTTTCACTTGTAAATTTGTCCAGCTTTGAGTGGTAAATACCGATAGATATTTTATAGTTATAAAGCTGCAAGTGAATGCTAAATACTCACAAAAATTGGGATGAAGTCCCATGGGACTTGGGTGATATTAATTTGAAATGTGAAAATGGCTGCTCATGCACTTATATTAATGGTTGCTCACTCGTTATTGGATGTTCACGCACTTGTCAACACCTGCTAATTCTTTGACCAAAAAAAAAAAACACCAGCTAATTAAATAGACTTGTGTACCGGCACGCAAGGGTGGGAGGAAGAGGACAATTGATGACAAGGAGGCATTATTTCATGTAACATCCTATTTTAAAAGCCGATTTTTTTTTTCATTTAAAATCATCAGAGTAGAGCATCGGAGCAAGAGAGTAACTGATACTTATATTCAAAATGCCAAATGGCTATTGCAAAGAATTCAGACATTGATCCGAGTGTTTAACGTAAACGTAACTACATAACAAACGAAAGTCTTCACCGCTTCTCTATGCGTGCCTTTGCCTTTATCTCGGTCCTCGGTCCTCCCGACCACGAAGTTGTTAAGAGTTGAGGTCCAACGCGCACGACCTCGGTGTAACGGTTAACCTCATGTTTACATATACAATATATGGACTACGTATATTCACAACATTAACAGTTTAAGAGCGTACAATAGAAGTATCTCACAAACAAGCGTATCCCGACAAGACATAGGCCCCTACTAACATACCCCGACAAAGACATAGGCCACTAACGAGCGTATCCCGACAAAGACATAGGCCACCAACGAGCGTATCCTAACATCACCTAGGCCACTAACAAGCGTATCTTGACAGCACCTAGGCCACTAACAAGCGTATCCCGATACCCAGCAAGCATAATCATAACAATAGTACATGAACATACCACAGAGCTATCGCCTACCTCATATAAGCATACCATACACATAGCACATATACGCATACAATATACATCAGAGTTAGTGTTACAGTACGCGAACGTACATTCGTTGACGATATGCGGACGTGTGACGATCGGTACGTGATAAAAAATATCCTATAAGGATAATAACGTATTTATTAATGATCAACATCATAACAGTCATTTTAGTCACAAATGACCATTTTACCCCTGACTTTGCTAACCGGCGAAATTTCGCCAGAGCTTCGCTACTTTGACTCTAATCTTCCAAAATTTTGCCATATCTCTATTCCCAACATATTTTTGAAATAAATACCATATTTAACCCTAAAACATGATATCAAAATCATACTTGGAAGATTAAAGATCAAACTAACATTTCTACCCTAGAACTTCAAGAACTACCGAACTAAAACTAAGAACCGAAGAACTTACCCTTGAAGAACTTCCTCTTCCTTCTTGCTCTCACTTCTCTCTAACTTCTCTCTAGAATTTCTTTGTGAATTGGTGAGTTTTGAAGAGGAATGAAGGGCCTATTTATAGCCAAAGTTCAAGGACCCAAATGGTATAACAATTTCTCCCTTACTCATTCTTGGCCATTGGATTAGGAACCACTTTTTGAAGTTTAATCTCCTCCATCCAAGCTCCATGGCCAACCTCCCCCTCCCCCATTTTCAAAAAAATGATGTCACCTAGGTGATGTCACCCCTAATCTTTATGGATTCATCCGATAAAATCCCCTGTTCGCTGTTCTAATCGCGTAATCTTAACTAATCTCAAAAATTCCTCGACGTAGTCTTGGAGGTCTATTCTTTCTCTTGAGAAATATTTAGGTTAATAAAAATTATGTCCCATTAAGGGTATTTCCTAGCCTGTTAACCATTTTAGGACAAACTCCGTTTGGTTACGGAAATGACATCGGAGATAACCAACTCCGGATAAAATTACACTTGTTCATAATATATACTAATCTTAGAAACCTAGTTCATGGTTTTTAAAATAGGATTTAATTCCTATCGGTTCTCATTTATCCCATTGGCCTTTTCACCAAATATCACCTTTTTAATCCAAAATATCATGATATTTTCATAAAACCCACAACCCTTTTCACACACATATTTTCTCTCCTTTTTCTTGTAAATTTTGGTTCCCTCCCCCAACATTGACTTTTCAACTTTGATTCAATTTGTATTATTAATTATCCTATATTAATTAGCTAGGAATTCTCCCATTGGTTCTTAGCTAATTACATGGATTAAGGCTTAACTTGTTTGAACCCCTAGATTAGCTTTAGAAGATTCAATATTGGCCCTTAATTGACCATTGATATTTAATTAGGGTTTTAATATAATTAACCTTGGATATTACCTTTGTTCATGCCTAAACAATTAGCCATTAATTATTTATTTAACCACTTACTAATTGTTGATAATATTCTTAATTAGGATTAATCATTTTCTCACAGCTATTTTATTCACATTGATAATTTATGTCCCATGCATTATATTAAAAATTATGGGGCAACTTATGTTCCCCAAAATAATATTAATTTCGCCTCATTATTTTCCAAGGAAAATAATCCCATAAATTATCTAAATTAGAGACAACATACTTTCTAATTTTTAATAAATATTTAATTGCCTCTTAGGATTTATCATAATATTCTCAGGGTATTCTATTACCCACAACTGAATTTTAGGGATTTTGGCACTTAATTCCTTCTAATTTCAAGAGAAATTACCCTAGAAAATAAGGTAAATACCTCACAATATTTGAGACCACATATTCACCTATTTCCAATATGTATTATTTACTAAATTATGATGCTTATCATAAATAAGATTTTTAGGGTATTACATTTCATGATATGAATAACCATATTTTAATCATGACAACAATATGTGGTATGTCTAAATAAGTCCACTTAATCAGCAGCATTTAATAAGTGAGTGAGCAACCATTGACAAGTGCATAATTAACCATTAACAAGTACATATGAACTATCCAGATTAAAACACCAACATTTATTATATGACATTATTTGCAAGTAAATGATAAGAATAACCATATTTCATGAAAAAAAAATAGGGCTTACAACCACCAAAGAACTGTACTCAAACAAACCCAAATTTAGAGGGGGGAAAAACACACACACACACGCACACACCTTGCAATTAACAAACTATAAGAAAAAAGTCGTAAGTTTTGTCATGACGCTCAAATTGAGAGCTGCAACTTTTTAAGATTCATTTAGTACTGTGAAAAGAAGAATAAGATTCTGTCCTGGTCATACTAGACTGTAGTGGGATTCCAATGTATAACAACCTGATTGAAGAGTAAGTTATAAGCAACTCTCTAAGCATTCTTTCACTAGTCACACTTCTTGATCCTTTTGACACCGAAACACAACCTAGTTAATTAACATTCGGATCAATGTACCGTTACTACGGTCACCGCTTGGCATTTTGAATATATATCGCTTACTCAATCGCTCCGATGCTCTACTCGATGAAAAAATTTTATACCGCTTTTGAAAATGGGATGTTACATCGGGCATTTTATATCAGTTACTCATAGTCTACTATACCTTTTATTCCCCACCCCCCTCATCAACGTATTTATGTGATTGCAAATATTAATCGGGTTTCCATCAATGAGGATAATGATTAAATAGGGTATTTTAGAAAAACCAACAAAATTTTTTTTATAAAGAACACAGATTAAAGATGATCAACCCAACGAATTGATTCCGTAAACCTCCATCATTGAACGAAAATATAACTAACCCACGTTTGGTTCCTGATGAATCGAAATCTCGCATTCATCCGAGATTCCTCGCCTAGACGATCGCCTAGAATCTGCCCGGACAGTGGCGTCTCACTGTGCAATCGCACAAAGAACACTGTAACCTAGTCCGAACTAAGTCCTTGGGATGAACCAAACCGAATATTAAATATAATATTCGAACTATTTCCGTAAATCGAATCCGATAAGATGAAAACAGAATCGAGTAGTTACCGATTAGGCACGAGTTCTCTGGATGAATCATGGAATCCTCATCGTTGGGTTAATCACAAGAGTTTAGCCGATCATGGCTGGGAAAATCGAAGAACGAACGAAGAACACGAAGAACGCGCAAGAACATGAAGAATGATGAGAGAAAATGAAAACTTATATTTTGATCCACTCTAATGTTAAAAACGTGAATGAATATGTTTGTGGCAGCTGCCATACTTAAAAATAACCTAAAACGAAATGGGCTCTCATAGTTTTAGCCCAAAACAGAAATAAAATATAACTGGACTTAAATTACAAAATTCGGGTCCAAAATAAATCCAGAATTGTACATCCGACTTTGGCTCCAAAATTGACCTCCTTCTTGACCGAATTTGCTCTTGATGTCTTCATAACAATTGTAGCTCTCTGAATCATCTGAAATATGAGACAAAAATGAGGCAAATCCGATGTCTGGTTCAAGAGTTATGGTAGAAATAGTGAAGCAACACAAAACTGGAATTTTATTATTAAAAATAGCTAAAATGCAATAAAAGGCCCAAGGCCCAAATAAACATAAGAGCCATTATTTATTAGCTAAAGGGTCCTAAATTATTATTCAAGAGACAAAAATAAGTGTATAAAATATTCAATTATCAAATTCCCCACACTTATCTTTTTGCACTCCGAGCAAAATTCAAAGAGAAAGACCTAAAGGAAAACTCTTCTTTACTAATAATTGCTAACAATGCAAAAATTGAATCAAGGGACACAAAGCTTCAAAAGACCAATCATTCAAGACCAAAACCCCTTCATCTCAAATTACAATTCATGGTAGTGTCAATCAATGATGCTAATCACAAAAGATGATCTCTCAAATGATGCGCTCAATCAATCAGTCTCTCAAGTGTTTAAGGTAAATAAGTGTATCGCTCAAATTCTACTCAAGAAATTTGTTCTACCATAAGCTTGCTCAACTTCTACGTCTCTACTACTCATAACACATACATGCACAAATCAAGAGAGCTTGTAATTAAAGGTTGTAACGGGGCTAGGGTGAAGGTAGGTAATAGTATGGAATAAGAGGCTAAGCACCAAAGAAATCAGAAGGAAGAGCACTGATTAACACAATCATTCTCTATGTATGAGACTTTTATTCTATACATATATACATTCCTTTCTATGTATTTTCTTTTCTTTTCTCTTCTTTTGTTGTTTTTTTTTTTCTTTTTTTTTTCTTTTTTTTTTTTAATTTTTTTATTTTTCTTTTACTTTTCTTTCTTTCTTTCCTTTCATTGTATACGTAATTACAATGTCAAAATCAAATATCCCCCCCACACTTAAACTGTTGCACTCCTGAGCAACCCCCACACTTAAACACAAAACAAGTTGAAACCAATGCTCAATAAATCTTCAAGGTGCGGAATAAAATGGTTTTACGCTTAGGCTTGTAATGTGGCTTAGAAAAGAATGGGTCAAAAGGCACAAAGGGGCTAGCAAAGGAATCATAATGTAAGGGAAAGCTATTTGGCCAAAGTGAGGAGAATAAAAGAAAGAAAACAAGCTTCCATCATACTTATGCACGTAAGTGAAAAATGTAGTTTCAAAAAGAAAAGGAGCAAGTTCTAGAGAACACAAATCATGAGAGATGCACACATGAAAGAAAGAATGGCAAAAGATGAATTCCATTCATGCAGCCCAAAACCTCACAAGGTCAATACCAACTTAGGTAATCAACAACATCAAATCAACTACCAAGACTTGTAATCGAAGAGTCAAGAGTTCCAGATCAAAAGTAATGATCCATTAAAACCAAAATGTCCTAGTTCATAATATGTAGCAATCATTAGAAAGAAAGAATGTATTTATTTTCAAAAAGCAAAGTAGAAAAGGAAAACAAATAAAAGAGAAGGAGGGAGAAGAAAGAAAAATACTCCCAAGGGTTTATGGAGGATAAGTGGCATCAATGAGGAGAATCTCGCTTCCTCAGTGCCGTGGGGATCCCTCATGAAATGGCTTGAGGCGATGCCCATTGACCTTAAAAGTCCGTCCCGTGGGTGGATCACATAGCTCAACAAAGACCAAATGGAAATATGTTAGTGATCACAAAGGGCCATCCCATCTAGATCGAAGCTACTGTGCATAAACTTGAGACGGAATTAAATAGAAGAACTTTCTCGCCCACAGAGAATTCTTTCCTCGAATATGCTTATCATGGAATGCCTTAGTCTTTTCCTTATACAACCGTGAGCTTTCATAGGCATCCAATCTAAGCTCATCTAACTCTTGCAAAGTGCAGCCTTCCTCTCAATCCCGGACTTAGCCAAATCCATGTTGCATTGCTTAATAGCCCAATAGGCTTGATGCTCCAACTCAACCTAAGATGACATGCCTTACCAAAGACAATCCGATAGGGAGACATCCCAATCGGAGTCTTGTAGGCGGTGCGATATGCCCACAAAGCATCATCTAGTCGCTTACTCCAATCTTTCCGGCAGAGTTGACATCTTTCAAGGATTTGCTTAATCTCTCTATTGGAGACTTCACTTGACCATTGGTCCGAGGATGGTAGGTTTGTGGAAACCTTGTGAAGCACTCCATACTTGCGTAGCAAGGCACCCATGCTTCGATTGCAAAAATGGGAACCCCGATCACCGATAATAGCTCTAGGAATGCCAAACCCGCAGAAAATGTTAGACCTAACAAAATCCACCACCACGTAAGAATCATTTGTCCGGTGGCTTTCGCTCAACCCATTTCAAACATAATCAACGGCCAAAGAAGATGTAAGTGTAACCATATGAAGCAGAAATGGACCCATGAAATCAATACCCCAAACATCAAAGATCTCACAAAACAATATAGGGTTTTGGGGCATCTCATGCCTACGGAAATACTCCCGCCCTCCGACGGTTATCACATGACTTGCAAAACAAATGGGCATCATGAAACAGGGAAGGCCAAAACAAACCACATTCTAACACCTTCCTAGCAGTTCTTTGGGGTCCAAAGTGACCACCACAGTGAAGCATGAGCAAAATGCAATATAGATTGAAACTCACAATCAGCACACATCTCCTAACTACTTGGTCACTACAAAATTTCCACAGATAAGGGTCATCCCAAACATAATATTTAGACTCACTTTTCAATTTAAGGGTTTGGTCCTAGTGGACTCTACAGAAAAACACCACTACCAAGTAGTTAACTAAATCAAGATACCATGGGGTCTTAACTTGCACTGTAGAAGGCCGCTCATCGTGGAAATCATCCCGAATAGAAGAGGGTGAGAGGGAGAATGAGTGATACGACTCAAGTGGTCGGCTACCCGGTTTTGTGCTCCACTTCTATCTCGAATCTCCACATCAAACTCTTGGAGCAACAACATCCACCGGATGAGTCGTGGCTTAGCATCCGCCTTTTCAAAAGAAACTTTAAAGCAGCATGGTCAGAGAAAACAATGACTCTACTAGCTAGCAGATATGACCTAAACTTATCAAAGGCAAATACAATAGCCAATAACTCCTTCTCGTAGTGGTGTAATTAGACCGAGCGTAATCCAAAGTCTTTGAAGCATATGCAATGACATGGGAGGCTCTATCAACCCGCTGTGCTAAGATAGCACCAACCGCATAGTTGGAAGCATCGCACATTAACTCAAAAGGGAGGAGCCAATCGGGGCTGAATCATCGGGGTGTAGTAAGGCAACGCTTCAAATGATCGAAGGCCGCCTTGCACGCATCATCAAAGACAAAGTCGGTGTCCTTATGCGGGAGGTGGGACAAGGGTTGAGCGATCTTGCTGAAATCTCGAATGAAACGTCGATAGAAACCTGCATGACCAAGAAAAGAGCGAACTTCCCGCACGTGCGGGGTAAGGCAAAGCAAGAATAACATCGATCTTAGCGGGGTCTACCTCAATCCCTTTCCTAGACACTATGTGTCCCAAGACTATGCCCGACTCAACCATAAAGTGACACTTCTCATAATTCAAAGACAAGATTAGATTCAATACACCTATGCAAGACTCTAGACAAATTAGCTAAGCATGCATCAAAATCAGACCCATATACAAAGTGAAATCATCCATGAAAACCTCCATGCAGTCCTCTAGGAACTCGGAGAAAATACTCACCATACAACGCCGAAAAGTGCCTGTGCATTGCAGAGGCCAAAAGGCATCCTTCGGTAAGCATATGTCCCAAAGGGGCATGTAAAGGTCGTCTTCTCCCGATCCTCGGGAGCAATATGGATCCGGAAGTATCCAGAGTAGCCATCCAGAAGCAAGTAATGAGACTTACCACCAATCGCTCTAACATCTGATCAATGAAGGGTAGAGGGTAATGATCTTTGCGAGTGGCTTGGTTGAGTCTTCTATAGTCAATGCAAACTCTCCAACTATTCGAACTCGAGTAGGAATGAGCTCATTCTTTTGATTGGCTACCACAAGAACTCCGGACTTCTTGGGAACCACCGGACCGGGCTAACCCACGGCTATCGAAATAGGATAGATGATGCCGGCTTGCGAAGCTTAGTGACCTCCTTCTTCACCACATCAAGGATAAGAGGATTAAGGCGTCTCGGGGTTGCCTCACCGCTTAGAGTCCTCTTCCAATGTAATCCGGTGCATGCACATAGAAGGGCTAATGCCAACTATGTCGACCAATGTCCACCCAATGGCTTTCTTGTTCGCCCTCAATAAGCTTAGCAGCTTCTCTTCTTGATCTCGCATAAGATTATTTGCCACAATGATCGGCAAGCGCTCATTCACCTCCGTAAATGCATACTTCGGATGGTGCGGAAGGGATTTCAACTCTAGTTTGGGCGGTTGCTCGGTGGGGGAGAAGCTTGGGTGGTTGTTGCAACAACTCGATGTCATCACACCGGGAATACCGAAACCATATTCAAAGAAGCACAAGCGAAGGATTGTGTCTATACGGCTCAAGGTTAACATCGAATTCGGTTCATCAAAATCGAATGAAGCTCATCAAAATCGAATCGGGATGCACGTTAGGATCGGGATGAAGCTCAAACTCGGAATCAATATCGAGTCTACAAGTAATGTAGAATCATCAAGCAGGGAATATCAATTCATTAACTTTGACTAATACATCTTCAACTAAACCAGAAGGATGGGCATTACTCCTATTAGCTAATTGAACAATGACACCAGTTGGACGTAAGGGACCAAGACCAAGAGATCTATAAACAGATGCAGGCATGACATTAATAGAAGCACCTAAATCTAGCATGCAATCATCAAATCTATAGTTACCAATAAGGCAAGGGATAGAAAATGTCCCCTGGATCTTTGCATTTACGAGGCATGGTAGGCCGGATGAGTCTTTGAGACATTCGGTTCAAGCTCACTCGCTCATTTCCCTTCGCCGCCTCTTGTTGGTGCACAACTCTTTCGAAACTTGGCATATTTAGGAATTTGTTTGACCGCATCTAAGAGAGGAATGTTGATCTCTACTCTTCGAATGTCTCAAGTATATCCTTCTCTTGTGCTTTATCTCGCCAACTTCTTGACCGAATCGCTCTCGAGGAAGGGAAGAGGGATAGGAATGTCTTCCTCTTCACCTTGCTGCACTCGCTTTTTCTTTTCGAGTCAATCTTCACATTTCCGACTCGTTTTCGATGTGGAAGTCACATCTGCGGCTTGCTTAGGTTCCTCCAATTGCTTGCCGCATCAGTAGTGATATAGCACTCACATTTCCCTTAGGATTGGGAATTGTTTGTGAGGGAAGGGAATTGGATCCCCGAGGTTGAAGCCGGTTCAATGATGTTGCCAATTGCCCAATCTGTGTTTGCAAACTCGAATGGAAGTGTCGCTTGTTGTTGGAACCGCATATTGGCCGTGACAAATTGCTTCATCATATCTTCAAGTGAGGAACCACCACTACTACTAGCTCGTTGTTGTGCCGCTTTGTGGAGGTGGACATATGGCTGGTCGAGGAGGTGGTGCTTGCAAGGGTAAAGGGGTGCGACTGTTGTTGGAAAGTCCGTGGTCCGTACGGCTCTGTTGGTAGTTCCTGCACTCGCCGATCTTGGTTACTCGATTCGATTTTGGTATTGGTTGCTCTGGTTCCGATTTTGGTTCCAATGAAAGTTGGGGTGATTTCTCCAACCAGATTATAAGTGTTGGAGAAGGCATTATTGTTGGTATTGTGGCCTTCCTGGAAAAACACCCACCGCAGCCTACCGACCGATCTTGGTAAGTAGGATCATGCAAGGTAGGGCAAGAGTCGATAGAATGATAAGGGTCGAACAAAACCCACAAGAGTACCCATCTTGAGAAGGGGAAGACTGCATCGTCTCGTGTCCACCGCCACCGCCCACAAGGGAGGTCGATCATCAAGTCTAGTCTCTAATCTCTCGAGAATCATGCTGGACTGGAGCTTGAATATGGTAAACAGGAGTACTATTGGCCACGGTGCCAAACCGCCGAGAGTTATCTCGCCATAATGGATATCAAGTCTCGGGCTTCTTCGGGTGTCTTGTTACTCATAGCCCCACCGCTAGAAGCATCCACCAACCCTTTGTCTACCGGTGATAGACCATCATAGAAAGAGTTGATCAAGTCTTTTCGATATCCGATGGTGTGGACAACTTGCACATAACCTTTTGAACCTCTCCCAATACTCATACATAGTCTCCCAACGACTTGTTTAATGTTGCCAATTTCCTTCTTGATTGCGCTTGCTCTTGAGGAAGGGAAATATTTCTCTAGAAATAACCTCGAATATCAGTCCAGCTCCCAATAGATGAGGGTGAAGGTACAACAACCAATCCTTGGCTCCACCGTCCAATGAGAAAGGAAAAGCTCTCAACTTGATATGATTTTCATCAATGGCATGTGTAAGAATTGTTCTTTCTATTTCAGGATCAAATGGCAACAAATCTTCTGGATTAGTAGTATTCCTGGTACTCATGCAACATATACACAAAGCAGAAATGACAAATACTCAGAATTACCAAAATGCCACCAGAAAATCAGAATTATGAAAATGCCACAAGAGGTGGTGAAAAGTGGAAAAACACCAAGAGACACAGAGACAAAACACACAAAAGCAAAAACCTATGCTAGAAATTGACCAAAACAAGTCCGAAACAGTATCAAATGATTTTTAAAATTTTTGGGACTTGGACAGGGCAACTCCTAGACTATTGGGGACTCAAAATGGAATAAAAACTTCAAAAATTGAAAAAGTGGCCTAAACGATGGAATTTGGCGAAACGGAGGATACCACATGGAAAATGGAACATTTTCGATGTGGGTCTAATGATTCGCCATTTTCTATCACTGTACCAAATTTCAACTCAATCAGAGATACTCAAAAAAATGGTCCCGTTGGAAATCAAAAAGCAGAACCTAAAACAGTGAAAAAAGTGGTCTAAACGTTGGAATTTGGGGAAAATGAGTGAGACCTCACTTCCTTCTAGGAAGTGACTTTTGCTTAAAACACCCAATTCCTTGTGAATAAGACCTGGTTTGAGTGATCGGAGTCAGAAAAATTTCTGTCCGGCCACCCGAACCACCTAAACTACCTAAACTAAGCTATTTACAAACTGTTACTAATCAAACCGATGCAAACTCCCGGCAATGGCGCCATTTTTGGAAATATTTTTGCCGTGTCTTCCAAAATAAACCAAGTTCGAAAACAATTTGCGTAATTAGGGAACCCGGGTCGTTTCCCAACGAATTTGCAATGGGCTTGTTCAATAACAATAGTGAAACACAATGATAAAATGGGGGTTTGGTTTAATGAGAATTGAACAAAACGAAATAACATAATCAAAGTGCAATAAACAGAGTCAAACAGAATCAAATAAACAGAGACACATTAAAGATGATCAACCCAACGAATTGATTCCGTAAACCTCCATCATTGAACGAAAATATAACTAACCCACGTTTGGTTCCGGATGAATCGAAATCTCTCGCATTCATCCGGAGATTCCTCGCCTAGACGATCGCCTAGAATCTGCCCGGACAGTGGCGTCTCACTGTGCAATCGCACAGCAACATCAGAACCTAGTCCGAACTAAGTCCTTGGGATGAACCAAACCGAATATTAAATATAATATTCGAACTATTTCCGTAAATCGAATCCGATAAGATGAAAACAGAATCGAGTAGTTACCGATTAGGCACGAGTTCTCTGGATGAATCATGGAATCCTCATCGTTGGGTTAATCACAAGAGTTTAGCCGATCATGGCTGGGAAAATCAAGAACGAACGAAGAACACGAAGAACGCGCGAAGAACATGAAGAACAGATGAGAGAAAATGAAAACTTATATTTTGATCCACTCTAATGTTAAAAACGTGAATGAATATGTTTGTGGCAGCTGCCATACTTAAAAATAACCTAAAACGAAATGGGCTCTCATAGTTTTAGCCCAAAACAGAAATAAAATATAACTGGACTTAAATTACAAAATTCGGGTCCAAAATAAATCCAGAATTGTACATCCGACTTTGGCTCCAAAATTGACCTCCTTCTTGACCGAATTTGCTCTTGATGTCTTCATAACAATTGTAGCTCTCTGAATCATCTGAAATATGAGACAAAAATGAGGCAAATCCGATGTCTGGTTCAAGAGTTATGGTAGAAATAGTGAAGCAACACAAAACTGGAATTTTATTATTAAAAATAGCTAAAATGCAATAAAAGGCCCAAGGCCCAAATAAACATAAGAGCCATTATTTATTAGCTAAAGGGTCCTAAATTATTATTCAAGAGACAAAAATAAGTGTATAAAATATTCAATTATCAAAGAACTAACTTATTTAATTAGTTTTCTTAATATTTATAATTTCGTTATTTAATTCTTTCATTTAGAACCAAAGGGAGTGTGTTGTAAAGATTACGAAGCATATTTAAAGCTTGATTTTATGTTTTAAAGAGCAACCTCTTTTGAAGAATAACATTAATTCCGCAACACAAATGCTCCCTAGCGTTCTAATTGTCGATTCTAATTTCTTGTTCTCAATGTCAATATGATAACCAGATAACTAGATAATTTACCAAAATTAAGGAAATTAATTTCATTATTTGTTACAATTATGTTTAGGTTTTCATAAATTCCCTTTTTAATCTTGTGCATCATAACTATCTCTTGATGGAAATCCCCATTACTATTTGTGATCAATAAGGATATTTTAGGAAACAAAATTAAAAATTTGGAAGGCAACCTAAATTGGGATATTATATTTAGAACTAACGTAAACTCCTTAACTAGATCCTATGTATCATCCGGTCCTAAATATAGTACATAGTTTATACTGAAATTTGTACTACAAACTATGTTCTACATTTAGGACCGAAGGTAGTATTTGCGACTAGATGTAGTGAAAAATGACACACACTTATAAGGGGAATGATAATAAGGGATGACACATTAATGATTTTGTTACACTGCAAGCTAATTGATAGATCACAATTATTTAATTATATAATGATTCATTCTCTGGCCAATCCCATGAAAAGAAATATTCCACGAAGCTTGGAAAGCATCAAGTTGATGAATATAAATTTAGTGATGGATTCCATGCTACATAAATTGAGTGAGAATGAAGTTTCTCCTAAAGCGTGGAAAAGAATAAAGCCTACTTTGAATTTTATTCAAACAAAAAAAATTAAAAGTGAATCTTAGTACTTACTTTAAATAATAAACATATATACAAGCAAACTAATAATGGTTTGGAATCCAATGGACAGAGCTCCAGGCACATGCAACATGAATACCTGTCTACATAGAATCGATTCATAATCAAAGTTGAAAATCTAATTTAATAATTAATTTTAGAAATAATTTATGTTTAAGAATCACTAATGGTAAATACTCGTTTCACTTGTAAATTTGTACAGTTTGAGTGGTAAATACTGATAGATATTTTATAGTTATAAAACTGTGCAAGTGAATGCTAAATACTCACAGTGCGATTGATTAAAAAAAAGGGAAAATGACGACCATTTTCCTAGAAACAAAAATAATCACAACTAGATCCCTTGAAATAATCAAATTGGGATGAAGTCCCATGGGACTTGGGTGATATTAATTTGAAATGTGAAAATGACTGCTCATGCACTTATTAATAGTTGCTCACTCGTTATTGGATGCTCACACACTTGTCAACACCTGCTAATTAAATAGACTTGTGTACCAGCACGCAAGGGTGGGAGGAAGAGGACAATTGATGACAAGGAGGCATTATTTCATGATAACAATATGTGATATGTCTAAATAAGTCCATTTAATCAGCAGTTGTTAATAAGTGAGTGAGCAACCATTGACAAGTGCATAATTAACCATTAACAAGTACATTTGAACTATCCAGGATTAAAACACCAACATTTATTATATGACATTATATGCAAGTAAATGATAAGAATAACCATATTTCATCACCAAGAAAAAAAAAAAAATAGGGCTTACAACCACCAAGGAACTCTACTCAAACAAACCCAAATTTAGAGGGGGGAAAACACACACACACACACCTTGCAATTAACAAACTATAAGAAAAAAGTCGTAAGTTTTGTCATGACGCTCAAATCGAGAGCTGCAACTTTTTAAGATTCATTTAGTACTGTGAAAAGAAGAATAAGATCCTGTCCTGGTCATACTAGACTGTAGTGGGATTCCAATGTATAACAACCTGATTGAAGAGTAAGTTATAAGCAACTCTCTAAGCATTCTTTCACTAGTCACGCTTCTGGATCTTTTTGACAACTGAAACACAACCTAGTTAATTAAGCTTTTAGTGTCATTAAGAAAAGGCCCCATTAGATACCTTTTTTTTCTTCTCATGATCCTTGTTCTACTCTTCATATGTATGTGATTGCAAATATTAATGGGTTTTCCATCAACAACGGTAATGATTAAATAGGGTAATGATTAATGGGTTTTCCACAAACAAGGGTAATACAGCGCCCCCGATTTTTTTATTTTTATTTAAGGAAATTTTTAAATGTATTAAAAAACAAAAGAATATAAACAAGAAAAGAAAAGAATATTAAAAGAATATTCATGAAATTAAGTGAATATCGAAGATGTAATAAGAGAGCGGTTATTTGACAAACTGTCATTTAGAAAAGCAAGGCTAAGTATTGTTAGAAATGCAACTATAAAAATTACAATGAAGGGTGGGCACTCAATAAGTTCAAGTACATAAATTTAATAACAATAGTATATTACAATAAAAATAATTAAATGTCATCTTTCTAGGCCTTATTTTTGGAATTCCGTCATAATTGTCTTATTATCAATGTTATGAAATATATCTTTTTCAATATAAGACACTAAACAATCATTCAGCCATTCATCCCCCATCCGATTACGAAGTGTAGTTTTGATGTATTAAGGGTATACACTTAATTTAAGGGTGGACAATCATTCAAACATGTATCAATTTAAAAAATAAAAAATTCTCCAACTCCCCAATTCAAGAGTGGGCACTCCCCCAATCCACTACTTGCATCCGCCTATGCCCCAACTAGGTGTGAGCATGGTGCCTAGATGCCCGTACGCCCGCCCAAGCCCGGCAAAAATTGCCCATTGACCCTAAAAAGTGGCCCGATGTAATACCCTAATTTTCATAATTCATATGAACATTATATTTTGGCTAATTATTAGCAAAATTACAAAGGTGAATATGTGTCTCAAAGAAATATAATCTATTGATTATATTTTTGTCTAAATTTTACTTTGGAATTAATTAACCAATGGTTAATTATGAGACCACAATTAAGGATTATAAAATATGATATTATTATCATATTAAATCATGGTTCTTCTATAAACCATAAAACAAGACAGTTGTTATATAAACACTTAAACAAATTAATGAAAATTAGCAACAATAGATGAACAAGTTAGCTTGCACTAATTGAGATTAGTTGTATAAACCTTCAAGATGATTAGAGGCAAATTAGGACATCAATGAGGACCATTAATTTCGAAAATATGAAGACCAATGGAAGATAGGATTATTTTACTAATAATGCTCTAATGACTTGGATTATGGAGTAAACCAATTAATCAATGTGAGATGCAATGAAAGGACAAATTAAGCAATGGATTAAGGGTTAATTAAGCTTTGTTAATCAAGCTTTGAAAAGTCAACAATTTAAACTAAGATTAATGTACAAGATTAAACCTAGTAAAGTTAAATCTAATGGCTCCCAATTAATCCTATAATGAAGCTAAATCCATGTGATTAATGGGGGACCAATGGGAGGCTTTGCATGTGAGATACTTTTGACAATTGAAACATAAATTAAGGAGAGAGGGAGGATGAAATTTCTTGTGGATGGAGGGAAGGAATTGTTTAATATAAACCTTCAACACATGGGATATTTAAATCCTTAATTGAGTCATCTAATGACATCATGATATCTTCCCCAAAAGTCCACTTTTGTGTCTAGCATGTGTGGATGATTATTAGCCAAGTTTGCTTTGTGTCTAGCATGTGTGGATGATTATTAGCCAAGTTTGCAAGACAAATATCCAAATGCAACTAGATAGGCTAACTAAACAACTACAAGTTGTCATGTAAGGTAACTAAAGACTTATCTTATGGCATTAATTAGCTTCATAAAATCAGCCCCTAAAGTCTTTAAGGTTGATTAGCACAGGAGATAATAAAGAGACCAATGAGAAGCCTTAGACCATGAGATTATTTAAAAATGAAATATGGATCCCCTATAAGTAATATGATTTTTCGAAATAATAAAAAGGAAAAGGGGGAAGATGAATTTTATAAATTATTAAATCAAAGAATTGAGATTAATCCTCATAAAATTAAATGGACCAATGGGAAAATTAAGCTATGAACCACAAGAGGCCACATTATGTGGTAAGAAAAAGTTGTGGAAAATAAAAGGCCAACAAAGCAAGGAAGTGTGAAGGAAAATGGATGACATCAACCCCCCTTAGCCATGAATTTCGAATGGTTAAGGAGGAAGTTGGGCAAATTGTATTGCCATTTGGGTCCTTGAAGTTTCTCTATAAATAGAGACCTTGCTTCTCTTCATTTCCTCACACCAAACACAAATCACTTCTAATCCTTAGGGATAGGGAGTGAGATGTGAGTTCTTTTTGGAGGAGAGGAGCAAGAAAGGAGGTGAGGAGCAAGAAGGATGAAGGAGTAGCAATATTGCTCAAGGGTAAGTTTTCTAGTTCTTAAGCTTTAAGTTTTTAGTTTTTGTAGTTCTTAGCATAATTGTAGTTTTAATCTAGAAAATTGTTAGGAAAATTCCTTTACTTGTTTTTAGGCCTCCTTGCATTGAAGAATTCCTAATGAGGTAAAAACTTGTGGGGAATAAGTTTTGGAAGGTCATATATCAAGATTATAAAAGTCGTAGGATTTTCGGTTTAAGATCCTGTGTAGCAGCGAAATTAATGCTATTATTTTATATATCAAATGATCTTCAAAAATCATGAAATTTTACATGAGTACAGTAGACATGTGGGGATTTCAAAATATATAAAATATGTATCATTTGGATTTCTACATAAGGATATAAAAATCCTTGAAGTTAGGCTACATTTTCTGGGAAAAATCTGGGCAGCGTTGAGAAAATATCAAACTGTGAGTGATTCTTGATGTTATATGTAACATCCCAACTTTTCAAAAGCAGTTTAATTTTTTTTTCATTTAAAATCATCGAGTAGAGCAGGAGCAATTGAGTAACCGATATGTATATATAAAACGCCGTAAGTCCTGGCCGGTTACAACAACGATACAAGAACCGAGTATTTCAAAAGTGAGATACAACACAAAGGAAAGCTTCTCCGGAACAACAAAAGGAAATCGCCACCGGAACTTCTACGCGGATCGCTTACTCTTCTCCTCGGCCCTCGGTCCTCCCGATCCCGAAGCTATATGGAGAGCCGAGGTCCATTGCAATCGGACCCTGTGTAACGGTTAACCTCATATCTACATATACAGTATATGGACTACGTACAAACACATAATCAATAGTATAAAAGCACATAGTACAAGCATCTCCCAAACAGCGTATCCCTAAGAAGACATAGGCCCCCTGCAGTGTAACCCTAGCATCACCTAGGCCCCTTGATCCCCGGCAAGACATATGCCCCTAACAACCGTATCCCTGGCGGCACCTAGGCCTCTAACATGCGTATCCCATTACCCCAAGAATCATAACAACAAGACATAACATATAATTCACATAGCACATACACGCATACCATAAATATCGAGTTAGGGTTACAAGACGCGAACGTACCTTCGCCGACTGAATTCTCGGCAAGTTTTACTTAAACGGTACTTCGACGTAAAACAGTATTTCGACGACGTTTCGTGATTACGGATATCCTATCAACATAACAATGTACTTGTTAAGGATCTAGCATTACGACGGACATTTTTAGTCAAAATGACTATTTTGCCCTCGACCCCTAATTGGCGGAAATTCGCCAAAGACTTCGTCCCCATCATGATTTTCGAAATAATGACTAAAATAGCCCTATCATATGATATCTAATCATACTTTGAAAAATAAAGGCTACTCTAACTATTGAAAGAACTACGAAAGCTTAAAGCTTGCTATTTTAACTTTCAACTTTCGGAGACTCAATACCTACTATGTTTTTACCTCGTCGGGCATCTTTCAATGCAATGAGGCTTAAAAACAAGAATAGGAATTTCATCTCCTACTTGCTAGATCTAACTAACAATCCTACTAAAACTACCGAAGCTTAAGACTAAGTACCGAAAAACTTACCCAGAGCTTCACTGCAGATTTTCTCCAGAGCTCCTCTCTCTAACTTCTCTCTAGGATTCGAAAATCTCAAGAGGAAATGGTGTGAAAAACCAAAGGGAGGGGTGGGGTATTTATAGGAGAATTTGGGGACATAAAGGGAATTTTCCAATTTGATTTTTGCCCGTACCGATAGAATTTCCCCGATCGGTGTCCGAATCGCGTAATCTCGGAAAATCTCAAAAATTCGGAATTACAACTTTGAAGACATTTTCTCACTTATTAGAAATGTCCAAGTTAACCTAAATTTTGATCCCATATAGGGCTCCAATATCGATCCGAAGTTCCTCAAAAACGTGTCCGTACGGTCCTAAGCTACGAAACTCGTTTGAATCATCAACTTCTGGACAAAAATTCACCGATTCCAAATATGTCCAGATAATTTCAAACTCATTTCTAGATGTTGAGTTAGAATTTATTTTCTTCGAGATCCAAAAATGTGCCTATCTACATTTTTCCCTATTTTGTTTTATTAGGAAAATGCACAATCGGCTTCAGAATTAACTTCCGGAAAAGGTCACTTGAAGGTAAAAACTCACTGATCAATATTTTACCTTGACTTTGGAAATCTCATTCCTGATTCTCTAGATAGGGTCCGTTTCCTATTTATATTTTTACTATTCACTATTTATTATTTTAATAGAGTTTATTATTTTAACAACTCTTATATATTATTTAATTCATTTTATTTTCTTTTTTCCTTTTTTTTTCTAAAGGTGTCGGCAGCCATATATATAATATATATATATTTTATTTTATTTTTTAATTAATTATTTAATTATTATTATATAATTAAATAATTATTTTTACATAATTTTTCATAACTTTTTCCTATTGGTCCATACTTGTTTTTAGGCTCAAAAATACCTAATCTCATCTATTTTTCCCCAAAATTTCCAATTAATTAACAAATATGTTTTTACTAATTTTTGGCCAAAAACCACTAATTTTAGGGTTTTACATAATTATCTTTGAATTTCCTTTGCTTAAGCTTAAGTAATTAGCCAATAATTACCTAATTACTTTCTTATCAATAGTTGATAATTTTCTTAATTAGAATGCCTCATTACCTCATAACTTTGGCCCTGACATCTTTGTTTTCATGTCTTCTGCATTATCTTAGCACTTACGAGGGTATTTCGGTCATTTCCTTACTTTTTGAGTATTCTTCTACAATTCCTCCAAGTTTGTGACTTAATAAATTACCTAAATTAGGGACAATATCCTTCCCTATTTCAAATAGATTTTTACTTGGCTCCTTTATAGCTTTCACGGGGTATTTATAACCCACAATGTGCTTAGGGACCTATTTGCAAATTCCCAAACGTTTTAGGGACCTAATTGCAAATTATCTAATTTCAAGGAGATTACCTAACAACAAGGTAAATTCAATACAAGGTGTTTGAGACCTCATATTCACCTATTTTCAATAGGTACATTTCCCAATTTTTGATATTTACCCTAATTCGATTTTGTGGTATTACATTATAGCTTCTGGGAATATTTTTCATTGAAAATAGACATGTCAATGGTCATTAGGAATTTTTCAGAACCTCAAAATGATGTTTGTAGAATTAATTTTGAGTTTTCAAAGATAGTGAAGAATCTGCCCAGAAATGCTGAAATGACGTTTTTAATAAATTGTAAGGGTAAAAGTGAATCCACCAAGGGTAGAAAGGTAAATTAACCCTTTAGCATATTATTCTAAGTGATATGATATTAAGTGTAATATCATATAAGTTATGGAAAATGAATTAATCCGACGATGACGTATAGGATATCCGGGATCAAGTCCGGGAGTCGAATTCCAAGGACGGACGTCTTGGTAATTACACGGTGAAAGGCACGTACGCGCATCGTAACATCACTCTGATGCTTATTGAATGCTTATATGTGATAGATAATAACTTTGCATCTGATGTGTGCTTATATACTATTGGGATACATCATGCTGTATGCTTATGTACTGTTGGGGATACATCTGCTGTGTGCTTATGTACTGTTGGGGATACATCTGCTGTGTCTTATGTACTGTTGGGATACATCTCGCTATGTGCTAATGTACCATTGGTATACACTGTTGTGTGCTTATGTATTGATTTCTGCTGTAATGCCATGAATATTGTCATACATAAACTGTTACATAAGCATGAGGTTAACCGTTTCTTGAGGTCCGATGGGTATTGGACCTCGGACTGTCTAAGGTTCGGGAAAGGAACCAAGTTCAAAGAAGGCACCGTAGATGAAGCCATGAAAAGGCATCGATGGATGGAGCCGTGAAGAGGCACCAGTCGAGATAAGAGCCGAAAGAAGTCTAACAGAGCCTATTTTCTGGCATGGATCTAATGAAGTTACCTCAAATAGTTTGGTGCCGAAGGCAAGCTAGTCTATGTGGGTCAGTCAATAAGTCGCCGTGAACTCGGTGAGACTCCCATGATAGACACCTACCTGGCCAATCTTTTTGATTAACTGAGTTAGGTTCATTGCCCCAAGTCTAGTTAAGGCTTGGCTGAAGATTGTATAGTTACCATGTAAAAGTTGTAATTATACAAAGCTCTGTATATTGTATCACATAGATATTCCTGGATTTTCAATTTAACCAGCATTTGTCAGGCATCATCTTATGTCGGGGCATTTTATATCAGTTACTCATTGTCCAGAAGCTAGTGCATGCTCTCCGTTTCTGCACTACTCTGATGTAGCACCTCAAACTCTGTTGCTTTTTTTTTCTCTAAAACTATGTTTTCTTAAACAATAAGCGGTATGGAATTTAGGGTGTTACACCTGAAAAATATTTGGGCGCTTTGGGTGGGCCAATAACTCGGGCCGGGCATCGGGCGGGGGTCTTGCCTTGCCCATTTGGCCCTGCCCGGGAAATTAAATATATTTAAATAAATATTATTCTATATATTTTATTTTATTTACAAAATATTATATTATTATATCTAAATATATTATACTATAGTTCATGTATTTCCAAAGCTTTGAAATTCTGTGAAGTGTGAACTAGAATCTTTATGGAGCAGAGCAATGCGTCACTACTTGGGCAAGGGAAGCCCGCCCTACCCAGCCCGCCTTTGCCCAGCCCAAAAATGGTTAGGGCTTTTATCGAGCAGGGTCGGGCATTGGGCTGCAAAATGCAGCCCATTCATTCTTCGGGCTGAGCATCGGGCAGGGGTCTCGCCTTGCCCAGCCCTGCCCATGCCCAACCCTAGCCCCAACCCAACTAATTTGATTCAACTGCGTCTCTTCTTCATCTCCAACAAATTTATTAATCAAATACAAGAAATACTTACATACTCTAGGAGTATCACGTTTCTGAAATTTTTCAAATGAAAAACATAACAACTCAAATCATTTAAATCCTAGTTGGCTAATGACTCATCATATGAGTCATCCACCAACTAGGACTACATGGATATAAATTGTTATGTCTTCACTGAATAGAGTTCAGATGGCATGGTACTCTTAGAGTATGTAAGTATTTCTCATCAAATACTACTTTATAACGAGAAAGAAAAGAATTTATTTAATTTCTTCTATTCGTAAATTTATTAAAAAGATAGTTTCATAGCTTATAAAAGAAGTAAATCGATTAAAACTTATATTATACACACACACAGATACCATATACATATATATATACATATACATATATCGTGTGTGTGTGTCTATATATATATGTGTGTGTGTGTGTGTATATATATATATATATATATATATATATATATATATATATATATATATATATATATATATATATATATATATATATATATGTATGTATATATGCGTGTGTGTGTGTGTGTGTGTGTGTGTGTGTGTGTGTGTATATGTATATACATATATATCGTTTGTCATGTCATTTGACATAAGGTTTTGTCAAGTCATTCCAAAACTATGTCGTTTTGGGAGTTAAAGGAATTAATAAAGGATGTTTCGCTAAAATTCATATAATATATACAAAAACACCCTTAATTAATTCTCTTAAGTTCCAAAACGACATAGTTTTGGGAGTTAGAGGAATTAATGAATGGTCTTTTGGTAAAATTTATATAATAAATATAAATACAAAAATACAAAAACACCCTTCATTAATTCCCCTAACTCCTAAAACGATGTAGTTTTAGGGTGACTTGACAAAACCTTATGTCAAATGACATGACAAATCATATATATATATATATATATTCCTTTTATTTTACGCACACACTCCTTCCAAACTTGTCCATCAGCATCAGGAGGCCCCGGTATATTTTCCAATCTTCATCCGTTTGGCTCAACTCCATTAAGGGTCTCCAACATATCCAACATGGATCTCCACCACTACGATTGTTAGTTCTCTATTGGTTTTGATGATAATAGACAATTGTAAACACAATTAAAGCTTGTCTTTGTAAGTTGAAAAACTTACTGTCTAAGGCAAACTCGAGTTTCAGTTTGGAAACTTGAGTTTTGGCTTGACAGAAAAGAGCTCAAGTTTTTACAAAGAAAGGCAAACTCGAGTTAAGTTTTGGAAACTTGAGTTTTGACCTTACAGAGCTTCGAGTTTTTCATAGATAAAGCAAACTCGAGTTTGATTTAGAAAACTCGAGTTTTGACAAGACAGAGAAACCAAGTTTTTCAAAGAAACCAAAACTCCAGCTTCCATTTGGAAACTCGAGTTTAGGCTATACGGAGAGTTCTCTAAGTTTCCAACGTTTTATTGAAACTCGAGTTAACCTTAGAAAACTCGAGTTTACATCACCCGAGAACAATGCTCATCTCTCGACCTTGTGAAAACATCATTCCTCATTTCGACTAAGTCTTTCAAAGTTTTTCAAAAACGAGGAAACTCGAGTTAAGATTTTAAAACTCGAGTTTCGGCCTTATAGAGAAGTTTCCAAAGTTTTCAACAAATGAGAAAACTCGAGTTAAGTTTTGGAAACTCGAGTTTTGGATGTAGAGAAGCTCGCTAAATTTGAACATTTGAAAACTCGATTTATGATTTGGAAACTCCAGGTTTGAGATTTTGGACTAAAACATAATCTCTCATTAAAAGTCCAAAACTCTAGTTAGTCACTTAATGACTCGAGTTTTGCACTATTCACAAAATATGTCCAAATGCAAAATCATGATATTTCTCTCTAGAAAGAGAAAAATCGAGTTTTGATTTAAAACTCGAGTTTCGGTCCTTTACTAAAAGTTCACTGAAACATGAAAACTCGAGTTTCGAAGAACTGACTCGAGTTTCCATCGCAGAATTTGAATTTCGAACTGAATGAATTTGCGAAATGTTTTTGTTTAATCTCTATACTCTATATCATAACTCATTACTATTCCTAACTATGTTTAATCAGTTTGTTAGTGAGTTTCAGATGATTTAGACAGGATTAATTGGAGATTAAGCAAAAAGCATAAAGCATGTCAGTACATTAAATGAAGAGTGCAGAAACCTTGCATGCTTTTGGACAAACATTCTCCACATGTTTTGTAGAAGTTAATGTTTTCCTTCCACATCCAGAAACTGTCCTTCCAACGGATTAAAAGTCAGGAAGTCAACTCTGATCTTCTGCAAAGCTGGATTAACCAAAGAGTAGAGAGAGAAGAAGACCAAAACCTTCACTAATCATCCTCTAATGTCTCCAACGGTTATATGAGGATTTATAACGGTCATTTAATGATCTCTACCTATAAATAGAGATGCATTCAAGTCTTCTCAACAACCAATTTGTGCAAAAATGAAAATCATTAAAGTTTCATCTACTCTTTGAGTTTTCGTTGTAAAGTATCTTTGATACATTCATTCTTCAGTGTTTATCATATCTACTCTTAGAGAGAGTTTTTCTTGATTGTAAATCATTATTGTAAGAGTATCTCAAGTCAAGGGGACTTGGAGATTGGGTTATTGATTACAACTTGTAAGGGGAGTAAGTTCTAGAGAGAGAATTACTCTTGAGTGCAGAGTGTGTAATCAATCTTGATAGTGAGAAATCCCAGAGAGTCTGGGGACTGGACGTAGGTCAGTTTGTTGGACCGAACCAAGATAAATCCTTGTGTCTTGCTTCTCTTCTCTATACTGTGTTTACCTTTATTTCATATCCAAAAACAGAGCATCCGAAAAGAATTTTTGATAATCCCCAATTCACCCCCCTCTTGGTGATTCAAGCTCCACTTTCAACGATGTCCTTTGGATAGTTGTTCAATCTCCGCTACTCAAACTATCGCAGGGGATCTGGGTGTCCACACTGCTTGTTAATTAGGAAATTCATAGTGTAAATTTACAAATTCTGCCTAGCTTCGTATTTTGATCTTGTAACCGTCTTTGTAAACGAGTAGGTCGGTTTGTTTCTTTGTAAGAAAATTGTGTAAGCTCGGCAAGTATCAATACAAACTTAATTTCTGTCTTTTCGTAACTTTCTTGAAATGGCTTGAACGCATGCGAACATCGATATTAAGGCTTCCTTATTAGCCGAGGTTGACTAACTGTTCAATCCGGGTTCACCCTTCAATCTGCCCTTGGTCACAAATGCCAAGTTTACCTTAACGAAAGGTCGGAATCAATTGTGCAACTATAACCCGGCCATGACCGCTGTTAGCCACACCGAGTTGCCAATGCCACGTTAATACGACTATGACCGTCATAAGCACTTAAACTGAATTCTCTAGTAATAACCCGTTTATGATTATCACGGTGAGTCCCCAAAGTAGGTAGCATATACACAATAGGTATATGAAAAGACGCACCCCCCTTAGCCTCTGCTTGTGCATCGCAGCGTATAATCACCTTTTTAGATGTGGGAGCCACGCTACTGGCGCTTGGGGGTCGTGCGCTTTTAATGCTTACGTCATTTCAGGAAAACCATCATTACACTTTTAGGGTTCTGACCCTAATTTTCAATAGACGTAGACATAATCGCCTGTCGTTTCAAATTCAAAATCCTTCCAGACCTTTTGAATTCAAAAACTATATATTTCCTCATTCCTCGTCGAGTTACACACTTTACATTCGAACGCTAGTCTCGCTTTCGCGATAAACTCGCAATATTCTCCTTTGGCCCAAGTTTGCTCAACCTTACTCAAGCCCTTCATCAGTACTATAACGTCTCTTTTGGATTATGTATCTTTTCCAACTCTTACATTCACCATACCTTTGGTACCTAGCTTTTTGGGAATTTTTGAATTCTTTGACGTTGTTGAGTGAGTTTTCTGAGTTTCTGGGTTTAAAGAATGGCTCGCACCATACCCCATTCTTTTAAACGCAAAATTCCTCCTTCTCTTCCATCCTCACTAGATCAAAACCTCCATGCGCCCATAGACATGCATGGCGATCCAATCTCTCATAGAAAGTAATGGACCTCTGAGCATCTTTCTGATCCGTACACTTTCCAGTTTTGGTCGACTGAAACAAAGAAAACCAGAACGCAGCCCAAAACATCTTCTGGTCGTCAAGGTAAGAAACACATCCTGACCCCACTAACTTTGCCCCATGGTCCTCAACGTAAATCTTCATCCTTCCTCAACCAAGCCCAGGGGCCAATACCCTGCGACCTTTATCCTTTTTTTGTATTTTAGGTCTAGATGGCATTATCATCACGTCCTTCTAACCCATCCACCGCGGATGAGTACAGCTCGTTGGCTCTACCCGAGTTCCGACTTCCCAAGGAAGGTCGTTAACGTTAGCGTAACCCGCATTAAAAATACTATGACCGGAGAAGAGGTCACATCACTCGACATAAGAGATGGGGAAGTATACACGTAAGGCTTCCCATGGGAGATGAGTCTATCGCCAAGGTTTGGCCACGAAACGACGATCCTCACTTCCTTTTTCTTTACCGATATGTAGTCACCCTACTGGTGTAAGGTTGCCCTTTACCGACTTCCAAATATGCCTTCTGAACCATTTACACCTAGCTCCCTCGCAACTTCACCCCAATGGCTGGGCATTTGCCATTGCCTTCGAGAACCTGTGTCAGGACTTAGGAATCACTATATTGTCCCGGTGTTTATGACTTTCTTCTCCCCCTTGGAAACAAACATGTTTTTTGGAAGTAAAACAACGTGGTTTGGGTTGACCTCACTCCGGGGATTTCACGACCGCAAGCTTTTTAGAGATTTTATCAAGTCTTGGAAAAACTTTAAACATTCGTTTGTCAAGGTCGAGGCCAATATCGGGCACTGCCCGTGGTTCCTCCAAGCCACGACTTCTGGAGAACTTGAAGGAAAATTCCCTTTATACTGGTCGGGTACCCATCATAAGTTGAAATCCAGAGATTTTGCTCTGAAGCCGCTAGCTTTTCAAGCGAAGAAGTAGCCGTGTTAAAACTTATGAAATTCTCCAGTACCCTTGAATCGCTAATGGATCCCGCGACGTACATCCCCACTCCTTTAGTTAGGCGACGCGCAGCGGCAAGTATGGGACTATGCATTTATATATTCCTGCGTTCACGTAAGGTGCATTTGTCATTATTTACTTTTCCTACTAATGAAACTCTTCTTTTTTCTGTGTAGAGCGAAATATGGGAAGACCATATTTTCTCAATGTTTTTGGCGAAGCTCCAGAGATTCCTGAGGAGGTACCAACTCTCCCTACCTCTGATGATCCTACTGTGGGCAACCAACCCACTCCCGCGGAAGCAGTAGCTACTACCAAAGCCCCGCGTAAATGCTTTGCACCCAAAGGTGGTTCAAAGCGTGGAGAAAAAGCAGCGAAGAAATCACAACGTAAGCAAGCCATGGAAGCACCACCAGCTCCGATCCCCACTCCGACTTCACAAACCATTTCAACCCCGTCAACGGACACGGCGCCCCTGACTCACACCACACTATCTGGAGGGATCCTCTCGGGTGGACGGATAATACAGAGGTCAAAGACCTTATGCGTCGTCCTGCTCGGTTTCATTCTCCTGCCAAGCTCTCCAAGGAAGACAAGCTTGAATTATCTGACATGGAACAGAAAGGCTATAAGGCCATCTCTCTGATACGACCTTATGCTGCACTTAAAATCAAGTATGCTGCAACTTCAACTAGTTTGAATGCGGTTACGAAACAATTGGCCATGATGGCAAGCACACTCGGCAAAGTAATCCAGGAAAGGAATAACCTCAATGCCGAGCTGGTTGCCTTAAAGAGTAACACAAATCTAACAAAGGTTACGGAAGAGAGAGATGAAGCCCGGGAAGAGCTGCAAGTGTCCAAGACCGAGCAGAGAAATCGCGTCGGGATGTGTTAGCACTTACCGAGAAACTTTCACAGCTCGGAAGGACAATTAACCACGGCCCAAGCTGACTTACGTCGCCTGGAAGATCTCCACCAAAATGACATCCAACTGGTGGAATAGATGAAATCGGATACAACTCATCTGGAAGGCGTTCTTAAAGAAAAAGATGACGAGCTTGGTAGCGCCAAAACCCAGCTTACAACCCAGCGTACCAGATTTGCCCATGCAGCCATACAATCTTTTGAGAATGTCGTAGCGCAAAACCGAGTTCGAATCTCGGTGTTACCCTCAACACTTCCGGGCTAAACTTCCAGATTATGTTAGCCAAAAGGGAAATTAATCCGCCCGGGGGTGAAGAAAGTGAAGATGAAGAACCTTCCACGATCAAATCGAAACACAGTCATTGCTTCAAGCGGTTGTGATTGTTGAACGCCGCCTCTATGGACTTCGTGAGTTTTTGAAATGAAGCCCTTTAAAGTTTTTGGTTAGAATCTTTTGTAGTCTGTGAAAATCCTTGTAAGTACTTGGCCACGTGCCCTAAATATAATATGTGTAATTGACAACTTAACTAAAAGTATTTACTTCCCATGTGTGCCTCTTAGTTTATTACGATCACGGCTCAGAGCTCAACTACACATAACTATATTCGTCACCGGCTTTGCTTATCATTATGTCACTGGTTTGTTTGCACCAAATAGATGTAGCAGTAACAATTTTAATGTTAACACTAATCTCGGCATCACGACTCCGTCTGTGCGTACCCCAAAACATGATTTTCAACTATTGGCTTCTTTGCCATGACTTTAAACACGAATCTTTCGATCATGATGTTGGAAGACGGGTTGCATTACCCAGAATTCACACCTGTTTAACTGAGACATCACTTTGGAAGACCAGTTTGTTTACCTAGAATTCATTCATGTTTAATTCAGACATGATTTTCGAAAACTGGTTTTTTTACCCAGAATTCATACATGTTTAACTGAGACATGATTTTGGAAGACGAGTTTGTTTACCCTGAATTCATACATGTTTACATCGGACATGATTTTGGAAAACGGGTTTCTTTACCCTGAATTCTACATGCTTAATTCGACATGATTTTGAAAACGGGTTTGTTTACCCTGAATTCTACATGTTTTAAGTCGGACATGATTTTGGAAAACGGGTTTGTTTACCCTGAATTCCACATGTTTAAACTGGACATGATTTTGGAAAACGGGTTTGTTTACCCTGAATTCTACATGTTTACCTCGGACATGATTTTCGAAAGCGGGTTTGTTTACCCTGAATTCTACATGTTTAAACTGGACATGATTTTGGAAAACGGGTTTGTTTACCCTGAATTCTACATGTTTAACTCGGACATGATTTTCGAAAACGGGTTTGTTTACTCGAATTCATACATGTTTAACCGAGACATGATTTTGGAAGACGGGTTTGTTTAATTACCCCGAATTCTACATGCTTAATTCGGACATGATTTTTGAAAACGGGTTTCTTTACCCATAATTCTACATGTTTTAAGTCGGACATGATTTTGGAAAATGAGTTTCTTTACCCCGAATTCTACATGCTTAATTCGACATGATTTTCGAAAACGGTTTGTTTACCCCTGAATTCTACATGTTTACCTCAGACATGATTTTCGAAAACGGGTTTTTTTACCCTGAATTCTACATGTTTATCTCGGACATGATTTTCGAAAACGAGTTTGTTTACCCTGAATTCTACATGTTTTAATCATCATAGAGCATGCAACATTTCAGGGTTTGTGAAGGGCTAACTAACGCTTTAATTCATGGATTCAAAATTGCAAAACGTCTTACAGGAAAGACCATGCAACAATGCCGGCTTCCAACAAGTAAATTCATTACATGACTTTGCAATAGCATCATCCTCAACCCGGTTTTGGGATTCAACTATAATAAGCGTTCAATTTGTCCGCATTCCATGTTCGCTTTACAACCTTCTTTTTTAGCGTCTCCAACTTGTAAGCCCCCTTCCGAGATTCTCTGTAACCCGGTAAGGGCCTTCCCAATTAGAAGCAAGTTTGCCCTCTCTAACATTTTTGTTGCCAATGTCAGCCCTCCGAGGGATGAGGCTTCCCTTCTCAAACAACCGTGGTCGTACCTTCTTGTTATACCGGGTTGAGATGAGTTGTTTAGCCGCCAAATCTCGGCAATTTGCCGCGATTCAGACCTCATCCACCAAGTCCAGCTCGACTGAAATTGCATTGTTGTTTTCCTCTTCACTCTGAAGGGCTACGACCCTTCGCCAGGATGATTCTCCAATTTCGACCGTGATCATGGCTACACATCCATACGTCAACCTAAAGGGTGTTTCCCCAGTTGTCGTTTGGAAAGCTTTTATCGATAAACTGAGTTCCATTGTCTGTGACGATCTCGGCAGGTATGCCAAACCGGGATATAATATTCTTCTGCAAGAACTTCTGCACCCGAGCCGACGTAATCGTGGCAAGCGGCTCCGCCTCAATCCATTTGGTGAAGTAGTCGACAGCCACTATAAGCCATCGTAACTGTCCGGAAGCTCGCTTGAATGGTCCCAGCAAGTCCATACCCCATTTAAAAAATGTCCACGGTGCTGAGATCGCATAAAGCTGGGCTGGAGGTGATCGGATGGTGTTAGCATGCTTCTCACAGCTATCGCATCTTTGAACGTGATCCTTAGAGTCTGCTGCCATTGTTGGCCAAAAATACCCAGCTCTTCGCTTTTCGAGCCAATGCCTTAGTTCCCATATGGTGGCCATTTATTCCTTCATGGATCTCTGTGAGGACGTACTGGGCTTCACTTGCCGCGAGGCATTTCATCATTGGAGAATGAAAACCTTTTCGGTACAACTGATCATTGACGAGTGCATAGGAAGCTGACGTTCTCGTCAGCTTCTTCGCTTCTAATGGCTCATCGTGGAGGATTCCTCTCTCTCCAGATAGTCAGCAATGGGTTTTCTCCAATCACTGGTTTTTGAAATGACTATCACGCAACTCAGTTCCAACAGGGTTTATTGAACAATAGTGCGGTGATTTCCGTGGCTCTTAGTACTTGCCGCCTTAGACAAGACATCGGCACTCACGTTCTCTCCTCTTGGAATATGTACCACAGTTACTTCGTCAAATTCTATAATGATTTCCCTCACCTTCCCCAAGTATTTAATCATTAATAGTCCTTTTGCCTGATAAGTTCCATTGATCTGGGAAGCCACTAACTGGGAATCGATGGAGACATGAACCCGATGAGCTCCATTTTCCTTTGCTTGAAGCAAACCGGCAATTAAGGCCTCATATTCAGCTTGGTTGTTTGAAGTCGAAAAATTGAAGCGCAAGTACAGTTCCAATGAGATACACTCAGGACTTTCAACAATAATTCCTGCTCCACTTCCTTTTACATTTGACGACCCATCAACAAACGATTCCAAGTGTCACGGGCTCCACCCTCCTTGATGAGGTTAGCTCCATTATAAAGTCCTCCGGGCACAGGACTTAATGGCATGTCGAGCTTCATACACAATATCAAACTCAGATAATTCAATAGCCCAGCTAACCATCCGCCCAGCTAAATCCGGTTGACGAAGAATTTGCCGGATTGGCTGACTTGTGCGGACAATAATAGGATGACTTTGAAAATATAGACGAAGTCGTCTTGTCGGCACCACTAGGGAAAATGCCATTTTCTCCAGCTTTCGGTATCTTAACTCGGAACCTTGCAAGGCCCGGTTTACAAAATATACTAGGCTCTGACCATCCACAGTTTCCCTAACCAACACCGCGCTTACTACCTCGTTACCCACTGATAGGTATAATATCAAACTCTCCCCCGTCTCTGCCTCGGTCAACACCGTGGTGTAGATAAGTACTTGCTTGATCCTTAGAAAAGTTGCATCACATTCTGCATTCCATCCACCCAACGCCTCCTTCTTCAACAGCTTGAAAAATGGGAGGGAGTTTTCTGCCGACTTAGGTAGAAACCGAGTCAGCGCTGCCAATCGTCTAGTCAACTGCTGGACCTCTTTCTTACTCTGCAGAGCCTTCATGTTCAACACGGCCTGACACTTGTCCGGGTTTACTTCAATGCCCCTGTTTGTTAGCAAAAACCCAATGAACTTTCCCGCTGGGACACCGAAAGCACATTTTGCCTAGTTAAGCCGAATTCGGTATTCCCTCAACTTATCAAATGTCTTCTGTAGGTCCTGGACATGACTGGCTACCTTCAAAGACTTGACGATCATATCGTCTATCTATACTTCCACATTGTTGCCCAATTGGTCTTCAAACACTCGATTCATCATTCTTTGGTATGTAGCTTCTGCGTTCTTCAATCCGAAAGGCATCACGTTATAGCAGTAATTTGCCCTTTCGTAATGAACGTC
This sequence comes from Acacia pycnantha, assembly GCA_025563575.1. NCBI lineage: Eukaryota > Viridiplantae > Streptophyta > Magnoliopsida > Fabales > Fabaceae > Acacia > Acacia pycnantha. The sequence continues at coordinate 296,173 of JAMWYP010000291.1, forward strand.
GTCTTTACTCGATCATCCGGGTGCATAGCGATTTGATTATAGCCAGAATACGCGTCCATGAAAGATAGCAGTTGAAAACTAGAGGAGCTATCAACCAACTGATTGATACTTGGCATTGGGAAAGAGTCTTTAGGACACACTTTGTTCAAGTCCTTGTAGTATGTGCAAACCCTCCACTTGCCGTTAGGCTTTTTGACCAAGACGGAATTAGATAACCATGTGGTGTATTGTACTTCCCGAATAAAATCGGCTTCCAGTAATTCCTACACATGCGCTTCCAAAGCTTTTCGCTGTCTTCGCCGTATTTCCTCTTCTTTTAGGCTACAGTGGTAGACCCCGGTCGAATCGCGAGTTGATGGCACAAAACCTGGGATCGACCCCGGGTATCTCAGAGCGATGCCAAGCAAACACATCCTTATTATCCTTTAAGAAGCCTTTTAGTTCCGCACGAATCTCGAGATCCAATGCTATACCGATTTTTGTGACTTGGCCCGGTTCTGTCCCGAGAACAAAGTCTTCTAGCTCGCCATTTGACTCGGCCTTTTGCATTTTGTCCTCCTCGCGCAGATCCAACTCCACAAAATTTACCGACTTGGGCGTTGACTTGGCCTTAGAGGCTTTGCTCTTATCGACCTTTTGTGGACAAGTCAGACCATCCTTGGTTTCCTTAACCGCCCGAAAGTAGCATTGCCGAGATTCCTTTTGATCTCCCTTTACAGTCACAACCTTATTCTTTTTATTTACCATCTTCAACTTTTGATGTTTGGTTGATACCAGCATATCCCAGTTGTGAATGGTTGGTTTCGGCCCAAAATGATGTTATATGGAGATGGGAAATCGGCAACTACAAACCGAACCTTTTTTGACTTAAAAGCATGTTCATCTCCCAACGTCAGTTTAAGGTCAACATAACCCTTGGGACGCATATCCTGCCCATTGAAGCCCGTCAAAGTCATTTTTCACAGCTTCAAAGCATCCGAATCAAAGTTCATGCGCTTGAATGCGTCCCATAATATGATATCGACGGCACTTCCATTGTCCACAAATATCTTTCTAACCTGGCAGTTTACCAAGGTTCCCGTGATTACCAGCCCGTAATGATGCCCCGACGCGACACCCTCCAGGTCGTTACTAGTAAAACACAGCGTGGGGGGATTAATCCCATCAAGGTCTTCTTTAAACTTTGGGCGATCCCGAATTGAGAGCACCTACCTGAGGTATTTTTGCCTCTGGCTTGCTGAGTTACCTCTATCGCCAAAACCTCCACTAATTACATTGCTGTCCTCAGCTGTCTTCCTCAGGTCTCTCCTTTTCTTTTCTGAAGGCGAGCTCTTACTTCGGCCTCCATTTGAACACTTGTTACCCTGCTTTCCTTGGGTTTGAATGACATACTTCCGGAGCTTCCCTTCCCGACGAACTTCTCCACTTGCATCCTTGAGGTCCCAACATTGTTCGGTCATGTGGCCATGTTGATCATGGAATTCACAAAACCGAGTCTTATCCACAGTGGCTTGCGCCCCAAGAGGCGAGGCCTCTCAACCTTCTTCATCTCCGTTGCACATACCTCCTTCCATAATTTCGCTTTGTGACACCTTCAATGGGGTGTATCTTTCATACTTGGCGTCCACCCTACCATCTCGGGACTTGCTATTGGTATCACGCATACGAGGATTTTTCTTATACCCTCATGATGCTCCTTTCCCCGAGATGGTGGGCTCCTAGCTCGTTCTTTCATCACCGGGCTTGCCATCTCCATCACGCTCCAAATTCAAGTATTGTTGAGATCTATCTCGAAGTCGGCGGGGTCGTAGAAGGCGCTTCATGATAGATTTCTTTAACCGGATGAAATCCAAGCCGGCTATGGCACAGTGCAAGTGGACATCTTCCTTCAATCCTGGAACTTGCAACGCCATATTTTTAAAACAGTCCAAGTACTTATGCAACGTTTCCCCTGGTCCCTGCTGGACTCGACCGAGTTGGAACTCGGTTTTAGGCTGTCACCTGCTTGACGCGAAATTCAGCAAAAACTTGCTCCGGTGTTTTCATATCCTGGATTGAGAATAACGGTAGAGTGAAACCACGTCTGTGTGGTCCCCCTCAACGTTCCTGCAAATAACCGAGCTATGACACACTCGGCTATCCCCTTAACCATAATTTCCATTTTAAAGTTATTGAGATGCGTTAATGGGTCTTGGCTGCCGTCATATTTTGGCAACTCACTTGAATCTAACCCCTTAGGATAAATGGCGGCCATGACTTCGTTCGTGAATTGACTCGGGAGTCGGTCTCCGCCGGTTCCCCTACCAATGTTACTGGTATACCGTGAGATGGGGGCATAGTGTGCCCCTTTTTGGTATCAATATCTTCCGCATCTTTGCTTTCCCCTTCAATCAAGCCAAGTTAGCCTTGGCGACCAGGAGAGTATCTGTTTAAGTAGCCGCGGTATCGCTACTCCGAGTTTGTAACAACCCGACTTTTTAAAAGCTGTATAAATTTTTTTTTTAAAACATCTTTTCAAACCATCAGAGTAGAGCATTTGAGCGGAAGAGTAACTGATATATAGATTCAAAAAGCCAACAGTAGTGTATCTGGCTGATTACAAAGGCGGTTCAATAACCGAGAGTTTTCAGAAGTAATGTATAACAAAAGGGAAGGCTTCCGCCGAAACATCGAAAGGAAGTCTTCAGTCAGGCTTTCTATGCAGGCTGCTTGCCTCTCTCCTCGGTCATCGGTCCTCCTGAACCTGACGCTATGTTAAGGGATCCAGCGCACCGGATCTCAGGTAACGGTTAACCTCATGTTTATGTATACACATACAAACGACAGACATCCACAACATCATCAGCACATACCATCACTCTATCACAACCCATGCATATGTATTGCCCCCAAGATGCGACAAATTGCACCCAAAGATACGAGACCAGATTGCACCCAAAGATACGGACAGATTGCACCCAAGATACCTGCAGCATTGCACCCCAGCATACAGACATATCCTCTAACCACTATATGTACTCAAACAGTATAACACTCCTACACACATACCACATATATGCATACCATAAACATCAGAGTTAGTGTTACAGTACGCGAACGTACATACCTCCGTAAACCGAACAGAATGGCCAGGTAAGTGTCTATCATGGAGGCCTCACCGAGTTCACGCATACCATGCGACTTAATGGCTTACCCACATAGACTAGCCTTTCCTTCGGCACCAAACTGTTCTAACACATTTGCATTCAATAAACATACCATAACAATACACATAGCACATATATGCATACCATAAACATAAGAGTTAATGTAGAACTTCGACGCATTTATGATTCTTGAAAATAAAGACTAAAATAGCCCTCCCATATGATACCCAAATCATAAAAATAAAGACTACTCTAGCCTTACTAACTATTGAACTAAAGACTAAAAACTAAAGACCGAAAGACTTACCCGTTGAAGACTTTCGGCGAGAACTTCCCAGAGCTTCTCTCTCTTCTTTCTCACTCAAGGATTTCGGTTTTCACTTGAGAATGGGGTGAGAAAAATGAAGAGAGCTCTTGCCTTTTTATAGGCAAATTTTGGGTCCTAAAGTGTAATTTTCCTTCTCAAATTTTGGGTCCAAAGTTGTAATTTTCCCTTTAATATTTTGAAGAGTGATTCTTGGCCATACAACACACCAAAACGTGCTGCCCCTCTCCAAGCCAAAGATGAGCCAATTGGATGATGACACGTGTCCTCATCCGGTCAATTTCCCGATCGGTACCCGATTCGCGTAATTTCGGAGAAATCTCAAAATTCTGGATTTACAACTTTGAAGACAAGTTCTCACTTACTAGAAATGTCCAAGTTAACCTAAATTTTGGTTCCATACAGGGCATTCCGTGTTCGTAAGTTTCTCGAAAACGTGTCCGGTCGCGTCGGTTTCGTAACGCATTTCGAAATTATCAACTTCTTCGAAAAATTCACTGATTCCAAATATGTCAAAATAAATTCAAACTCATGCCTAGATGTTGAGTTAGAATTTATTTTCCTTATATCCAAAAATATACCTATATGCATTTTTCCCTATTTTGTTTTATTAGGAAATGCACCAACGACTTCAGAATTTTCTCCTGGAAGAGTATAACGGAAGACAAAATTCCACCGATCATTATTTTTCCCTGACTTTGGAAATCCCATTCCTAGATCTCTAGATAGGATCCGTTTCCTAATTTTTAAATTACTATTCATCATTTTTCACTTTAATTAATTATATAATAAACTAATGCAACTTGTGCAAAATATCATGATATTTTTAAGCTTATTCTTATCCCATTTTCTTGTGTAATTCGGCTGCCCCTTATTAAATCTTAATAAATATTTATTTTTATATTTAATTAATTATTTAATGATTTATTTATTTAATTTTTCCAAAATTCCACAAAATTACCTAATTGGTCCATTCTTGTATTTAGGCTTAAAAATACCTAAACTTAACTATTTTTCTCCAAAATTTCCAATTAATTAGTAAATATATTTTTACTAATTTTAAACCTTTTTCCACAAATTTTTGAGCTTTACATAATTATTTCATAATTTCCTTTGCTTAAGCTTAAGTAATTAGCCAATAATTACCTAATTACTTTCTTATCAACAGTTGATAATTTTCTTAATTAGAATACCTCATTACCTCATAATTCTTGCACCGACATTTCTGTTTCCATATGTTACGCTTTATTTTAGAATTTGTGAGGGCATTATGGTCATTACCATACTTTTTGAGCATTCTTCCTCAATTTCTCCAAGTTTGTAATTTATTAAATTACCAAAATTAGAGATATACGCTCTCTCAATTTAAATAATTATTTCATTGCCCTTTAGGATTTTTCACCATTTTCCTAAGTTATTTACTCCTCCTGGGGTATTTTGGTCATTTTGGCACTTTGGCCCTTAAATTCCCTAATTCAAATTTCGGGGTATTACATTCCCCCCCCCCCCCGTTAAACAAAATTTCGCCCTCGAAATTTGTACCCATCCCACTATACTTTGTACTAACTAGACTCCGTCCTACTCGGACTCTGGGCTATACGCGTCGAATCTTCGCTTTATTTGTCAGCTGCTCCTCCTGGTGATCGAGAATTCGCTTTGGTTTGACCATAAAGATCTTGTCATATTGTACTTTGATATATAGTGTCTCCCAGGCGCCCATACACCGCGGTCAACACCACAAATACCAAAATGTCTCCATGGCGCCCATACACCATGACAACACAAGATATCATACATGTCACCATGGCGCCCATACACCATGGCAACACAAGATACCTCCTACTCAATGACATGATCACGGTCGAATCGTAATATCTAAGAAACATGGAATACATCACGGAGGTGGTTCTCGTATCGTATAAGTCAATCGAATAGCTAACACCTAGTTCATGCAATGCATAGAGAAAATTCCTTACTAAGAGAGATAGTACCTTGGACTCTCTCTGGAAGTTCTCTGTCCATTGTGTCGGTTAACGCGTACATTCGGCCCGGGTTCTGTGGCCTCATCTTCGCAGCTATCTCAGGACAGTTCGGGGCAATGTGTCCTTGTTTCTGACATCTATAGCAAACTCGTCTCTCTACACTTTTCTCGGGACGGTTTGAAATGATGTGCCCGGCTTCCGAGCATCCGTAACAAACACATCTACCACCACGGCTACTGAATGGTACTTCCCATGATCGGGACACGGTCGGGTTCTTGGCATCCTCGGGTTGCTCTGTTGCTCATCTTGGAATGGTCTCTTGTTTTCCCTTTGCGAGTCCCTCCATGGTGCCTCTCTTTTCGCGAGGAATTCTCACTACTGACCTCGCTACGATGCATCTTGCTTGTGCTTAAGTGCGGGGTTTACGCAGCTCCTTTCGGTTGCGCTCAATTAGTCGGCAAGATTCTACCGCTTGGGCTAGTTTAGGAAACTCGCTGAGATACCTGACCTCTTCTTTATCTCATATTTTAGCCGTGTGTCAACTTTGTTTGACTTCCCAGGTTTCGTTATCATTACTCTTCAGATACGACGAGTATCGTGACAGATTGGTAAACCGAGTATAGTAATCGTCGAAGGATTCCTCAGAACCTTGTTGGATGCTAAGAAACTCCGCCTCCTTGATCACTTGTGTCGAGGGAGGAAAATATTGTTCATTGAATTTCTCTATGAACTTCTCCCATGTGTGAGGGCAATATCGGGTCCGCAACGTCGTGGCGACGCTCTTCCACCATCGATGCGCATCACCATCGAGCTTAAAGATCGCAAGTTGAGCTTTCCGATCATCTGGGCATTCCATAACTTCAAATATTTTCTCCCGACTCAGCAACCAATCCTCAGCCAATTCGTTCTTCCCGTGGAAACAGGGTGGCTTGAGCTTACAAAATTGAGTGACCCAACTTTGTGATCGCATATCTCTCCCTCGTCGTGGAGGTGACTGGGACCTATCAGATCCCTCAGCTTCCTCATCGTGTTCATCACTCTGCTCGTTTTCTTCTTCTTCAGAATGTTGTTCTTCCTCATGTCCGGCCCGCCTTTCGGCTTGCCTTTCGTCCCGAAGTTCCTCTATCATCATTCTTTGTTCATCTAGCATCTCTCTTTGTTCACGCACTACGGCCACGGCCTCTTGCAAAGCAATCTCTGGTTTGGTTCATGAATTGTCTCGCTCGGGATTTACTATCGGAATCGTCCGAGGTTGTCTACCTCGTCCTCGGCCTCTGCCTCTGCCTCGGCCTCTGGGAGCTCCGGCTCCTCTTAAATTCGCCATGTCGCGTTCCCTGATTAGGGGAAACGTTAACGTTAGATATAGGGAAGACATTCCGCATAACGCAGACTTTATCATTCTAGTCTCTAGACTCTTTCACGCTTTACATTGCACCCAGCCTTTATCATTCTATTATTCACACTGCTCCCAGCCTTTATCATACTCACACCAATTAAACTCTATTATACGTAGTATTCACACCGCGCGTAACATTTCCGTCGTCAGATTCTCGTTGGTTCTCTCTACCCAAAAACAGATGCGAAGAAAAATGGATCAAATCCCGGTTCAAGATGGTATACCGGCTCAGAATGGTATACCGAAGTAAGGTAGTACACCGACCTTAGGCTATATCAGTACTCATTTTCAAAATATGCTCCAAGTTTAAAAGGCATTTTGAACATAACTCCGTTATCCGAACAGAATGGCCAGGTAAGTGTCTACCATGGGAGCCTCACCGACTTATACGGCGACTCAATGGCATACCCACGTAGACTAGCCTTGCCTTCGGCACCAAACTGTCCGTAATAACATAGCTAAATTCATGCCAGGACTATTGCTCTGATACCAAATGTAACAACCCGACTTTTTAAAGCAGTATAAATTTTTTTTTTTTTTAAAACATCTTTTCAAACCATCAGAGTAGAGCATTTGAGCGGAAGGGTAAGCGATATATAGATTCAAAAGCCAACAAGTAGTGTATCGGTGATTACAAAGGCGGTTCAATAAGAGAGTTTTCGAAGTAATGTATAACAAAAGGAAGGCTTCCGCCGAAACATCGAAAGGAAGTCTTCATCGAGGCTTTCTATGCGAGTGCTTGCCTCTCTCCTCGGTCCTCGGTCCTCCCGAACTCGACACTATGTTAAAGGGCCGAGATCCAGCCGCAGGATCTCGAGTAAGCAGTTAACCTCATGTTTATGTATACACATACAAACAGCAGACATCCACAACATCATCGGCACATACCATCACTCTATCACAACCCATGCATATGTATTGCCCCCAAGATGCGAGACAAATTGCACCCGGATACTGACCAGGTGCACCAAAGATACGGACAGATTGCACAGATTGCACCCAGCATACAGACATATCCTCTAACCACTATATGTACTCAAACAGTATAACACTCCTACACACATACCACATATATGCATACCATAAACATCAGAGTTAGTGTTACAGTACGCGAACGTACATACCTCCGTAAACCGAACAGAATGGCCAGGTAAGTGTCTATCATGGGGGCCTCACCGAGTTCACGGCGACTTAATGGCTTACCCACATAGACTAGCCTTTCCTTCGGCACCAAACTGTTCTAACACATTTGCATTCAATAAACATACCATAACAATACACATAGCACATATATGCATACCATAAACATAAGAGTTAATGTTACAGTACGCGGACGTACCTCCGTTGACGAATTACGATATTTCTAGCACGTTTTACGGAAAATCGTGAAATCTCCAACAACGGCTCGTCGGCGTAACGGCGGCAAATTAGGATTTCGACGTCCTATAAGAGTAATATCACTTCCATTAGTGATTTGGCATTATAATCGGCATTTTAGGTAAAAATTACCATTTTGCCCCTATACCCTACTTGGCGGAATTTCGCCGCGCTTCCGCTACATAGGCTATTTTCTTCCCAAAATTTCGCGAACTTCGACGCATTTATGATTCTTGAAAATAAAGACTAAAATAGCCCTCCCATATGATACCCAAATCATAAAAATAAAGACTACTCTAGCCTTACTAACTATTGAACTAAAGACTAAAAACTAAAGACCGAAAGACTTACCCGTTGAAGACTTCTAGAACTTCCCCCAGAGCTTCTCTCTCTTCTTTCTCACTCAAGGATTTCGGTTTTCACTTGAGAATGGGGTGAGAAAAATGAAGAGAGCTCTTGCCTTTTTATAGGCAAATTTTGGGTCCTAAAGTGTAATTTTCCCTTCTCAAATTTTGGGTCCAAAGTTGTAATTTTCCCTTTAATATTTTGAAGAGTGATTCTTGGCCATACAACACACCAAAACGTGCTGCCCTCTCCAAGCCAAATGAAATTATCAACTTCTTCAGAAAAATTCACTGATTCCAAATATGTCAAAATAAATTCAAACTCATGCCTAGATGTTGAGTTAGAATTTATTTTCCTTATATCCAAAAATATACCTATATGCATTTTTCCCTATTTTGTTTTATTAGGAAATGCACCAACGACTTCAGAATTTCTCCTAGGAAGAGTATAACGGAAGACAAAATTCCACCGATCATTATTTTTCCCTGACTTTGGAAATCCCATTCCTAGATCTCTAGATAGGATCCGTTTCCTAATTTTTAAATTACTATTCATCATTTTTCACTTTAATTAATTATATAATAAACTAATGCAACTTGTGCAAAATATCATGATATTTTTAAGCTTATTCTTATCCCATTTTCTTGTGTAATTCGGCTGCCCCTTATTAAATCTTAATAAATATTTATTTTTATATTTAATTAATTATTTAATGATTTATTTATTTAATTTTTCCAAAAATTCCACAAAATTACCTAATTGGTCCATTCTTGTATTTAGGCTTAAAAATACCTAAACTTAACTATTTTTCTCCAAAATTTCCAATTAATTAGTAAATATATTTTTACTAATTTTAAACATTTTCCACAAATTTTGGAGCTTTACATAATTATTTCATAATTTCCTTTGCTTAAGCTTAAGTAATTAGCCAATAATTACCTAATTACTTTCTTATCAACAGTTGATAATTTTCTTAATTAGAATACCTCATTACCTCATAATTCTTGCATCGACATTTCTGTTTCCATATGTTCTCGCTTTATTTTAGAATTTGTGAGGGCATTATGGTCATTACCATACTTTTGAGCATTCTTCCTCAATTTCTCCAAGTTTGTAATTTATTAAATTACCAAAATTAGAGATATACGCTCTCTCAATTTAAATAATTATTTCATTGCCCTTTAGGATTTTTCACCATTTTCCTAAGTTATTTACTCCTCCTGTGGGTATTTTGGTCATTTTGGCACTTTGGCCCTTAAATTCCCTAATTCAAATTTCGGGTATTACAGAGTTGGTTCCCGTGTGACGTTGCAGGCTATTTCCTCTTCATGGACCTTATCCCGGTCTATGACGGCTAAGTTCCTTCTGTGAGGCTCCTCAGGGTTGGTAGTCTTACATGCCGAGGCGGCAATCGACTTGAGCCTGCACCATTCGGACTTCATTATGAGCTTGCTTCGTCCTTTGCTCGATATGCTCCTCCAACCTTTGTTGTATCCTCTTCGATCCTCCTGTTGCCATATGATATTCTGACGATCCAAGTTCTCCCTAACAAGTCGGGCATCCTCTTCCCTTTGAAGCCGCTGCCAAGTTTCCATATTGTCCATGCGTCGGACCAAAGACCCCACTGTATTATGCAGCAGGCGTATGTCAGGGTTACTGATTTGGAACTCGGGAGGAGGGTGAGGGATATTCTGTAGCTGAACGAACCGTTGCCGTCTTTGTGAACCTCGACTTGGATTAGGGAGTTAACCGTATCCTCGGTTTCGTTTCAGTCCTCTCGGAAGCACGGTTAAGTTCGGAGCAACCGAGTCCGAATCTTGGATCGTCTTCTCCGGAGTGGTGGTCGTGGTTGTCCTTCAAGCAACTGGTCCTGCCGAGGTACACGACTACAACTCCTAGTGCTCGCGGCCATCTTCGGCGGTTATCAGTAGCTTTTTGTGATTTTGGGAATCGAAGTTTACGGTTCCCCACGGTCGGCGCCAATGTTCTAGTGTAGAACACAAATGTCTAGCCTCAACAGGCTAGGTGATGTTAATATCGGATCAAGTGTCTCCTTCAAGGTGTCTTATGGGTTAAGCACCGAGGGAGGTTAGAGCATTCGCTGATATCTATCAAGGAGATATCAGAGCATGCTTGCAGATCACTGTGCTACACAGAGAAGGCGTTTCGCCAAAGGGGTGGGGTGTGTGCACAATGAAACTGTATAGTAAATAATGGAATAGTGAATGTCTGGGGAACATACCTGATGGACAACCTCCTATTTATAGGGATTACCTAGGGTTTCGTTCTCATTGCCTTGAGCCCTATCCTCCGACGATATGCGCCTCCCATGTCCTTTGAGTGCCTGCTCCACTACCTGTACGATCCTGGATTATAGGTATGTTCAAGGGGTAATTAACAGTGTACCTGTTTAAAGGGAGATTCCAGCCATAAGCACTCTCACTGGGCCATACATCTGTCAGGCCCATTATTCGAGTCCATAACAATTGATTTTCTCTATAATTTTCTTTATTGTTTCAAATAGTAAATATGCTTTCTCGTGTGTTATACAAGACAACACGTTCAGAATTTTCCTTCGCAATTATATCACCTTTTCCCCTTGAAACACACTTAAGTGTTTTCTTACTTTCAAGTGCGAACTGGTGTGTAGTTTGTGGACTCTTATATGTATGTTATTGTGAAATCCAGTATTTAGATTTTTTTTTAACGATTTCGAAGGATTTTTTTTTTTTTCAGTTCGTTAAATGTCTTGTATATCCTAGTTATTTCATATTTCAATATTACCCAAACATGTGGACGAGTCACATAAATAATAAACATATATATAAGCAAAGTTGTTAAACTCGTGAGTTTAAGTAAATTCGTGACAATGACGTAAATTCGAATTGTAAACTTATAAGAGTTTACTTGTTGTCGCGGTTTTGTAAGTTTGAAACGTAAAAATTGTAAAATTAGTGTATAAACTCGTAAGTTTAACTGAGTTTACAATGGTCACAAGTTTACCAGTGACTCGACTCGTTTTTGTAAGCTAGAAACGTAAAAACGGTAAACTCGGAGAGTTAATTTACGAGTTTGACAATAATGTATACAAGCAAACTAAAAAAGGTTTCGAATCCAATGAACTTGTCTACATAAAATGGATCCATATTCAAAGTTATTATTATTATTTTTTGGTTTGGTCATGGGTAATAATTCTCGAGAGTCAAAAACCTATATTTATTTTTCTTTTTATGGTTCTAATAGTTAATACTTATTGTATTTTTTTTTCTTAATTTAATTTATTGCTTTTCATATAAATTTTTTTTTTATATTAATATAATTTTACTTTTAAGTTATTTTTTTTGTTGCATACTTTTTATGTTATTACAATTGTATATTTACTGTATTATTTATTCAGTATTTAAATTTAATGAATAATATTTTAACACAAAAATTAATGATTAATATTGTCATATAAATTGATAAATTAATAAAAATTATATTTTTTAAATTAATATTTATATTGGGCACAAATTTAACCTCCTCCAGCTTCAAATGAAATTTACTTTACTTAACATTGCCTGCTTGAAACCAACGTGGTTTAGCTCTAGTTGAAGGGCTTCCCTTGCAATATAACAAACGAAAATTTGAATTCTTATGGGATATATATTCCTTTTATAATACACACGCCAATTACTTTTGGTAGTTATATATTTCTTGTCTTACAAGGTGCTGTAATTTAGTTATATATATTCGCTCAGATTTTTAAAGTCCTTTCCCTTTTTCAAATATACTTTTCGTTTATCACAAGTCCACCAATTTCCTATCCGCAAGATAAAGAAGAATATATAGAGCATATGAATTTATGTTTTAATTGACAACTACTTTTCTCGTTTTTTTCCACTTCTGTGATCCTCCTTGTCTTTAGTTAGTTAGAACTTAGAATAAAATATTTTATCTTATCCCATTAATTGTGCATTGTGTTATATTTTTATTGGGTTAAGGTGCAGATTGGCCAATAAACTATTAGACCAGGAGCATCCGCACAAAAACAATTGAAAGGACCATAATTACCAACAAACAATTAAAAAGTGCCAATTATAACAAAATATTTTTATTACAAAAAATATTCAGCACATATGTATCCCTGTCGAATTTTATTTTAGTATATTATTATAATACGACTCATATTCCATAAGGACATGAAGATTAGAATCTCGCCAATGTATACCTAATTGTAGAGTAATTTATAAGCAACTCTCTAAGCATTCTTTCACTAGTCATGTTTCTTGATCCTTTTGACACCTGAAACACAACTTAGTTAATTAAGCTTTTAGCTTCATTAAGAAAAAGGCACATTAGATAGCTTCTTTTTTTTCCCCTTTTTCATGATCTTTGTTCTACTCTTCATATGTACGTGACATCCACCAAAGGGCGTTAAATGTAAAATACGTGATTGCAAATATTAATGGGGTTTCCATCAATGAGGGTAATGATTAAATATGGTATTTTTGGAAAACCAACAAAAGTTTTTTACAAATAGCTAACTTAATTAGTTTGCTTAATATCTATAAATTCGTTATTTAATTCTTTCATTTAGAACCAAAGTGAGTGTATTGTAAAGATTACTAAGCAGATTTAAAGCCTGATTTTATGTTTTAAAGAGCAACCTCTTTTGAACAATAACATTAATTCCGCACCACAAATGCTCCCTCAAGTCCTAATTGTCGATTGTAATTTCATAGTCCCTCTCAAGGTTGTCAAACTTGCAAGTTTAAGCAAATTCGTTATAGTGAACTCGAACCGTAAATTCATATGAGTTTACTTTTATTATTAAATAGGTATTACTAGTGTATAATTAAATAATTAAAATATTTAAATGACAACAATTTGATTTAAATTTATTTTAAATCCAAATAATTGAAATTAAATCCATCAACATTCATTATTTATCATGTTTAACAGAATTTTTTATAAAATTAATATATAAAGTTGTTTAGCATGACCAAATCAAAAAAGTTAGCATGAGTTTAATGGTAAATTAATACGGTTTTATAAGCTAGAAACGCAAAAATGGTAAACTCGGTGTATAAACTCGTGAGTTTAACTGAGTTTACAAGAAGCACGAGTTTACCACGGACTCGACTCGGTTTTGAAAGCTAGAAACGTAAAAATGGTAAATTCGGATAGTCAATTTGCAAGTTTGACAACAATGGTCCCTCTTGTTTTCAATATAATGACTAGATAACTAATTTGCCAAAGTTAAGGAAATTTATTTAATTATTTGTTACAATTATGTGTAGGTTTTCATAAATGCCCTTTTTAATCTTGCGCATCATAACTATCTCTTGATAGAAATCCCCATTACTATGTGTGATCAATAAGGATTTTTTAGGAAACAAAATTAAAAATTTGGAAGGCAACTTAGATTGAGATATTATATTTAGAACTAAAGTAAACTCCTTATGTAGATCCTATATATTTGCGACTAGATGTAATAAAAGAAGACACACACAATTACAAGGGGAAAATAAGGAATCTTTAAAACTCAACATATTAGCTGAGGGATGTGACATTAATTATTTTGCTACACTGCAAGCTAATTGATCGATCACAACTATTTATTAAATTGATCAATCCCATGAAAAGAAATATTCAAGAAGCTTGGTGTTATGGAATCAAATATTAGGCTCATCCAAGGTGTGGCCCAATAGGAGACATCTAATACATTTGGGCTTGGAGGCACAAGAGGCCTAAGAAGTCCAAACCCTAACCCTAAGGTAGCCTCTATATATAGTAGGTTAACCTAAAAGGTACACATCTTCTAAGCTCTCTCCTTTACGATTCACCACACAGAGCACACACCCCACCCCCTTTGGTGAAAGCCTCCATGTGTGCGCAGAGATCACCCATCCTCTTAGGTATCTCATCCATGGATACCTTGGGAGAGAGCTATTTGATCCTACATCAATATACTAGCCCACCTAGGGCTAGACAATTATGTTCTACATCAGAACATTGGCGCCGTCTGTGGGGATTCGTTAAATTTTTTATTCCCATGACCAAAGATGGTCAATGATTTTAATTCCCAACTGCCAGACAAGCAATCATGAAGTTTTGTAGTTAGGGTTTATGGAGTTGAACAGAGGCAATCGACGTCTTCTTCCATCCGACGCACCATTTGTTGGGTTTGATTAGTTTTGATGATGTCTTATATAGATGCCATTATTAAGAGCAAAAAGTTTGTATGATATATTTATCTTCTAATTTGACTAATTCTTATATTTAATGTAGATTAGTCCAAGTTGAATATAGCTCAAGAAGGAGATAAGAGATTTTAGAAAGAAGAAATTGGAAAGAATGTCAAGCTCAAGAAAGAGGAGATATTGAAGAAGGTAGAACTTGTTGAGAATGATGAGTTCAAGTTCAAGAAGAAGAGAAGAAGAGAAGAAAGAATTGAATTGTGGATCATGATCAAGAGAAGAAGAGAAAAGAAGAAAGAAAGAGTTAAATTATGGAGGATGATGAAGAGAAGAGAAGAAAGTAGGAAGAACTTGTTGAATGGATTGAGAATATCATTATTCAAGTTCATATAATGATGCCGAAGTCTCCAAGATTATATGGAAGTTGGAATTGGTCAATTTGGAGTGAAAACCAGCAAAAATTCAATTCCAGTATGAGAAAACTCGAGTCCAGATGTTAAAACTCGAGTTTCCTACTTCGCTACAACGATTTGCATCTTTGGTATGAGAAAACTCGAGTTTGGAAGTCAAAACTCGAGTTTGGAACTCAAAACTCGAGTTAATCATTAACTGACTCGATTTTGTAATGTCTTTAGCAACTCTGGGGTCTCTGGACAAGGAAAACTCGAGTTTCCAAGTGTTAACTCGAGTTTACAGCGGTGATCAGCAACCCTGTTCTACTCTGTTTCACGTTCAGCTTGGGAGACGTCTGGTAATTCGATGATATCTCCCAAACCAGACATCAGATTGAAGTGAAATCAGTGGCATATGAAACTAGACTCCCAATGCGTCATTTTGATATAAAGTTCAAGCCAAAAGGAGTTCAGATGAAGGAGCTATGAATTCTAGAAGTGGACAGTGAAATTCACGCCACACAGAAAACCAAGCTTCAATGTTTTGAGTATATCTCACAAAGTAGAAGTTAGATTGAGCTGAAATCGATGGAATATGAAAGAAGACTCAAAGGAATTTCTATCAAGCTTTGGACGGACCAAAACGGAGTTCAGACCAGAGAGATATGACCCTCGAAAGTTGATTGTTTATTCACGATGTTGCTCAGTTTGCTATCAAATGAAGCAAACTCGAGTCATTAAGTTGGAACTCGAGTTTGTCGGGGACAGAGAGCAAAATCTGATTTCTGGGAAAGACCGAAACTCGAGTCATTAAGTTGGAAACTCGAGTTTCCATCACACAGAGAGCAACCAACGTCAGAGCATCTTCAAAACTCGAGTTTGCACCTCTGCTTCAGAAAATCAGCGTTTCGAAAATCTCGTTTTTCATCAAGAACATCCAGATGAATACCCAAATGATTTATAATACTTCTTAACATCATTTATATCATTTGTGTACATGTTTCAGATGATTAAAACGAAGGATTAGAAGCAAATCTCAAAATCTCAGATTTGAGTCAGAACATCGAAAGCTGTGCAAAAGTTCTAAGGGCTAGTTTCATCTGAGTCTAACGGCTATATTTCTTTATCCAACAGTCATTGGATCTTCTCAACAGCTATATTCCCAACAGCTATATTTCTCCAACTGTCATCAAGCTTCAATCAGTATAAATACCCAGAGGTTTGAAGTTCACAGCAGATGAGAGAAAACAGAGACAAGAGAAAAACGCAGAGATACAAGCTCCCATCTTCAACATGCTACTACTCTGATATTCTCATCATTTACTCTCTGTTTTCAATGTCTACATAGCTTATCATAGAGAGTGAAATCAGTTGCATTGTGCTTCAGTGTTTATCTGTTCCCTTCTGAGAGAGAGAAGATTTATTTGTAACCATTCTATCTTTCTATCTGTGAGTTACTCAAGATTGGGTGATCTTGAGTGGGAAACCCATTATATTGATTACAACTTGTAAGGGGAGTGAATTCTAGTGAGAGAATTACTTCGAGTACAGAGTGTGTAATCAAGTGGGTGTATTGATTACAGTTTGTAAGGGGGAGTGAATCCTAGTGAGGGGATTACTTCAAGTGCAGAACGTGTAATCAAGTTGAAAGAAGATAGTGGATTGAAAATCTCAAGTGGCAGCATATATGTTTTGAATGATTGTTCATCTCTTTATAAGTTATTATTGTCATTCAAACCACTTTCAATAAGTTGCGAAAAGTTTTTCTTAAAGTTCTAAGTTTTTAATCAAACACCCAATTCACCCCCCCTCTTGGGTGATAGCCAAGTCTTTCATTTGGTATCAAAGCCAGGCTCTTTTTTAAAGAACTTAACAGTCTCAAGAGTTATCAATGGCTAATTTTGGGTGCTGCTCACTTTTAGAAGGTTTTGATTATACGGTTCCACCGTTCTTCAAGAATATTGATTTTTGGTTTTGGAAAGCTAGAATGACTAGTTTTATCAAAGCAACTGATTTTGATATGTGGAATGTTTTTACAAATGTTTTTGATTTCAAACCAAGAAAGGATTGGACGGAAAAAGAAACAAAAATGTTTTCATTGAACATTAGAGCAATGAAAATTTTGTATAGTGCATTGACAGAAAATGATTTCGAGAAAATAAAATTTTGCTCTTGTGCTAAAGATATTTGGCATACTCTTGATTCTATTTATACTTCTAACAAGTGTGTTGAAGTTGAAAGTGTTGAAAGTTCATCTGAAATTATAAAGCGCATATCCACGATTGATGAACAAACGGAAGTTGAGAATGAAGAAGGAGAAATCATTGAACACTTCCATGATCCAGCCAACATGAAAGAACAAGAAAGTGAGGATTCCCAAGAAGAGCTCATGGACAATTATGATCAATCACTATCTAGAGCTCAAGATGCACATGTGGTAAACAACTCCAATTCTTCTTGTGTAGTTAAGAAAAATGATTTTGATCAATTGCATAAAATTGTTTTCCAACCGAGTATTGATTCTATTTTGAAAAGCAAAAATGTTTTCGAAAATAATGCTGGAAAATTTATCGGGAAGAAAGAATGTTCAAATGAAGCTTATTTGAATTTTTACCCTCATGACCGACACAATGCTTGCATAAAATATCATGATGTATACCATTCTATTATTTGCCATTATTGTGGAAAGTCTGGTCATATTTCTCATACATGCTATATTAGGAGAAATTCTAATGTGAGAAATAAATCTGTTTGGGTTCCTAAAGGACAAGCAAGATCCAATACTAACCGACAAGGACCCAAGTATGAGTGGGTACCAAAATGTCCATCTAGTGCTTTATGTGTACAGGATGATTTGAAAATCAATGGACATCAAGGTACAAAGAAGAGGAAGAAAATTCCAAGAGTTTCTCATGAACCTAAAAGGAGATTCACATCCGTTAGGAGAACTCGTGGAGAAGCCATTGCTGGATTTACAAAGTCAACTCACAAAGAGAAGCAATGGATACAAGCAAGAAGAGTATCATTCAACTATATTGAGGAGAACAAGAAGAGGAGAATCTCTCAAATATCAAATAGAAGACTCTTGAAGTCTATATTTTCTGAGAGAGCCTTGCCGACACCCACAAGAAAATATGTGAAGAATCAGTGGGTAAGCAAAGCCAATCCTCCAAGTACCTAAAGTAAAAGTATACAATGGTAAAACCTCCTTTCCTATCATCTGAAGTATTCATTGAGGTTTTATATTTTATATCCTTAGGAATGAACATTACAAACTATATTGAAATTGATTTTCCACATTCCTTAAAAATTCACTTAATAAGTTTATAAAGGGATTGCAATGTTCAATAGTTTATCATTTATGCATACATGATGATTTGAAAAGAAAGTATCTCTTTTATGCATAAAGTCATGATTAGTTCATTATGCTCAATTTCCTATTCGTAGTTATATTCATAAGAGCATGTGAATTTTGGTTTCTACAAGCTAACACAGTGATTGGATCCTAGTAAGGTTGGATACCAAGAAAGAAAAAGATTCATATGGTTTTGTAGGATCAAAGAAAGCCTCTCAAAAGTGCAACAAAAAGAAACAATTCAATTATTGAGGAAGCTAAACAAGCTATGCTTGATGTCGATGGTGATTGTCAAAAATCTACATCAATCCATCTCAACCAAGCAAGCTTCTATGAGGACAAGAGGAATTACGGTGATATCAAATTCTTACCTCATACTATGATTATATGAAATTCAATTTTGGTCTGCCTTTAGTTAAGTTAAAAGGTTTTGAAACTTACTCAATAAGCAATTTTATTGTCAAAGCAAAACTCCAATTTTTCAGTTTGCCATGAGTTTTCTAAGTTTTTTGAAGTCTTGAGAAAACTCGAGTTTTACTTTGGAAACTCGAGTTTTGGCTACACAGAGAGTTCTCTAAGTTTCCACACTTTGTTGGAAACTCGAGTTATGATTTGGAAACTCTAGTTTTCATCCTAGAGAGAACAATGCTCGATTTGAACTTGCGAAAAACTCCATTATTCTTTCTGACAAAGTTTTTCAATGTTTTCTCAAAATGAGGAAACTCGAGTTTACTTTTGGAAACTCGAGTTTCGGCCTTACAGAGAAGTTTCCATAGTTTTCAAATAAAATGAAAACTCGAGTTTTGGCCAGGCAGAGAGCTCTACTAATTTTGAACATTTGAAAACTCCAGTTTTGTTTTGGAAACTCCAGTTTTGAGATTTTGGACTAAAACATGATTTCTCATCAAAAGTCCAAAACTCGAGTTAGTCACTTAATGACTCGAGTTTTGCACTGTTCACTAAACATGTCCAAAATACCAAATCGCGATATTTGTCACTGAATTGAGAAAACTCGAGTTTTGGTTGAAAACTCGAGTTTCGGTCTTTTGCTAAAAGAACACTGAAACATGAAAACTCGAGTTTGGATGAACTAACTCGAGTTTCCATCGTGAAATTTAAATTTCGAACTGAACGAATTTGCAAAAATTTTGTGTTTGATCCTAATACTTTATATCATCACTCATTAATATTCCTAACTATGTTTAATCAATTTGTTAGTGAGTTTTTGATGATCAAACAAGTGAATTTGTGCACAATTCTCTGAGTTTATGTTCTTCAAATGCACAAGTCTAAAATTTGTTTGGATTTCAATTCACTTTGTTTTATAAAGATGCATACAAATGTTTTGAAAAGTATCCATACTTTAATTGCATTCAAATGATGTTTCAAATTGGAAGTTAATGTTGTATACTGTATGTTGGATATGCTTCAAATCTGTTTGGTAGAATTTTCCCTATCACCACATATTGATCTTTGATATTCAATGTCTTGCTTGAACCTCTCATTCTTTACTCTCTAACTAGTTGGACCTCATGTCTAACAAGTTGATCATATATGAGTTTCAAGCTTATCTCCAGAAAAGAATTCAATTTGTGAATATTATGCCTACTGCATAAATTCTTATCGGCCAAGTTATTCCAAACATTATGAATGTTCATTAATGCATTGAATCTTAGTGCATTAACCATTTGTGGATTAACTTACTAGGATAATATTCTGAAACTCTAGTAATTTGGACTAATGAGTTTGTGCTTCATCATTCATGAATCCTAGTAGTCATGTTGTTACTCAAATACATAAACTTTGTCTTCGTCCATCCTTGAGTAACTATGTTCAAAATCTTGCTTTGAATGTTCATATACTTTCAAGACTCTTTCCTAAGAAGCAAGATTATCTCTTGGCCGGTCATAGCAAAGTCATTATACATATATATCTCTATTGTGCTAAGCATGTCTTGATAATACCTTATCCTTATGATCTTTGCTTTTGGGAAAATTCTTCTACATGTTAACTTCATTGTTTGACATGTTCTCCAAAACTGAAGCATTCTGATACATTCTGATATATTCTTTAACATGTTAACCTCCACCATGTTTAGAGTGAGCACTGATTTAAACATGTTTCAAAAATGAACCTTTCATAGAATTTCTTAATACTTCATCAATGTTTGAAAGAAAGTCTGAGATTTGAAACTATTTGCATATTTCATTATCATTCTTAAAAAAAAAAAAAATTATGATCTCATTCATGAAATAAATGCTTATCTCTATGGATAAGATTTTCTATGCTTTTTGATCAAACTTACATGCATTATTATCAATGACATCTTTTCTACATAAAGTGCATTTATAAATTGTCATTGAGAAATGACTGTCTTGGTATCATATAGTTGTTACCCTTTATGATTTATTGGCATAAACTCATTTGATTGGGTAAAACTATAGTTTGGTCTTTGATTGTTATACTCTTTGCTTAAATATCATATGGTTTAATCTTTAAAGAGCATAAGAGTTGTGATGTCTAATCTTGTGTGGACTCAAGAATCATTGAGTACCAAAGAACATATATTTTTGTAGGAGTTAGCCAAAATGTTATGTTGTCAAATACAAAGAACATAGGGAAACAGAATAGACCATCTCAGTGATATGTCTGCAAATTCTATGACATCACCTTATTTGGGATTTCTGCTTCTGAGATGCATTCAGAGCTATTGATAGTGGCTAGTCAGCAATGCATCTATAGATTACAGATGATTATGACTCAAGTGATTACGATATTATTTGAGTGAGAAGAGTTCTGTGAAGAAATAGGCAAAGGATGGAAGCTGAGTACTGTCATATTCATTCAAGGATCTGACGAAAAGAAAGCAAGCAAATGGACTTCACAGATTATTCATCAACTTACAGAATCTACATGAGCATTTCTAATCTTTATCCTTTTATATTCAGTAAATTCTGCACATGTTTGGTATTTATACGCTTTGATTGTGAAAGATGTTTTGAACTCCTCTCCAACTTCTCTCAAATTTGTTTTCATAAAAACATTCCAAATTGCATCATATTAAAAATGAAAACAATTTCAAATTGGGGAGAGAAAATCAGTTCTTTGATTCTGTCTAATTTTGATTTCATATTTGCCTCTACAAGCATCTCTTCTTTAACTCAACTTTTTTTCTAATGACAAATAAGGGGGAGAGAATGGCAAGAAAAATATGCTGGGTTTATTAGTTTCTCATATTCATACATATTTTTCTTAAAGTATTTGCTGGGTTTATTAGTTTCTCATATTCATACATATTTTTCTTAAAGTATTTGCCATCATCAAAAAGGGGGGAGAATGTTGGGTTTGATTAGTTTTGATGATGTCTTATATAGATGCCATTATTAAGAGCAAAAAGTTTGTATGATATATTTATCTTCTACTTTGACTAATTCTTATATTTAATGTAGATTAGTCCAAGTTGAATAATAGCTCAAGAAGGAGATAAGAGATTTTAGAAAGAATAAATTGGAAAGAATGTCAAGCTCAAGAAAGAGGAGATATGGAAGAAGGTAGAACTTGTTGAGAATGATGAGTTCAAGTACAAGTTCAAGAAGAAGAGAAGAAGAGAAGAAGGAATTGAATTGTGGATCATGATCAAGAGAAGAAGAGAAAAGAAGAAAGAAAGAGTTAAATTATGGAGGATGATGAAGAGAAGAGAAGAAAGTAGGAAGAACTTGTTGAATGGATTGAGAATATCATTATTCAAGTTCATATAATGATGCTAGAAGTCTCCAAGATCATATGGAAGTTGGAATGGGTCAATTTGGAGTGAAAACCAGCAAAAATTCAGTTCCAGGATGAGAAAACTCGAGTCCAGATGTTAAAACTCGAATTTCCTACTTCGCTACAACGATTTGCATCTCGGTATGAGAAAACTCGAGTTTGGAAGTCAAAACTCGAGTTTGGAACTCAAAACTCGAGTTAATCATTAACTGACTCGAGTTTGTAATGTCTTCAGCAACTCTGGGGTCTCTGGACAAGGAAAACTCGAGTTTGCAAGTGTCAACTCGAGTTTACAGCGGTGATCAGCAACCCTGTTCTACTCTGTTTCACGTTCAGCTTGGGAGACGTCTGGTAATTCGATGATATCTCCCACACCAGACATCGTATTGAAGTGAAATCAGTGGCATATGAAACTAGACTCCAAATGCGTCATTTTGATATAAAATTCAAGCCAAAAGGAGTTCCGATGAAGGAGTTATGAATTCTAGAAGTGGACAGTGAAATTCACACCACACAGAAAACCAAGCTTCAATATTTTGAGTATATCTCACAAAGTACAAGCTCGATTGAGCTAAAATCGGTGGCATATGAAAGAAGACTCAAAGGCATTTCTATCAAGATTTGAACGGACAAAAACGGAGTTCATACCAGAGAGATATAACCCTCTAAATTTCATTGTTTATTCACGATGTTGCTCAGTTTGCTATCAAATGAAGCAAACTCGAGTCATTAAGTTGAAACTCGAGTTTGTCGGGACAAAGAGAAAAATATGATTTCGGGAAAGACCGAAACTCGAGTCATTAAGTTGGAAACTCGATTTTGCACCTCGGTTCGAAAATCAGCTTTTCGAAAATCTCGTTTTTCATCAAGAACATCCAGATGAATACGCAAATGATTTATAATACTTCTTAACATCATTTATATCATTTGTGTACATGTTTCAGATGATTAAAACGAAGGATTAGAAGAAAATCTCAAAATCTCATATTTGAGTCAGAACATCGAAAGCTGTGCAAAAGTTCTAACGACTAGTTTCATCTAAGTCTAACGGCTATATTTATTTATCCAACAGTCAATGGATCTTCTCAACAACTATATTCCCAACAGCTATATTTCTCCAACTGTCATCAAGCTTCAATCAGTATAAATACCCAGAGGTTTGAAGTTCACAGCAGATGAGAGAAAACAGAGACAAGAGAAAAACGCAGAGATACAAGCTCCCATCTTCAACATGCTAGTACTCTGATATTCTCATCATTTACTCTCTGTTTTCAATGTCTACATAGCTTATCATAGAGAGTAAAATGAGTTGTATTGTGCTTCAGTGTTTATCTATTCCCTTCTGAGAGAGAGAAGATTTATTTGTAACCATTCTATCTTTCTATCTGTGAGTTACTCAAGATTGGGTAATCTTGAGTAGGAAACCCATTATATTGATTACAGCTTGTAAGGGGAGTGAATTCTAGTGAGAGAATTACTTCGAGTACAAAGTGTGTAATCAAGTGGGTGTATTGATTACAGTTTGTAAAGGGGAGTGAATCCTAGTGAGGGGATTACTTCAAGTGCAGAACGTGTAATCAAGTTGAAAGAAGATAGTGGATTGAAAATCTCAAGTGGAAGCTTGGGACCTGGACGTAGGTCAAGGATTGGGCCGAACCAGTATAAATCACAGTTTGCATATTCTCTTCCCTTATCTCTTACATTCTAGCATATATGTTTTGAATGATTGTTCATCTCTTTATAAGTTATTATTGTCATTCAAACCACTTTCAATAAGTTGCGAAAAGTTTTTCTTAAAGTTCTAAGTTTTTAATCAAAGAATTCACCCCCTTCTTGGGTGATAGCCAAGTCTTTCACCATTCTCCTGCTAGCTGCTGAAACCAAAACATCATTTGGTGGATAAAGAATTACCACGTTCCGCTCAAAACGCGTAGGAGTCGTAGCTCTGTCTTCACCATTAACTTTGGAAGGTGGCTCTATCAGTAGAAATAGGCGTTTTGCTGCTGCTTTGGAGCGAGTAAAAACGGGGTCACCAAATGGAATTTTTTCCAAGTCAGTCTCACTGTGTATTTCTTGGGCTATGCGAATGGTGTGGCAAGCCGAGCTTAATGGTGGCTAATAACTCTTAGAAGATCCAAATGGGTTGTTGTGGCTTGGAATGATTGGCGTTGTGGCCAGGATACAAGTCAAATTATTCTCTTCATGGAATGGCCGGGCTCCAAGTCGGTTGATCCTATTCATGGATTGGCCGAGATACAATTCGCGATCGTATTCATGAAGGGCCCGGATCGAAGTTGGCGAGATCCTATTCATGATGAGAGCTGAGATTCCAATGTCGAGAAGCGCAGGTACCTAGATTGATCAACACCCATGGCGTCCAAACCCATCGCAACAGCCAAGGTATGATGAAATGCCGGGATTACTATTTGAGATACCGAGGTATTCTTGGTGAAATTCAGTTTTTCGGTGCATGCCGAGATAAACATGGTGCCGGGATGTCAAGGTTCCTGCCGAGGTGTCCTGAGATGCCGAGGTTCGGAGAGGCCGAGATCGAGAATTGAAAAGGAGAAGCCGGGGTCCATTGGGATTTGTGTGTTTTCTTCGAGCGATGAGAACTTGGAGGGGTCGGTGTAGGATATACCATTGTGATGACGAGATCCGATTTAATCGCCCATTCGACTCGTTCAAAGCACACCATTGAACATAAATCTTGTATTGCCAAAGAGCTCCAATGTCATCGATTGGTTCACGTAAACCGGATTGGTGATCACGCTAACCTCCACCCCTACTGTACATCCAAATTAAAGGTTGAAAGCTTGAATGCCAAGATTAATGCCCAAGTGTCGAAAGCCGAGATGAAAATTTTGGAGAAGGGTTCTGGGATAATGAAATTTGCTGAGACGCTGCTAGAGACTCGCTGGCATCGACCTTCACCATCATTTGAAAATAAATTATGGCGTGATGCAGAGCTGATATATAAATCAGCAAAGGGTAATGCATTTGATCAGAGCTGTAAGCCACATCTTACTCAATGCTTCGGTGGAGAGCCTGGAAATTCTTTCAAGATGATTTCTAATGAAGCATGGCCTATGATGATGTGAATTTAAATGAGAGAGAAAAGGAGTATATATGCTTTAGTTTCTAGAACTGTTCTTAGACAGAGGTATTCGTTACTTGTGCATATATTGAAAGTAAATTGAAGTCTCCAAGTGTTTGGTGGTCTCACTTGGTTAAAGGTCTCTTGTTTTCACTTTGGCATTTAAAAGCCATTTTGAGATGCCCAATACCTCTGCTGTTGAGTTATCGTCCTGATCTAATCTGGAACCACATGGCTCTGGTGAAGTTCTTCCAGACTTGTACAGATGCTCATTATCTGAGTAAATGCATAATATTGTTGCTCTATAGGGAAGAAATGATTAATGATGCATATAGTCATTTACAAATAATGCAAAAAGAGGAAGTGGACCAAGTGTGTCAGGATCAAGAATATAGTCATTGCTACGTTTTTTGGGTTGTGCTATCTTAATCATCAGGTTAAGTGAAGGAAATATCTTGTAAAGTTGGAATTATACCAACCTATAAGTTGTTGCGAAATCATCTCAAGTACATGTCTTTGAGCCGCATGTCAACAATTTATGCCATGTGGGTGATTGCTCAGTAAGCTTGAAACTTAAATTCCCATCTATTTGGTCAATCAAATAGATTAGCACTGTTGTTGGGCAGATTTGGAGCAATAAAACTGAAAGATCCAGATTTCTTCAAGGTAATCACTCATTGTTTTGTTATCGGGTTTGTCAAAATTAGCACGTGATCCAAGATTTGCTATCCGAAAGACACGTCAAGGTCTTTTTGTCATTTGGGAAGTCATACTGAGCACATCTCGCGTTCATGCTAACCTAAAGATTAGCAAAAAGAGCAGCAGCGGAACTCTTTCGACTGTACCCTCAAAACTCTGCCTCTTATGTGCTTCTTGTCAACATGTATTCTTCTATGAACAGATGGAATGATGCAAATGGCAGGCACTTCTGAACTGGTATGTTGTTCATTGACCTCATGAATATTGCAGTTTCTTTTATCAAATTTCTTATGTTATGTCAAAAACGGAAAACAATGACGGCTACTTCAGAATGTATAGTCATTTAAACAAGATATAATTCTGTTATGCCAAAGCAAGTAATTCTTGCTTACTGATATTTCCAATTTTTGGGGGAATCTCCCCAAATAGAAAGTTTTGGTACAAATATATAATGGTGCTGGACCTGAGACACTATTGAAGCCTATCTTAATAATTCTTAGATGCTTCAGCTGACTTATTAGAATAAAGTTTTCTTAGTGAGGCCCAGAAAAGTGTTGAAAGAGGACCCAGTTTAAACTGAATCTAGTTCAAATCAGGGATCTGGAAAAGTTTTAAAGACGGACCCCGGCTTAACCGAATCTAGTTTAAAACAGGGATCCATATAAAGACGGCTACAGCCGCCAAGTCTACAAACATGTAGGAATCTGAGGTACATAAACCTGTTTCCGATAATCATGTCAAAGGAAAAACATGTATGAATTCTGAGTAAAGAAACTCGTTTTCAAAAGTCATGTCCAAGATAAACATGTACGAATTCTGAGTAAACAAACTCGTTTTCGAAAATCATGACAAAGCCAAACATGTAGGAATCTGAGGTACATAAACCCGTTTCCGAAAATCATGTTCAAGTTTAAACATATATGAATTATGAGTAAACAAACTCATTTTCGAAAGCCATGTGCAATCTAAACATGTATGAATTCTGAGTAAACAAACTCGTTTTCAAAAATCATGACAAAGCCAAACATGTAGAAATATGAGGTACATAAACTCATTTCCGAAAATCATGTTCAAGTTTAAACATGTATGAATTTTGAGTAAACAAACTCGTTTTCGAAAATCATGTCAAAGCTAAACATGTAGGAATCTGAGGTACATAAACCCGTTTCTGAAAATCATGTCAAAGGAAAACATGTATGAATTCAGGGTAAACCAACCCGTCTTCGAAAATCATATCCAATTTAAACATGCGTGAATCCGAGGTGCACAAACCCGCTTTCATGAATCATGTCAAGTCTATTTTATACAATTAAATCCGCACTCCTTAGTTGGATCCCAGATAGATTGTGGAGTCCGTCCCTACGAAAGGGATGAAGGCGGGGTCACCGGATGAGCTCTGTTTAAAGTTTTGCGGAAAAAAAGACAAAAGGCGGACCCAGGTTATACCAAATCGGTTAAAATCGGGGATCCGTGTAAAGTTCCGAAGGAGTACTTGGTTTAACTGAATCTAGTTTAAATTTGAGTTCCGTGTGAAGATCCCGTTTAAACCGAATATGGTTAAAATCGGGCTCTGGGTAAAGGCGGCAATGCTGCTAAGTCTTGAAAGTCCTTTATTGGATTATTTGCGACGACAATGTCGCCAGATTTATTTGAATGATTGAGTTCTGGGTAACCAACCCGATAACAAAACAATGAGTAATAAACTCAAAATCTCAGGGTCGCAGTTTATGAACCTGGAATCTCGAGGTTACAGTTTATAAACCCCGAAATATCGGAGAAAAAGTAAATAAATAACCCTGAATGTCGAGTTAAAGTATATAAACCGGAATCTCGGTATAAAATATATAACCCAAAATTTCGAGGTTATAGTTTATAAACCTGGAATCTCGGTTTAAAGTATATAAACCCGGAATCTCGGTTTAAAGTATATAAACCCGGAATCTCGGGTCAACACGCACGGAATCCCACCAGTCGCGAACACCTAGTCCGGGTTTGGCAAGTAACACATCCTGGCAGCTCATAGACCTGAACTACCAGGCTGGGGGGCAACAGAGTGGACAACGATTTGTTAAGTGGAAAAGTATGATTATCAGTAACCGGGATTATTGCAAACCAAAATGGAAAGCAAACTCGGACAAGTATCCGAAATGAGTACACGTCGAATGATGTGGCGGACTTGATTTAAGATGAATCAAGTTTAAACCAGGGATCCGTGTAAAGCTAAGAAGGCGGACTTGATTTAAACTGAATCCAGTTTAAACCAGGGATCCGTGTAAAGGTAAGAAGGTGGACCCGATTTTAACTGAATCTAGTTAAAATCCAGGGCCCGCATTCAAGCGGCAAGTCTATTTTAGATTCCTTTATTGGAATCATTTTGGCAATAGCAATACCGCCAAGTATATTTGAATGAATTTGGGTAAACAAACCCGATAGCAAAACAATGAGTAATAAACCCGGAATCTCGGGGTCGCAGTTTATGAACCCGGAATCTCGAGGTTACAGTTTATAAACCCTGAAATCTCGGTGAGAAAGTAAATAAACCTGGAATCTCGGGGTCAGAGTTTACGAACCCAGAATCCTGAGGTTAAAGTAAATAACCCGGAATCTCGGTGTTAAAGTTTATAACCCGAAATCTCGGTTTAGAGCATATAAACCAGGAGTCTCAGGTCAACACGCACGGAATCCCAACAATGACGAACACCTGGTTCGGATTTGAGAAGTGACACATCACGGAAGCTCGAGGCCTGAACTACCAGTGGGGGCAACAGATTGGACAATGATTTGTTAAGTGGAAAAGCGTGCTATCAATAACTGACATTAATGCAAACCAGAAAGTTTAATGCAAGGTCGGACAAGTATCTGAAATGAGCACGTTGAACGATTTGCACAAACAGTAAGTATTTTCCATTTATTATGATTTGCTTACATGTTATTAAATGCAGGAATATAAACCAGACAATTAGCCCAGAAAAATTGTTACGAAAGCAAAATCAGATTCAGGGGATCTCAGAAAGTAGTCAATTAATCTCGGCAACTTAGAGAGCTGAACTACCGAGCTTGGGGGCAACTGTTATATGTAACATCCCATTTTCAAAAGCAGTATAAATTTTACCTTCATTAAAACATCAGAGTAGAGCATCGGAGCAGGAGAGTAACTGATACTTATATTCAAAATGCCAACTGGCTTTTGCAGTAATGGTACATTGATCCGAGTGTTTACGTAACCGTAACTACAAAACAACAGAAAGTCTTCAGCCACTTCTCTATGCGTGTTGCCCGCCTTTATCCTCGGTCCTTGGTCCTCCCTACCCTGAAGCTATGTTAAGAGCTGAGGTCCAACGCACCGGACCTCAGGTAACAGTTAACCTCATGCTTACATATACAATATATGGATTACAGATATTCACAACATTAGCAGTATATGAGCATTCAACCAATGCAAATGTATCGCCCCTAGCATGCAAACTTATCGCCCTTAGCATGCACATGTATCGCCCATAGCATGCATATGTATCGCCCATAGCATGCACATAGTTATCTTCTATCATCTATATGCACTCAAACAACATACCAGCTATACGCATAAAATACACATAGCACATATACGCATACAATAAACATCAGAGTTAGTGTTACAGTACGCGAACGTACCTTCGTTGACGATATACGGTACGTGTGACGATCGGTACGTGATCACAGATATCCTATAAGGATAATAACGTATTCATTACTCAAACAATATCCTAACAGGTATTTTAGTCATAAATGACTATTTTACCTCTGGCTTTGCTAATCGACGAAATTTCGCCAGAACTTCGTTACTTTGACTCTAATCTTCCAAAATTTTGCCATATCTTTTCCTCTAACATATTTTCGAAATAAATATCATATTTAACCATAAAACATGATATCAACAATATATTGGAAGATTAAAGATCAAAACAACATCTACCCTAGAACTTCAAGAACTATCGAACTAAAATCTAGAACTTCAGACTAGGGACCGAAGAAATTACCCAGAACCTTGCTACTCCTTCTTCAGAGCTCCTCCTTCTCTCTAACCTCTCTCTAATTTTCGAAATGCCTCTTGAATTTGGTGTGAAAATTTGAAGAGGAATGGAGTGCTATTTATAGGCAAAGTTCAAAGGTAACCATGGTAACTTTGGCCACCATGGTTAAATCTCATCCTTCTTCTAAACCATTGGATCAAAACTTAGTGAAGAAGTTTTGATCTCAACCATCCTTCCTTCCTTCTTTCCTCCATATGACATCATCCATATGATGTCATCCATGTGCTTCTTTATGAATTCTATTGATAAATCCTCATGTTCGGTGTTCTAATCGCGTAATCGTAAATAATCTCAAAAATTCATTAACGTAGTCTTGGAGGTCTATTCTTCCTCTTGAGAAATATTTGGGTTAACAAAATTTATGATCCCATTAAGGGTATTTCCTAGCCTGTTAACCATTTCAGGATAAACGCGTCGGTTACGGAAATGACTTTGGCTAACACCAACTTCGGGACAAAAATTCACTGATTCATAATATGTCCATATGTTTACTACTAAATCCAAGTATTTCAAGATAGGATTTAATTTCTATCGCTTCTCATTTATCCTATATGAATTTTCAACAAATATCCCAAATATCTCTGTCATTTTTCTTCAATCCACAACCCTTTTCACACATGTATATTTACACATCTTTTTCTCTTCCATTTCTTCCTCATTTTTGAAAATACATGGTCTCTTTTTGACAAAAGATGTTGCTTTTCACTAATTTACATTATCTCCTAATTATCTTATATTAATTAGCTAGAAATCCTCCCATTGGTTGATTCATTTTCACATGGATTAAGGTTCAATTAATTAGAACAATTAGATTCACCTTATTAGATTCAATCTTGGCTTTTCATTGGTTACTAATCTTTAATTAGGTTTTACACATAATTAACTTCAAACATTCCTTTATTCATGCTTAAACAATTAGCAGTTAATTACTTATTTACTCACTTACCAATTGTTGATAATTTTTTTGATTAAGATTAATCATTTTCTCACAACTATTTTACTGACATTGGTAATTTATGCCCCATGCATTATATTAAAAATCATAGGGCCACTTAGGGTTCCCAAAATAATATTTAATTCTCCCTCTTATTATTTCCAAGGAAATTATTTATTAAATTTCTAAAATTAGAGACAACATACTCTCTAATTTTTAATAAATATTTAACTGTCTCTTAGGATTTATCATAATATTCTCAGGGTATTTTATGACCCATAAGTGTATTTAAAGGTTTTTGGCACTTTATTTCTTCTTATTTCAAGAGAATTTACCTTTGAAAATAAGATAAATACATCCCAAGGTTTGAGACCACATATTCACCTATTTCCAATAGGTATTATTTACTAAATTTTGATGTTTATCATAAATGAGATTTTTAGGGTATTACATTATGGAATCAAATATTAGGCTCATCCAAGGTGTGGCTCAACAGGAGACATCTAATACATTTGGGTTTGGAGGCACAAGAGGCCCAACAAGTCCAAACCCTAACCCTAAGGTAGCCTCTATATATAGTAGGTTAACCTAAAAGGTACACATCTTCTAAGCTCTCTCCTTTACGATTCAGCCACACAAAGCACATACCCCACCCCCTTTGGTGAAAGCCTCCATGTGTGCACAGAGATCACCCATCCTCTTAGGTATCTCATCCATGAATACCTTGGGAGAGAGCTATTTGATCCTACATCAATATACTAACCCACCTAGGGCTAGACACTTATGTTCTACATCAGAAAGCTTGGAAATCATCAAATTGATTAATATAAATTTAGTGATGGATTTCGTGCTACATAAATTGAGTGAGAATGAAGCGTCTCCAAAAGCGTGGAAAAGAATAAAGCCTACTTTGAATTTTATTCAATCAAAAATAATTAAAAGTGAATCTTAGTACTTACTTTAAATAATAAACATATATACAAGCAAACTAAGAAAGGTTTGGAATCCAATGGACAGAGCTCCTGGCACATGCAACATGAATACCTGTCTACATAGAATCGATTAATAATCAAAGTTGAAAATTTGTTTTAATAATTAATTTTAGAAATAATTTATGTTTACGAATCACTAATGGTAAATACTTGTTTCACTGGCAAATTGTGCAGTTTGAGTAGTAAATACTGATAGATATTTTATAGTTATAAAATTGTGCTAGTGAATGCTAAATACTCATAGTTTGATTGATTAAAAAATTTAAAAAATGGAAAATGACAACCAGGTTCCTAGAAACAAAAATGACTACAACCAGGTCCCTTAAAATAATCAAATTGGAATGAAGTCCCATGGGACTTGGATGGTATTAATTTGAAATGTGAAAATGGCTGCTCATGCACTTATTAATGGTTGCTAACTCATTATTGAATGCTCACAAACTTGTCAACAGCTGCTAATTAAATAGACTTGTTTAAACATATCACATATTGTTATCATGATTTAAATATGGTTATTCTTATGCTTATTGGGTTGTACCAGCACGCAAGGTTGGGAGAAAGAGGACAATTGAAGACAAGAAGTCTTTATTTCATGATAAGAATAACCATATTTTAATCATGATAACGGTATTTGATATATCTAAATAAGTCCATTTAATCAGCAGCTGTTAATATGTGTGCAAGCAACCATTGATAAGTGCATCATTAACCATTAACAAGTACATTCGAACTATCCAGGATTAAAACACCAACATTTATTATATGACATTATATGCAGGTAAATGATAAGAATAACCATATTTCATCACCAAGAAACTCTAATCAAACAAAACCAAATTTAGAGGGGGAAAAACACACACACACATGCACACACATTGCAATTAACAAACTATAAGAAAAAAGTCGTAACTTTTGTCATGACGCTCAAATTGAGAGCTGCAACTTTTTAAGATTCGTTTAGTACTGTGAAAAGAAGAATAAGATTCGGTTGGGATTCCATAAATAATTGAGCTGAGAAGATTCTCAAATTTTTTAGGCAAGAATGCGAAATCATGCAATATATGTAATTTAAGAGTTATTTTGGGATTATATTTAGTCTTAAATATAAATCTCAACCCATTTTTTTCCTAACAAGTTATTAATTTTCTCCCATATTAATTGCAAACACTAAGGTGTAGTTCTCATTCAACCGATTCAAGAGGATATTTTCTAGAAACCAACTCACTCTTATTACAAATAACTAGTTAAATTTATTTCCTTAAACTCTATACATTAAATCTAACTCTATGAAAGATGCATGAAGCATGGATGCCAAGCGTATATGGTTTTCTTCTCAATCAAGGAAGAAGTTGAACCTTTGCTCAAAGACATCTCAGTTGCGAATGAATTCCCTGATGTATTTCCGGAGCATCTCACTGAGTTACCTCTAGAAAGGGAAGTCGAGTTCGCCATTGAACTAATGCGGAATGGGATCAATATCAAAAGTGTCATATCAAATGGCAACAAACGATATGCAAGAGTTGAAGAAGCAGCTTGAAGAATTGTTAGAAAAAGGGTTTATCCGACCCAGTGGATTACCATGGGGAGCCCCGGTTTGTTCGTGAAGAAGAAAGACGGGAGCTTGTGACTTTGTATCAACTATCAAGAATTGAACAAGGTAACTGTCAAGAACAAGTACCCACTCCCCAGGATCGATGATCTACTCGACCAATTATTTGGTTCCTGTGTCTTTTCAAAGATTGATTTGCACTTGGGATACCACCAGCTGTGAGTCAAAGCTAGTGATGTTTCGAAGATGGCCTTTAGGACCAGATATGGGCATTACGAATTCTTGGTGATGCCTTTTGGTTTGACAAATGCGCCTACCGTGTTCATGGACTATATGAACCGAATATTTCGTCAACACCTAGACAAATTTGTAGTGGTGTTCATCGATGATATCTTGATCTATTCAAAGAGTAGAGAAGAGCACGAAGAACATCTTCGACTAGTATTGAGTGTACTAAGGGAAAAGTGACTCTTTGCTAAGTTAAGCAAATGTGAGTTCTGGCTATCAGAAGTGAAATTTCTGGGCCATGTTATTTCACGCGACGGAGTTGCTGTTGATCCCATCAAAGTGGAAGCTGTTCTGGACTGGAATAGGCCAGAGACAGTGACAGAGATACGTAGTTTTATGGGTCTGGCGGGATATTACCGCAAATTTATACAAAATTTCTCGCATCTTGCCTTACCATTGACAAAGCTCATGAGGAAAAATCAATCGTTTGTATGTGATGATGATTGTGGGAGGAGCTTCCATGAACCGATGGAGAGGTTGACTACAACACCAGTGTTGATAATCCCAGATCCGAGTGAGACCTATGTAGTCTATAGTGATGGCAGTGGGCATGGATTGGGATGTGTCCTGATGCAGCAGGGCAAAGTGGTGGCTTACGCCTCTCGTCAGTCGAAGCCTCACGAGTCGAACTATTCTATGCATGGTTTAGAACTTGCGTCTATCGTGTTTGCTTTGAAGATATGGAGGCACTACCTATATGGTGCGACCGTAGAGTTGTACTGCGACCACAAGAGTTTGAAATATATGTTCAATCGTAAAGAACTCAACATGAGACAAAGATCGTTGGATGGAGTTGCTAAAAGATTACGACACGGAGATCAAGTATCATCCGGTAAAGCAAATAGTGTTGTAGATGCTTTATCTCATTTAATTATAAATTAGTTACTCTTTTATGTGCTATTTATATCACATTAAATAGCTCCTAAATAATGTCTCATAATTAACCATTGGTTAATCAATCCCAAAATAAAATTTGGATAAAAATATAATTAATAGATTATATTTCTTTGAGACACATACTCACCTTTGTTATTTTGCTAATTATTCATCAAAATACAATGTTTATAAGGATTATGAAAATTAGGGTATTACAAAAGTTTTATTGATCTCTTCCTCTAACGGCTCCCTGTTAAGAGGTAGCAGAGCATCGCTATCCAAACTAGGGAAATTAGTAAGAGTATGAAGCCAAGTCCCTGAGCATACCTCTGGTTGTTAAAGCTCCCTGAAGTAGTGTGTTACCATGTCTCTAAGACTAGGCTCATCTTCAACCCAGGCTCCGTCATCATTTTTTAATTGAAGGATCTTGTTACACCTTTGCCGCATAGTAGCCTTGAGGTGGAAGTATCTGGTATTTCGGTCCCCCATAGTAATCTAGTCAGAGCGGGCCTTCTGAAACCAGTTAACTTCCTCCTTTTTCAAAATACTATCAAGTTTTAGCTGCAAATCCTTCTCAAGGTGGCAAAGAAAATTGCAATGGGGATACTTTGGCGAATTCTGAATCCCATTAAGACATGCAATAAGGATCCTCTTATTTTTCTCCAGGAAACCAAACACATCTTTGTTCCATTCAAGAATGGCCAATTGAACATTAATCAATGAGTTCATCAAATTCACATTCCCTTTCCAATTCAACTTGAGAAAATCATTAAAGGACTCATGGAGGAGCCACATTGCTTCAAAGTGAAACAAACGTGGAGTACCGCAATGATGGCTTATCTAAAAATTCAAGAGCAAGGGGTTATGATCAGAGAAAAAAGTTATAGGCAATACCTTTACAAAACAATCTCTGAAAGATTATAAGAAATCTGCAGTAACTAATAACGGCCAATCAAGCCTCTCATCTAGACGCAAATATCCTGAAGATAATAGCCCTTTCCAGGTAAGCTTTGGACCCATGAAGCGCAAATCTATTAAGCTGCAAGCCATAAGCTGGTCATTAAACCATTGAATCCTATGTGGATTGCAGTTGGCACCTCCAAAGCATTCCATAGGGGAAGGGATGTCGTTAAAATTCCCATACACTTCCCATGGAACCGCCATAGAAGTCGACAACTTCCTCAGCTCAGCCCAGAGCATAGATCAAAAATTGGAGTGGGGCAAGAAAAAGATCACCGTGAGCATAAAGGGGGCCAATCTAGCAAATTGAACTTCCAAATGAATGAACTGTCTATTTTCTTCTTATCTGTCTATTTTCTACGATAATGTTGACTGTGCAGCCATTATTACGCCACAAAATTGCAATACCTCCTGACCTTCCTTCATTGGGAATAAAGCTGCAGTTATCAAAGCCACTTGACATCAAAGGAAGGAAAGGTGTAATTGTTGGGCTCTTAGTTTCAGCAAGGATGATTATTTTGGGCTTGAGCCCATTACACACAGTGTTAATATTACAGAGAAGCCTGCCATTGCACACCCCTCTCACATTCCAATATAAGACTTGATCCACAAGAAAATTATATAAAGGAAAACAAACTTGAGGGCCATTAAAGCATAGTTTCCTGGACCAAAGAGCACTTAGCTCCCGGTTCGTCATTTAAGCATAAGGAATTCGGTATCTAGGACTCCAAATCCAAATCTCCCACCTCTATATCTTCCTTGTGGCTATCTCCTAGATCCAAGCCCAACTAGCCCAAGTCCATATTTTCCTTACTGATATCGCTTAGATCAAGATTATTTGCAATAATTTGGGCTTCAAGTGGCATATCTTTTTCGTTCTTGGCCCAAACCACTAAAGCTGATCCAGAAGTTTCAACCTCCTCTTCCTTTCTAACTCTCCAATGGGGATTTCCGCACAGGAAGCCTTCAAAGTAATGGCACAAAACTCACCGTTTCTACGTTCTCTGGCCCTCTTTTCCACACGCTTTTTCTTCTTGCTTGACATCCCTTACTCCATCGCATTTGTACCTTCCTTGTCAGACTGAAAGCCTTGATCTTGCTTCCTTAACAACTGTTTTTCCTTTTTCTGAAACTTCATAGAAGTAGTGCCCTACAAATGAGGCTGTCGAGCCTCCTCATCCTGACACCCTCCATCCTGTACCTTCTTGCCTTTGGCCCCATCGTGCTTCCCAGCCTCCACCTCAGCAAGAGCCTTGAAACACGATCCCTTGTTTTCCTGTTTTGACAGTCCTTCATCACCTGCCTTTGCCTTGCACTGCCGGCGGTGTCGTTGGACTATCTTCCATTGGTCCCGTGGGAATTCACGTCATTATCTCCTTGTTGCTTCATCCCGACCGATGTTTCAGGAATATCTTATCCTCTATTTTTTGAATTCGGATAATACTCTTTATTTTGAGAGGATGTAACACCCCAAATTCCATACTACAAATTGTGTCAGATGACACTTGGATTTAGAAAAAACTTCAACCGAATTTGAGGTGCTACATCCGAAGATCGCGGAAACGGGAGAGCAATGCACTAAAAGTTGGACAATATATGAGTAATATATAAAATACCCGACATATGACGATGCCGAGCGTATCTTGGTATATTAAAATTTCTCGAAGGCATAATCATGTGATACAATATACAGAGCTTTGTACAATTACATTTCACAAAAAGTAACTATACAACCTAGACCAAGCCTTGACTAGACTTGGGGCAATGAACCTAACTCTGTTAACCGAACATAATGGACAGGTAAGTGTCTACCAGGGCCCTCACCGAGTTCACGGCGACGATGGGCAATTCCACATAGACTAGCCTTGCCTTCGGCACCAAATTATTCGAAAAACTTCATTAGACCTATGCCTGACAATAGGCTCTGATGATCTTCTTCTGGCTCTTGCCTCGACCGGTGCATTACAACGAATCTGCCCCTTGGTTCTGATGTTGTTAATATAAGCATGAGGTTAACCGTTACCTGAGGTCCAATGTGCATTGGACCTCAGTCTTAAATGATAGTACAGGTAAGGACCAAGATTAGAGAAGGCACCGGTAGATGGAGCCATAGATATGAACCAAGGGGCAGAGTCGTAGTAATGCACCGGTCGAGGCAAGAGCCAGAAGAAGATCATCAGAGCCTATTGTCGTGCATGGGTCTAATGAAGTTATTTCGGATAGTTTGGTGCCGAAGGCAAAGCTAGTCCGTGTATGTCGACCAATCACCGCCGTGAACTCGGTGAGGCCCCCATGATAGACACTTACCTGGCCATTCTGTTCGGTTAACGGAGTTAGTTTCATTGCCCCAAGTCTAGTCAAGGCTTGGTCTAGGTTGTATAGTTACTTTTTGTGAAATGTAATTGTACAAAGCTCGTATATTGTATCACATGATTATTCCTTCGGGAAATTTTTAATATACCAAAGATACGCTTCGGCATCGTCATATGTCTGGGTATTTTTATAATGCTTACTAATATATTATCCAACACAGTGCATTGCTCCGTTTCGCATACATCGATGTAGCACCTCAAATTCTCGTTGATTTTTTCTAAAACCAAGTGCCATCCACAATTTGTAGTATGGAATTGGGGTGTTACACTTTGTGTATCAGAGCTAGCTTCATAGCTATTCTCTGAGCATTGTATGGACAACTAGGTTAAGAGTACGATATAATACGGTATTGTGATACAAAAGGATGTATACCCCGAAGGAAAAGGGTTAAGTCGGGTAAGTTAAGAAACCAGAGAATGGAGAGATAGCACAGAATATGACTTCTGTTGCTAAAGTCTAGGACTTCTGATACAGGAGTCTGAATGAAATAATCGCCCAGTGTTTCAAAGGGAAGCGGTACAGGGAAGTCGATACTGCTTAGGTTTTCCTGTAGAAAGTAAACCTACTGTTTAGGTCTCCCTATAGAAACGGTTTCATGTAGGAACAGTAAGTTACTAAGTTACCTTGAGGGGAAAATTTCTGCCTTGTAGAGGCCAGACACTACGCATGCAATGGGGCATGGCTCCAGTGACTGAGGTCTTTGACTAAAGTCCTTGACGATGGTGGTCAATAGAAGTGGGAAAGTACCCAGCATTTATGGGGAGGCAGATATGCTATGCTAGGATCTGTGAGAGTTGTCGGTATGCAGTGGTATGTGTACCGGGTATTAGTACCCGAGACAAGATGGCGAAATAGAAATAACAAAGTACGAAATCACTAAGGGGGTAGGAACCTGGTAAGATTTGAGTTCTCGTTATAATGATTCAAAAACGATCGGGTGAAGACAGTACTACTTATGGGAGATTGATCAGAGATGGCTACCTACGAGAAGTTTTGATCAATGGGGTCTACCTACGGAGGGTTCTCGCCGAGGAGCCGACCGTCGGAGGATTGAGTGATGCGTCGTGTAAAGTACCGTGGGGTAGAGCCACCATTACAACAAACCGTTTAGTGCAGCCGCCGTGACAACGAACCATACAGTAGAGCTACCAGCATGTCGGTTCTCAAGGTAAGTACATTATAATGAATTCCGTATCTAATAGGTTCCCTATAGAAAGGATTTGTTACAAACCGACCACAATCGTGTCATGGAGTAGGAGGTATCTTGTGTTGCCATGGTGTATGGGCGCCATGGTGACATTTATGATATATGGTGTTGACGCGGTGTATGGGCGCCACGGAAACATTATATATCAAAAGTACGACATGACAAGATCCTTGTAGTCGGGCCGGAGCAAATTCTCGATCTAACAGCTTAAAAATATTCCGATAGAGAAGATTCGAAGTATAGGATCCAGAGTTTAGCTAGTGCAAAGACTATGAAACTCGAGAATAGCAGACGATATCCGTAATAGCCGAATGTTGAGTAGCCAAGGACAGGAGGTCCGAATGTAATTAGTTGGTAAATGACCTTCTAAAGATTAGTTGTCTGATTCCTGAAAACGTGTAAAGATGGAAATTTTAAACTTGCCAATACACCTGCTGTATTTGAAATCTTTGAAATTGATTTTCGAACTTGTGAATTTTGAAACAGAGTTTTCAAATGGAATGTTTGTTTCAACAGAAATTGAGACCATAGTGATAGTTAGTTTTGGAAAAGATTATGTCTTAAGAAAGAGGGTTTGTTAGAACCCAGAGTTTGAAACTGAGTTTTCAACTATGTTATGGTAAAGGCAGTACAAAACTGGAAGAACAGAAGCTGTTGTAGATATACATGGTTTGCTGGGTCTTTCCAGGTGTTTGAAAAGTTTGAAATCGCTGGCCTTTGATAAAGGTTCTTTGAACAAAGAATTTTGAGGGATTTGATTTGAGGAAATGAAAACCGCACCAAGCAAAGTGAAACGCACCCAATCCATAACATTTCGCCAAGAGCGTATGTTTTATTTAAAAGAAACGACTATGTCTGGACTAAGTTCCGGTAGATAAAGTTATTATTTTATGTGCGCGCGACGCTGGGTCTCTTATAAGAGGGGCGGAAATTCTCCCACATCATTTGACGGTATTGCATTTGTAGGAGACTGAAGATGGGGATTGGGATAAAGCGCTCGCTGTACCAAGTGGTTGAAGTGGTGGCATGAACCTTCAATTGTTAAAACAATTTGTAAAGTAAATTATACCCTCAAAGGTATGTGCCGATAGTAAAAGTTTTGAGCCGGCAGTGAATATGTTTTCATGAATTTGTGTTGGCAGTGATTAAGTTTTAAAGTTGGATACACTATTACTTTTTGGTAAAGTACGGATTTCGAAATGTACTAAAACCACAGAAAATGTTCATCGTATGAAATTTTTCTAGAATATGGTTAAGCCATGAAATAGTTGTCAGCTATAGTGTTGGTAATAGATGAACTGCCTAAAGGCCTGAGGATGATTTCCTTGGCAGTAAGGCTGGAATCTCCAGTGCGATGGTAATAGATTAAGCCAAAAGGCCAGTGTGTGATAAGCCAAGGGGCCGAATGAGGCAAATAGTAAGGCTGCGTAACCAAGCGCCGAAAGAATGGACAGTGAAGTCCGGTACTAGGTACAAGTTGGATAAGACTAAGGTCTAGATTAAAGGGTGCATGCTGAGTATGTATGCCTAGACAAGGGTTAGACTAGAGGTCTAAGTTATTTCCCCAAGGTTATACGTACAAATTTCGAGGACGAAATTTAATTTAACGGGGGGAGAAATGTAATACCCTAAAAATCTCGATTATGATAAGAATCATAAATTAGTAAAAAAATACCTATAGGAAATAGGTGAATATGTGGTCTCAACCCTTAAGATATAATTATCTTATTTGATGGAAATTTCTATTGAAATTAAAAGGCACAAAGGGCCAAAAATCCCTAAAATGCATTTATGGGTCATAAAATAGCCGAGAAAATTATGATAAAATCCTTAGGGACAATTAAATATTTATTGAAAGTTAGAAAGTATGTTGTCTCTAATATTAGGAATTTATGGGATTATTTTACTTGGAAAATAATGAGGCGAAATTAAATATTATTTTGGGGATCATAAGTGACCCCGTGATTTTTAATATTTTACATGGAGCCTAAATTGTCAATGTCAGTAAAATAGTTGTGAGATAATAATTAATTCTAATTAAGAAAATTGTCAACAATTAGTAGGTGATTAATTAAGTAATTAATGGCTAATTGTTGAAGATTGAACAAGGGAATATCCAAGGTAAATTATGTAAAACCCTTTAATTAGATGTTTATGGCTAAAATTAGCATGAAATATACTTGCTAATTAATTGGAAAAGATTAAGAAAAGTGAATGAGATTAAGTGTATGAAAATCCCTAATCCTAAAAAGTCACTAATCATGGGATTAAGACTTTAATTAAGCTTTTTAATTAAATTAGAAAAATTAAATAATGGTCAAGGGTTAAGATGTAATCTAATAAAGCAAGATCAAAGGTTTCAAATTATTCTAGTATTTTTTAAAGCCTAAATCCAAGTTAATTGATATGGACCAATAAGGGAATTTTGTGAAATAAATATAAGATAATTATAATATTATATAAATTAATTTAAAACAGAAAAGTAAAATAAAAAATAAGTGCTGGCCGAAATTTTGGGCAAAAAGGAGATAGAATTTTGCAAAACAATAATATCATGATTTTTATGCAAGTTGCACTTAAATATTAATATTAAAATGTGAAAAGCAAATAGGATAAATGAGAACCGATAGAAATTAAATCCTATCTAGAAAACCATGAACTAGGTAGCTAACATCAGGACTTATTATAAACAAGTGAATTTTTAGCTCGGAGTAGGTTACCTCCGAAGTTATTTCCGTAACCGAAAAGGGTTATACTAAACTGGCTAAGAAGCTATCAGATATCCAAAAAGCAAATCAGATAAATGAGAATCTATAGAAACTAAGGTTATCCGAAAATGTTCAACAGGATAGGAAATACCCTTAATGGGATCAAAAATTTAGTTAAATCGGATACTTTTAAAGAGGAAGTTTAGATCTTCATGGCTATGCTAAGGAATTTTTGAGATTAGTTAAGATTACGCGATTAGAACACCGATCGGGGGATTTTATCGGGTAAAATCCATAAAGCACTAGATGATGACATAAGATGACATCTTTTTGTTGACATTTGGGGGGGGGGGAGGTCGGCACAAGGGATTGAGTGGAGGAGATGAAGGCTTGAAGAAAAAGCTAGATCTAATGGATGGAATTCAAGGAGAAAAAGGAAGTGAATAGTGGAATTTTCCCTATAAATAGCCCTCTTGCTCTTTGCATAATCTTCACACCAATTGCTTAGGCAATTTCGAAAAGCATAGAGAGAAGAGAGAAGGAGGAGCTTCGGAGAAAGTTGTAGCGAAGCTCTGGTAAGTTCTTCGGTCTCTAGCTTTAAGTTCTAGTTTTAGTTTGGTAGTTCTTAAGGTTCTAGGGTAGATGTTGTTTTGATCTTTAATCTTCCAATATATTGTTGATATCATGTTTTATAGTTAAATATGATATTTGTTTTGAAAATATGATGGAGAAAGAGTTATGGCAAAATTTTGGAAGATTAGAGTCAAAGTAGCGAAGCTCTGGCGAAATTTCACCAATTAGTGAAGTCAGGGGTAAAATAGTAATTTATGAATAGAACTTGTTGGAATACTGTTCATGAGTTAATAGATACGGTGTTACACTTCATTAGGATATCCGGGAGGTCCGGAGTCGAGTGCAAAAGGCCGGACGATTGGCCAAACACACGGTAGAAGGTACGTTCGCGTACTATAACACTAATTCTAATGCATATGTTATGCTTGCATACGTTGTGGATATCATGAACAGGACTCTGTCCTGGACATGCACTGTGACTAGGGAACCGCTGGCTTGATCATTGCTGTAATATTAGAGATATCTGTTATGCATATGTTGTTAATATAAGCATGAGGTTAACCGTTACCTGAGGTCCAATGTGCATTGGACCTCAGTCTTAAATGATAGTACAGGTAAGGACCAGGAACAGAGAAGGCACCGGTAGATGGAGCCATAGTTATGAACCAAGGGGCAGAGTCGTAGTAATGCACCGGTCGAGGCAAGAGCCGGAAGAAGATCATCAGAGCCTATTGTCAGGCATGGGTCTAATGAAGTTATTTCGAATAGATTGGTGTCGAAGGCAAAGCTAGTCTATGTGGGTCAGCCAATCAATCGTCGTGAGCTCGGTGAGGCCCCCATGATAGACACTTACCTGGCCATTCTGTTCGGTTAACGGATTTAGGTTCATTGCCCCAAGTCTAGTCAAGGCTTGGTCTAGGTTGTATAGTTACTTTTTGTGAAATGTAATGGAACAAAGCTCTTATATTGTATCACATGATTATTCCTTCAGAAATTTTTAATATACCAGCATACGCTCGGCATCTTCATATGTCGGGGTATTTTTATAACAGTTACTCATATATTGTCCAACTTTTAGTGCATTGCTCTCCGTTTCCAGATGCTGGATGTAGCACCTCAAATTCTCGTTGAATTTTTCTAAAGCCAAGTGTCATCCGACACAATTTGTAATATGGAATTTGGGGTGTTACAGGGACAAAGCTCTTTATTATGACCATAGGCTACACAGTTAAGACAAACCAAATAAAGACCCTCATACTCCAAATAATATTCTGCATCATCTAGGTTAAAGTTGGCCATTAGTGCTTCCCCAAGTCCATCAATACGCAAATACATGCGTAATGCCCTCGCAATTGACAACGTATTCATATCAACCTTCAATGTATCACTGATCCTATCTCCTATGATTGTTAAAGCTTCATGATCATAATAATCAAGAAACATATTTGGCATTCGCACCTAGACTGCTACCTTGTCTATCTTTGCCCTGACTGGAGCAAAATTTGGTTCCCAAGGTCTCACCGTAAGGTAATGGTCATAGATCATCCATGGGCCACCTGTTAGAGCATTTTTATAATCTTCTTTGTTTGACAGTTTTGCCACATAGAAGCCATGTTCGATGTGGATCAAGCTAATGACCCCTCTCTTAGCCCATAAGGTCTGAAGGCGAGTTAACAGAACCTTATAACCAATGGACTTATCCAGAAGCTTA
This sequence comes from Acacia pycnantha, assembly GCA_025563575.1. NCBI lineage: Eukaryota > Viridiplantae > Streptophyta > Magnoliopsida > Fabales > Fabaceae > Acacia > Acacia pycnantha. Next base: position 340,475 of record JAMWYP010000291.1, read on the forward strand.
ACTATGAAAGCCTTACGCCATGCGCGATGTAAACACTTCTTAATTTTCTTAGAGAAGGTGAATGTAGGGAAGTTACGACTCAAGTCTTCCTCCGTCTCGCATAATGGCTCATTATCATCAGTGTCCTTGCCATCTTTAGACATATTATCATCCGAGATTGCATCTGCTTCTATGCCATATTCATTATCAGAGCTATCCTCCTCTCAGTTAGTACCTTTTAATTTATAGACAAAAGACATGTCACCTTTGCTAAAACTAGCACCTTTGGAACCTAGCTTTGGCTACTCCTCCCATGTAGCCTATTTATCATTGAAACGATATCTTGACCCGCATTCTTAATCTTTTGGCGCTTCATACTAGTACATCATCTTCTTCTGCGAACGAGGGAGGAGCAAACGGAGCTTGGGAGTAGAGCGCACATCCATCTCTTCAATTATGTTGATTTTTGCAACTTTCCAACGCTTGGAAATAATGGTAATATTACTATCCCAAGCCTACAAATGAATTTGGGAAAAGTCAAGCCCAATTTGATAAGTCATAGGCCCACACTCCCTCACTATATATAAAACCCATTTGACATTTTATTTCAATTCTCATTCCTTCACTCATGTCATGTCACCCAAACACAAACCACACATACCCAAGGCCCATACAACACAATACACCCACACTTCCATTCCTTTACAAGCAACGTATACTCCCTCCATCCGGCTTCAATCCCCAACACATACATAAACAACATGTCAAACACACACACTTCAATTTATATTTCATTTCCCTCTCTCTTCCGTAAAATCACTCTCATTCTCTCTTCTATTAGTAAAACTTCCTCGGTCCTCCGTCCTCCGTCCTTCATCCTATTTCATTCTTTTGCCATTCACCTCCATTCGTCATTCATCCCTCTCTATCCAATCCAACCTCTCATTCCTTACTCACTACTAGAAAATGACAAAATCACGATGAATTTGTGATGGAAAAAATCACTGCAAATTACGACAAAATATTTTTCAGTCACAAAAATTTGCTATGGAATTTATTTTTCCATCGCAAATTTTTGCGACGAAATTCATTTTCTATCACAAATTGCGACAGATTTTAAATTCCGTCGAAAAATCAAAAAAATAAATTTGAGAAATTTACCTCTAGCTGAAAAAGCCTGCCAATTTGCAACGGAAAAATTATTCTGCCGTAAAATTTTGCTACAGAAAACGAATTTCGTCACAATTTGCGACCAAAAACAAATCGTCGCAAATTTTTGTGACGAAAAATGAATTTCGTCGCAAATTGTGATGAATTTTAAATTCCGTTGCAAAAATCAAAAAAAATTTGAGAAAATTACGTGCAGCGGAAAAAGCCCGCCGATTTGCGACGGATTCCATTTTCCGTCGTCAAATGCCCAAGGGGATTTGCGATGGAATTGGTTTCCGTCGCAAATCCCCAACGGATTTGTGACAGAATTTTTTCCGTCGCAAATCCCGAGGTTTTGTTGCAAATCCTTGGGGATTTGTGACGGATCTTCGTTCGTCACAAAACTTAAGTCCAAAATCGAGTTTAAGTTCCTCCCCTTCCCCATTTTTTCCAGTTTCCTCATCCTTTGTCCTACTCTCTCGTCCCTCCGTCCAGCCAGCCTTTGAACCGCCATGCAACCTCCTTCCGGCGTCCTCTCCCTCCAGTTCCATCCTCTTCCTCCTTTTTCCGGCCTCCTCTCGTCTCACCGCCAGCATCGGCCTCCTCCCCTCTCGTCCATATCCTAACATGTCTTCTTGCAGCTTCTTGCCACTGCATCCATGGATAAGACGGTAATTCTGAAGTCATTTTGTTATTATCCTGCATTTGTATCATATACTTGGTATCATCCTTAAGACTCCATCTTTAAATATATTTAATCAACACTGATTCTAACTCCAAATTCATTTGTGTTACATAATAGAGATCGAGTCTAGAAAACATAATGTTATTTCTCGAGACTTAATTCGATTTGGAACATCGTTGAAAGACATGATTGATTATTTAATTAATTGCATTTCAAGTGTTGTGTTGTATGTTATGTGCAGAGTGTCTGATACGTATGGATCAAGATATGGATGCATTATTTAAATTAATAATGGTGCTTTATGGCTAAAAACATTCCCTCTCGGTTTTGTTAGGGACCTGTCTTCTCTATTTCTTTCTCAAAGGACGATCCTTTCTTGTAGCAACAGGAGGCTACGAGGGAAAATTGAAAGTGAGTGTTAAGGCTGCTGTAATAATGTAATTTATTATTTTATTTTCTTGATGATCATTAATTCATGAGAATAGCTGTAATACCTTAAAATTTATAGGTCCAAACACCTTATTGGATGCTAGCATCTCTTGAATGGTGAAAGGAGATAAATAATGGTATATTATAAAGGATATTTAGTATTTTAGGACTTTAGGAAGGATTTATGATTGAAAATTATTTAGGATATATGTAAACCCAAAGATTCTAATCAACCTATGTAAACTCTTTATGATTGTTACTATATATTTTTATGATATACAAGTTTTTTTTTTTATTTCAAAATTTTTATATTTTTTTTGCAATTTTTTTAAAAAAGAATTTTGTGACGGATCGTCGCAAATTTCGAAAATTTGTGATGGAATTCTTGTGTTCCGCCGCAATTGCGACGCTATTTTTTGCGACAGACGATTCCGTCGCAAACGATTTTTGCGACGGAAAATACTTTTTTGCTATGGATTTTTCCGTCACAAAAATGACTTTTTGTAGTGACTTCTTCATTCTTGGCCGTGAGCACAGAACCAAGAGAGACTGAGATCACCGTGAAAGAGAGAAAGAGAGAGTTTATGAGATTAAGCTTGAAAGAGGGGGAAGGAAAACTTGCATGAAATCCTAGAATCTGTGATAGGTAAGTCTCTTGAACAAAGTCTCATCTCGTTTATGGGATTTGCAAAAGCTTTGGGCAAGCTTTTGTGATTGAAAATCATGTTTTAGAGAGAAAGTCAACTCATATCAATGTTTGGCTTCTTGCATGTCAAATCTAAGAGGTTATATGATTTATTTGGATTTTTAAACAAGCTTTAAAGTCTTGCATGTTAGTTATATGCATATGATGACTGATTTCATATAGCTATGAGTCATAAAGGGGTTCCAAGTGTTGTTTTACAACTCTGTGTAGGAGTCCGAAAACAACGGTTGATTTCCGCATCTGTTGCAAGGGTTAGAGGTTGAATTTATTTCTGAAATTTTTACAGGAGATATTAGTCTGCTTAATCTTTAAAATGAGCTTTGGGTCACCTAAAACGGAGCTCTATAACTTCGCTTATGATTTTTCAAAGATTGGTTAAGAAATCTGAAAAAATTCTGGACATTGCTTATGTTTTTCAGAATTTGGGAATTTTCTCAACCATAAATCAACTTGGTGACTTTAATTTATGAAAATATACTTATCAAGGTTTAAGTAAAAACTAGAATCACTCCATTTGGAGTTGTATCGGTCAAGTTATAAATTTTCCAAATTCGCAGAAAAGTTGAAGGCTGAATTTTTGATAAGTCTTAAAATGGCCACACAAGTTGTTAATTGTGTATAACATTCAAAGTAAAGGTTTCTTTGGATATATTGAAGGGTTAAATGGCTGAGATGACATTTATTCCATAGTGGATAGTATCTAATTAAATAAGTCCCAATTCGTATACATCCCTAGTCATAAGGATACTAGAGGATAAGTATTTTGGGGTGGGTCTAAAGAAGCTAAATCTTAATTATATTATTAAAATTGAATGATTAGTGACCCATTTCTATATAAATGTTAATTATAGGACCTGAGATTTGCCCGAGCCTGAAAGATAAGCATAGTGATAAGAACCTTTTGGAAGGGGTTTTGTCGGTAAGACCAACATGTAGTAACTTTAATCTCACATTCTTTGTATAACCATGTATGTTTCTTTATACCATGTTTGTATGTCCCGCCTGTATAGGGCCATCACCACTCGTGGCTCGATTGAGTGGAAGGGCCGACCATGGGGCCAAATTCTTCGGTGGCTAGGTAAGGCCTAGTGCATTCAGTTATTTTGTGGTTTACCCAAAAGGTATTTCCTAGTGCAAAGGTATTTGAAAATCATTTAATGATTACTTGTATTACAAGCTGCATATGGAATGTAATACTTGTCATTTGAATTTGAATGCTTTATATGCTGTGTGGACTACTCTATTTGGTTGATTTACATATATTGTATATGCTTGGAATTTGAGATTAACCTGTTACTTTGGGATTCATTCATTTCAATCTTAGAACTTTCCAATAATCCAAGTCGTGGAATCTAGTAAGCAAGGTTCAAGAAGCAAGGGAGTAGTAATCACTTGACGCGAAGAAGGTGGTGGTGGTAATAGTGCTAAGGAATTATTTGTGGTTCACCTTTTGATTATAGTTATTTATGTTCCTTACGACTTAGATATTATTTTGAGATAGCCGTATGTGACTACTGGATGTATATATTTAATTAGATACATATGATCGTACAAGTAGAACCTATATATGCTTAATATTGCTACAAGTATTGGGCAAGTATGTCACGAGCCCATAATGTGATGGAAGAATGTTCTAATCATAGAGCACTAGATTAGATAAATGATATATACGTATTCTGATAATACCAATTAAGGATTAAGGTACGATGCATTTTAAATAAAGAGTTTGAACCACTTATAAAAGGTTTTCAATAGTTTGGTGATTTTTTAGAAAACTCTACTTGAACTATAAATGTTGGAAATTTTTGATTGGGTTAAACTTTGAATTTTTAAAAAGGGTTTTGTTTCCAGGTCCAAACCCGGTGTAGTGGTTTGAACTCATTATCATATTATGCATCTAACCTATATTATATGTTGATAAGGAAGACGTCACTCTATTCTGGTGCACATGCAGAACAGTGAGGTGTTTCAACACCCTTATTTTCCCTCTTCCTCCCATCAGCACACATATGACATCTCCTCACATGCCTGTGCTCCATGTGCTCCTTCTTTCATCCGGCCGAAACAAAAGCTCAACACACTCTACACTACCTCCTTTGCATGACATATGTCTTACATGAAAACTCTCCCCTCTTTTATTCCCTCTCCCTGACCGGACACAACACCACAACACAAAAATAACACATACACTCCTCTCTCCTTCAACAATCTCTCACTTCTCTCCCTTCCCATATACACACCATTACATACACAAATACTCTATTACTCATTCCTCCTTAAAACACTCTTACCTTTCCTCTCAACCAACATGCACATACACCTCCTTCTATTCCATTTCCCTCTTCCTCACTGGACACCTCCACGGCACACACACACCCCACATTTCCTTCCCTTTCCTTTACTCCAGTCCGGAAGCCAAACATGCACACACCACACCTCTCATTCTTCCATTTCTTCATTCATTTCGGCACACACTAGAAGAGCTGAGAATCCAAGATCAATCCATAGAGAGAGCTCATAGCAGTAAGTATTGCAACTTGCAACTCAAGATATGATTTTGGAAGTTAGGTCAGAAAACTGGAGAGTCTGAACCTGGCAGATGGAGTGATAATATTTGAGTGAGTTAAACACTAAGAAAACGACCTCCTCTGACCTTGAAAATTTGTGAACATGTAGTACACTCCTTAAAATTTATTATGATTCAAATAACATGTGATTTGGATAAGTTCATAAGCAGTTATGAATTTTTGAAAATGAGTCACAGCTCTTGAGTGATTTTTGGACAGTGGTCACGTTTTTGTAAACTGGAAATGGTAAACGGCTGATAAAATTCTGAAACCATTTTTCTTAGAAACTATACTAATTAAGGAGTTCATAGGATTTTGAATCACCTAATTTGGATGCCTAGAACTCAGAATAAGGATTTTTGAAGTTGAACATTGAAATATGAAAGTTACATGTTCAAAACTAGAACTGCCATTTTCAAGAAAGGTTTTGATTAAGTAAATGACAATGCTTTTCTGTGCAATTTGGAAAAAGTGTAATAGACCTCTCAAACTTTAAAAAAAGTCATAAAACATGTTAATTGGAGGTCTAAAACTTAAATTATGAATTTTCAAAGTTTAGATAGGGAATCTGGAAAATTCTGGTTCCAGAAACAAGCAATGTCCAATTTTCGAAATTTTGGGAATGTATCATCCATAAATTATCTTAGTGATTGTTAATATTTGAAAATAAACTTATCAAGCTTTAAGTAGGAATTGGAATCACTCAATTTGGAGTTGTATAGACCAAGTTATGATTTTTCCAAGTTCCTAGAGAAATTAAAGGCTTAATTTCTGATAAGTATGAAAATAATCATATAAGTAGATAATTGTGCTTAACCTTTTAAGTCGAAATTTCTTTGGATAAGTTGAAGGGTTAAATGGTTGAAATAGTATTCAAATAAATATGTCACAATAGGTATACATTCATAGTCATAAGGATATCAAATAAAAGGACAAGTATTTTGGGGTTCTAGAGGAGGTATAATCTTAATTATCATTACGATTAGATTGAATCTCTAGTGCAAAAAAGGGTTTTAAGACCGCCTCATTTAGACCGGACTATCGACGCCCCGATCTTAAAGGTATGACTGGTGGCAGTTTTGTAAATATAAAGAACTTCTTATACCGGATCATTTTTTTCATAGGTCTTAAATATATTATCCAAACCTGTTAAAAAAACAACCGGTCTTAAAAATGTTATTAAAAAAATTCAAATATCAATTACTTTATGGCGAAATCTCATGCAGCCAGACTTATATTTTCTACACTCCAAAATAATACGGAAAAATTTAAATATAAAGGTATTAAAGTTTTAAGACCGAACATATATATTTTCTGATGATCAAGTGGAGCACACATGCAATGTGTTTTCTGAATCTCTGTATAATGAGCTCTTAAAGTCGACAATAATTAATGTCCTAAATTAATTCATTTGTAAATATATGTTGTAGCAACAATAGTCTTCTGTAAATTTGTTTATTTTTTCGACCAATTCATTCATTTGTAAATATAACGCAATGTGTAATTCAATAATAAATTTGTTTATTTTTCTAACAATGTTTTTGTGTCCATTTTGGGTTTCTGAATGAATGGGATGGTGGATAAAGCTATTTAGTGCTTGAAATTTGAGGTACAAAGCGGATGTTGTAAATGAGCTATAAGAGACTTTGAAAAGTATTCGCAACTTTTAGGACCATATATTTGTTAAAAGTCCGGTCTTGAAAGTCTTTGTCTAATTCTAAAAAATATGGTGAGACTTTTAGGAACGTATATTTGTTAAATATCTGGTCCTAAAAGTCTTAGTCTATTCTAAAAATGGCTAGACTTTTAGGACCGTATATTTGTTAAATATCAGGTCCTAAAAGTCTTCGTCTATTCTTAAAAATATGGCTAGACTTTTAGGACCGTATATATGTTAAATATCTGATCTTAAAAGTCTCTAAAAAATATGGCTAGAACTTTTGGACCGTATATTTGTAAAAGATCCGGTCCTAAAAGTCTTCATCTAATTCTAAAGAATATGGCTAGACTTTTAGGACCGTATATTTGTTAAGAGTCCAGTCTTAAAAGTCTTCGTTTATTTTAAAAGTATGGCGAGACTTTTAGGACCGTAGATTTGTTAATTGTCCGCTCCTAAATAGCAAATTTTTGTTTATTTTAAAAAATATGGCTTAACGTTTAGGACCGTGCATTTGTTAAATGTCCGGTCCTAATAGTCTTCCTTTAAATAGAATTGGTGACTCGATTTTCAGAAAAATCATTAGGGTTCAAGACAACCGAGTTTCTGGCGTTTTGCTCAAGCTTTGTGCTTCGTTGTCGTCGTTTTTACGTCTCCTTTTTTTGAAGATCATCATCGGTGTCCCTTTTCTTTGTCCTTTTTCTTTTTGTCGGAAAAAGAAGGAAGATAATGAAAAGGACACTGAAAATGTTCAAAGAAGGGGAGGTAAAATCGACGACAACGATTATGTTTGTTTTTATTCGAATAAGGTACACAATATTTTTTTGTTTTTGTTTTGTATGGTCTTAACTGTTAACTGTATTCTGTGAATTTTTAATATTGATCACACACGATGAGGACAATGTTTTGTTTGTTTCCTCTTTGTCGGAAAAAAAAGAACATAAAGACAAGTACAAGGCGATTGGGAACTAAAAATTTTACTTTATTTTTTTTCTGCTGCCTTGTGAGGGCAGCAGTAGTACAAGAAAAAAGAAAACAAATATAAAAATATCTAATCCTCCCCATCGTTGTCGGAGGGGAGGGAAGGGTCAGAGACGTCCTCATCAGAAGTATCGTATTCAACGTCATTGGCGCGAGTACCGCATTCAGCTGGTTGTTGACAGCGTGATAGACCTGAAATAGTTGGCCCAAGCGTCGGTCTATATGATCGACGCAGGCTATCATGTGCTTCATCATGTGTTAGAATGATGGGTTGTGAGGCAACGGAGGAGGGTATGGAGGTGGCTGAGGATTACGCCGAGAAGGAGGACCTCGTGGTGGTGGAGCAGTCATTACGGTGGAGGTTGTAGGAGGAGATGGAGATGAATGTGAAGAAAGTAAAGTAACAACAGGTTTAAATAGAGAACTCATCCTAAACAATGTGAAACGCCGGAAATATTAACGAGGAGACGCATAGTTCCTCAGAATACGGGGAGATGCCTAGTTGGGAAGTTTATGTGGAAGCCGAAGAGACTCTCTGAATTCATTTCAACATAGGGAAGGATACGACTCTGCTATCTGAGTATTTTGAAAATAATGAACTTTTAATACCGGATACTGTAAAAGATCTGTTCTTAAGAGTAATATTTTTTAACAAAAAAATCTTACTTTTTAAAAAAATTGAATTGAAAAAAAATGAGTTTTAGGACCGGATACAAGATAAAAGGTCGGTCTTAAAAGTAATTGAATTGATTGAAAAATAATAATTGACTTTTAGGACCGGATATTTATAAAAATACGCTCTTAAAGTACAAACACTAAATTCATATGCGTATCTCTCCCGCTCTCGTCCTTATTAACTCCTCACACTACCTATTTGTCCTCATTAACTCCTCACTACCTCCTAACTCCTCAATACCTAGCTCTCCCCAACCGCTCAAAGCCTCAAACCATGGTTAGATACAAGAGAACTCCTCGTAGGGGTGCTCTTACACCTGAAGCTCGTGCCATCGTTAGATCGTTATACGGTGCGCCTCCTCCAGCGAGAGTTCGTTCTATTGTGGCCGAAGAGTCTCTGGTCGTTGGACCCATTGTTATTTCAGATGATGAAGATATTTCCCCATCCCCCCTCCATCCTTCTGCTGACCCTGTCCTTACTGAGTTCCTCCGTCTTCTTGATGGTGAAGAGATTGCCAGCCTCCTCCCCCTCCAGCCTACAAACCATGCAGAGGTTCGTGCTCCCCTCTCCAACCTCGTTGGCCCCGGCGCGCCTACCTCTAACCCCTCTCCGCTTTCCTCTAATGATGCATTAATATTGTGGCGTGAGCAACAAAGACAGAACTTGCCGATATCCCGGGAAATTAATGTTGTTCATGCCGATATCGCCAAGGCATTGGACAATAATAAGCTTAAGGATGTTCAATGATTCTTGTGGATGATAATTTTCAGCTTGTTTTTCTTTTGTTTTTTTTATTCTGTACGTGCATATTCTCCAGTAATGTAAGACACATTAAGAACTAAGCTTGTGTATTTTTTTTTTGGTTGTTCTCCAGTAATTAATTAAAGAAGCTTATTCTCCAATTTTCCTTTATTTTTTGTCCAAGAAAAATTGTTTCTTAATTTTATTCATTCGCATTATCAAGCTCACCAAGCCCGTTAAGACCGGACAACATATAAGTAACGGTCTAAAAGTATTTGACTTTTAGGACTGATGTTTTATAAAACTCCGGTCTTAACCTTAAATGAATAATAAAACTTTAGGACCAAATACTTTTAAACCTCCGGTCTTAAAAAGTTAATTATATCTTTAGGACTGGAAATTAATAATTAACCGGTATTAATAAAATCCAAAAAGCTAAATAAGGTGCCGTTGTCGCGCGGAAAATTAAATTTCCCTCTCTGAATATCTCTTGTCGCTGCTTCGCGTACCTCTCTCGACAATCACTTTTTGGTTCCTTAGCTAAACGTCTATAGACCAAGCTGTAAGAGGTGTTTCAGTTATATAACTTTATTATTTTCCACCTTATCGTTCGGGTTTCATGGGTTTAACGAAATCGATGAAATGTTCTTGTGGGTATTCTCTGTTGTTAATGAATATTGTTTTTTGAAGATTATATTTGCACTTTAGACCTACTCAACTGACCAACAAGTGTTTTTAGGTTACTCTTGCTGTCTGCAACATCAACGTTCGTGGTTGGATAAGTAAGACTCAACAAACGCATTTTAATTTATATGCTACAGGTGAGTCCACAAGACCTTCATCCCATGCATTTAATTTCCTCGTCATGCATTTATTTTGGTTCTCTTGGATTCACTGTGATGCATTTATGACCAAAAATGATTCTTTGTTATGCATTTAATGGGCAAGTTCCTCCGTAAAACAAAAAAAATAAAAAAAATAGAAGACATAACCGACATTGAGCATATATTTGCATTTGGAGTTGCCTTATTTTATATGCAAGTTTCAATTTTTTTTGGATTATGTATGATCAATGATTTTCGTCTATATATGGGAAGAGAACTTATTGTCCCCCAACTTCTCATACTTTGTCTAAGGATGAGAAACGAAGCTTTTGTGAGTGTTTACATGGCACAAAAGTTCCCTCGGGGTATTCTTCAAATTTTAAGAGGCTTGTCTCGATGAAGGACTTGAAATTAGTAGGCCAAAAGTTTCATGATTGTCATGTCTTGATGCAACATGTACTCCCAATAGCTATTCGAGACATCGCCGAATATGATCTTCGGGTCGTTTTGACTAGACTTTGTTTCTTCTTCAATGCAGTTTGTAGTAAAGTTTTCGAGATTGAAAAGTTGGATGATTTGGAGAATGAAGGATACTTATCTTGTGCCACCTTGAGAAGCTTTTTGTTCCTACATTTTTTGACATCATGGTTCATCTAATTGTTCATCTAGTGAGGGAGATAAAGTTGTGTGGCCCTATCCATTTACGTTGGATGTACCCTATTGAAAGATCTATGAAATTCCTAAAAGGGTATGTGAAGAACGCATACAGGCTAGAAGCATCAATTGTTCAGAAATATTTTTCTGAAGAAGCCATGTAATTTTGCCAAAATTATTTGGCCAAAGTAAGACATATTAGGCTTCCAAAACGTCGCATGTGAAGGGGGTAGACAAGGGGCTTTTGTAAAGAGTATGGATCCTGATGAATTGTCACAAGTCCACTTATACATCTTGAATAAAGTTGATAAAGTTCAAGCCAACATATCTACACATAAAGAAGTCGTATGGAAAGAAAACCATCGAATGACCCAACAAAGGTTGATTAGGGAGCATAATGTAACTTTTACAAACTAGTTCAAACAAAAGGTCAAGGGATCTGAATGTGTTTCGATATAATGAAATGGTTAGCACGTGGTCCCGAGGTTGATGTCATAAGTTGGAATTCGTATGTGATCAATGGTTATACATTTTACACGAAGTCCCTAGATGATAGGAGCACACCCGCAACAGTGGTGTTATGTTAGAGGCCGAATTTATGCACTTCTCCAGTTCGAAAGACAAGAGGCCTAAATTGGCGATCATGCCATATTATAGGGTTATTGAAGAGATTTGGGAGGTGGACTATGTCAAAATTAATGTCAATAATGGTGTTCAGATTGATCGGCTAGGATTTACTTTAGTCGATGTCAATAGTAGAAGTTTTGGAGATGAACCTTTTATTATGGCAGACCATGCGAAACAAGTGTTCTATATCACCGATTAAGAAAATAAAATGTGGTCCGTAGCTCTCCAACGAAAGAGGGTCATTGATATTGATGAGGAAAGTCATTCAAATTATGGTCTTCCTGAGAGTACTCCTTTTTCAAGGGGTCTACCGGACATGAACGAAGAAGATGAAGCGGATAATGAACCCGACATAAGAAATGATCATCAAGAAGGGATATGGGAGGATATCACTTTATAAAAGAGTCAATTCATAAGGTAATATTCATATGCAATTCTTTGAAAACTTTAAGGTTTTAACTATATTATATTCCTTCTATGTTCTTAAACAATGTCACGCCGACTATGAATTTGTTCTTGTTTTGTTTTTGTGGTAGGATCCGATCCAAACACTACTACAAAAATTGGATATTACTACCCTAAAAGACGTCATTATTTAGAAACAAGACGTCCAAAATGAATGCGTGGCATTCTTGTAATTATCTTTAGGGAAGTTTAGCCTTCAACGTCCTAAATAAGATATCGGGACTCCTTAAATTTATTTTTGGTGTCCTAAAATTGTTTCAGACATCTAACATTCTCTCGCGCCATAAAATATGAGAATTTTTTGTTTGGTGCCATGCAGGATTCCCTTTTTTGCAATAAAATTAATTTATGGCGACCTGAATAATTTTAAGGACGCTTCTAATGTGGCAATATGCATATCAATTACTTCGCCATGGATTTTTTGTTTGGCGCCGAGGATGTTTTTTTAATTTAATAATTTTTTTAATTTAATAATATTGGCGACCTGATTGATATTCAGGTCGCCAATATGAAGAAAATGGCGACCTGAATACATTTCAGAATGCCAAAATAAGAATATAGGCGTCCTGAAATCCGATTCAGGTCGCCTATATTCAATTTTTTTAGGTTAATATACACGCGCGCCTCTTCATTTTATCTCACACTCACATTCTTTCCGACGACGCCGCGAAATCCTCTCGTCCTCACTCACACTCGCAAGTAAGCTTGTTCATTTCTTAAGTTCTTTGATTCCTAATAACCCATGTATGAATGGATTTTTGCTTAAGTTAGGATTCTTAAGTTAATGCTTCTTGTTTATGGACTGGATTTTTTGCTTCTGTTTAGGATTCCTGCCTCTTTATCTCTTACTCACATTTTGGATTGTGCACTATGGATGGTAATGTGGATTGCCATGTTTCTTATACTGCTCGATAATGACATAGGGTTTAGCTTTAGCTGTTGTAAAAAGCACGTTTACTTTAAGTAAACATTGACTCTATGGCTCTATGCTTTCTTTATCTTACATAAATATTGGTGATGATTTTAAGTCAGTTCCTCTAAATTACATCAAATTTAAAATGTTGAATATTAAATTTGAGTGTCCATTATTGATCTGAAGGGAATAAATAACATCTCTGATTAATATATTAATATGTGGGGGGGAAGCTTAGGCGAAATTGCATCTCTAGCTCCTATACATAAGAACATTATATAGCCCATCCACCAAATTACCTATGATGATTTCCACCAAATTAAGTTAATGCTTCTTGTTTATGGACTGGATTTTTTGCTTCTGTTTAGGATTCCTGCCTCTTTCATCTTCAAAGATCTATGAATTCGGCCTATCTAACATTGATTTGTTCTTCATGAACAGGAATATGTCGAGCTCATCAGAGGAGTCATCGGGTGATAGGGTTGATCAACCCGTTAAAAGAAAGGGTAGAGGTAGCACTCATATGGGTTCGCTAATTGCACGCCATGAAAACCAAAAGAAGCGGCTGCATGTGGAGTTTGATTCCAATATGAATCCAATTGGTCAAGAGGAGGACAATTTCATTAGCTATTTAGGCTATCTGGCTCGAAGCAAAGTTCGCATTGTCTACCCTCATTGGAGATTGGTTCCTCAAAAGCGAAGGACTTGATCCGGGCACAAATATTGGTATATCACTTTCCACATAATGCATTTGTTGATTTAGTCTTATTACTTTATATGTTATTTACTGATCTTCTCTTTTAATTACCTTGCAAAGAAACGTTCGATGTCCCCAACAATAAGGCGATGAACAAGCATTGATGGGCGAAGTTCGTCAACGATGGAAGGACTTTAAGAACAAGCTGAAAAAAGTACATTCGAGGGCCGAGAGGAATGAGGATCCTCAATGATCTACGATTTCATTTCTCCAGAGGACTCGGCAGAGTTTGTGGCGTCTCGGCAAAATCCGAATTTCTTGTAATATTTCTTTCGTATCCTATCTTTTAGTTGGATGTACTTGACATCGTTTGCTAATTTTTATTTGTTTTCGTGTCACAGAAAAAATCAAGCCAATAGAGAGAGGCAAAGCGAGAAATAAGTATCCTCATTGCATGTCCGAGGTGGATATAAAAAGTCGGAACGGAAGATGATGGAAGCAGAGTTGGCGCGAACGAAGGAAGCTTCCTGTGCCGATCCGTCCATTGTTGTCCAGCCCCGCCCGTCCTCCTCGTCACCAAAATGGAAAGCTGCCAGGATGAAGGGTGACAAATACATCAATGCAGATATAGCTGAGGTCGCCTCAAAGATTGTAAGTTGTTAAATTAGGCGTATTTACTAGCCTTAGTTGTTTCACATTACGCAAGTTTAGACATTGTTTCTGAATAATCTTTTGATGCAGGATTCACTTGAGTGTAACATCCCAATTTCAGAGCCAAATTTTTTTTTTTTTTAAACATCAGAGTAGAGCATAGGCGGAATAAAAACATTGAGTAACTGATTATAACAATAACAGTGGCGTATCTGCCTGTTCATAAAGATTAATACATTATCTGTTTAGATACTAGACGTCCTTGATCAGGTCTCTTGATAGTTTGTACAAGTCACAAAAGATCGTGAGAATATTTTGGTGAATGAGATGATCGTACATCCCTAGATGCCGGTGTCAAAAGAACACCTCAAAAACGAACAAGTAGTTCGCATCACATGAGATCATTCGAAGTATTTGTTGGCAACAAACAAGTCGCTATTAGATAACCTTATCCCCAAACCTGTTTAGACATCCATACGATGTGACAAAATCGTTGCAAATGGATTTGAGATAGAGTAGAGATCCGAGGTTAACAGTCCAAGGTTTAAGATAGTACGGAGTTTAGAGGATAAAATACAAATTTCGAGGATGAAATTTTGTTTAAGGGGGGAAGAAATGTAATACCCCAAAAATATGTATCATAATTTGGTAAGATTATACCTATGAAAAGTAGGTGAATATGGGATATCAAATAATAAGATATAATTATCTTATTTTATAAGGAAAAATCTCTTGGAAATTAGAGAAATTAAGGGCCAAAGTGCCAATGACCAAAATGCCCCTAAGGGACATAAATATTTAGGAAAATTGTGAAAAATCCTAAAAGTCAGTGAAATAATTATTTGAATAATGAGAGTATGTTATCTCTAATTAGGGTAATTTAATAAATTACAAACTTGGAGAAATTGAATAAAGATATTCAAAAAGTATTGTAATGACTTTAATGCCCTCACAAATTCTAAAATACTTGCAGAACACGGAAACAGAAATGTCGGTGTTATAATTATGAGGTAATGGGACATTCTAATTAAGAAAATTATCAACTAATGATAATAAAGTGATTAAGTAATTTCTAGCTAATTACTTAAGTCTCGAGCAAAAGAAATTATGAAATAATTGGGTAAAGCTCAAAAATTAGTGGAAATTAGTGGAATATTAGTAAAAATGTATTTACTAATTAATTGGAAATTTCTATGAAAAATCATGGAGTTTAGGTATTTTTAAGCCTAAAAACAAGTATGGACCAATAGGGAAATTTTGTAAAAATTATATAAAAATAATTATTAAATAATTATTTTATATAATATTAATTAATTATTAATTAAATTAAAACGAAAATAATTAAAATTTGGGCCAGCTATTAACCGAAATATTGGACAAGAAATAGGATAAGAATTTTCAAAATATCCAAGCTAACTTAGTTTGCAAGTTTTGGATTTTATTATTTTAATATATAATTTATTGATGTGAATAGTAATTTAATATTTAGGAAACGGATCCTATCTAGAGATCTAGGAATAGGAATTCCAAAGTCAATGAAAAATATTGATCAGTGACTTATTATCTTCCGTTAAACTCTACCGGAAGTAAATTCCAAAGTCGTTTGTGCATTTCCTTATAAAACGAAATAGGGAAAAATGCATATAGGTATATTTTTGGATATTAAGAAAATAAATTCTAACTCAATATCTAGGAATGAGTTTGAATTTATTTTGACATATTTGGAATCAGTGAATTTTTCAAGAAGTTGATGTTTTAAATGCATTCAAACCGAACGCGTTTGGACACGTTTGAGAAAACTTCAACCGGACAGCTTGGAGCCCTATAGGGGATCAAAATTTAGGTTAACTTGGACGTTTCTAGTAAGAGAGAACATGTCTTCAAAGTTGTAAATCCAGAATTTTGAAAGTTCTCGAAATCACGCAAATCGGGTACCGATCGGAAAACGCTTGAGACAGGCCATAAAGCAAGATGAGTCATCATTCTTTGACCAATCTTGGGCTGCCAGCTCAGCCAAACATGTCGACCAAGGAGAGAGAAAGACTTGTTGAAGAAGTCTTCAAAATGCTAAAGAGGAAATTACAACTTTAGGCACAAAGTTGATTTTTGAAAATTGCACAAATGGCCCAATCTTTTCCTATATAAAGGCATGAGGGGGTCTTGAAATTTCACACCATTTTCTTGCCCTTTGGCCGAAAATTAGAGAGAGGAAGAAGTAGAGAGAGAAGCTCTGGGGGGAGTTCTCAGTACCGAAGTACCATCAAACGAAGGTACGTTCGCGCGCATCGTAATACTAACTCGATGCTTATAGTTTGCTTATATATGGTACGGATAATTTCATAAGCCATGGGTGGAACTTTGTTCGGGCCATGCACAAGTGACTAAGGATGTTACACTTAGATAATCACTTACGGCTTTACGGGTTATAGTAAATATAATACCGTCATAGTTTTCCTAGCGCTACGGACACGACCGTACATCGTGGCACACAATTAAAGTGCGACAAATAACTTTGCTTGTAGGGCAATTGTTATTAAATGATCATGTATCATTGCCGTAATCATAGAAATATCTCGTTGAACATAAAGTGTTATATAAGCACGAGGTTAACCGCTACTCGAGATCCGATGAACGTTGGATCTCGGCTCTTACTTTAGCATCACATCAAGGTCCGGAGAGAGAGACCAAGGACGGAGGATAAGAGTAAGCGAGCGGACATCACACATGAAGTTGAAAACCGCATGGAGACCGATCAAGGACGTCTAGTATCTAAACGATAATGTATTAATCTTTATGAACAGTGATACGCCACTGTTATTGTTATAATCAGTTACTCAATGTTTTTATTCCGCCTATGCTCTACTCTGATGTTTTAAAAAAAAATAAAAAAATTTGGCTCTGAAATTGGGATGTTACATTGAGCAGCAGAGCTCCCAGGGTTCATTCACGCCAGCTACACGGATGGACATTTTGTCCACGGCGATTGGGAAGGCAGATTATCTTGATGCCTGTCGAGGGGAGCCACGGGGAGTTAGTGTAGCAAAATTTTTGGCCGGCGTTCATGTTCATATGACGACGAGAACCCTAGTCCCTTGCTCGTAGCAAAATTCGGGCAAACCTCGTAGATGATATTTTGGCACAAGTACGGGGTGAGATGAGGTCTATGATACATGAGAAGGAAAGTATGGGACGGCCAACCCAAGAAGTGCCGGTCTTCCCAAAAGCCATGATAGTTCTTGGCCTCCAAGTTCAAAGTTCAAATCGGTGGTCACCCTCCTCCAGTTGATATCGGTGGCAAGCGTCCACAAGTTGATCTTGGCGAGCCTTCTCACACTCCACAGGGAGGACGTCCGTGTAGACTACATTTGGATGTCCTACACCGGCGTATGGTTTCCGATGGTATTGTTTACTTAGAGCAAACCATCCACCATAACAACCCAATTCCACAAGACCAACGTCGGGTGACTGTGACAAGTGTGCGAGAGGGGGAATAAAGGACATCCATACTGATCGATGATGAGGATGTTCCTGATTTAGAGGTCGCCATAGGATCGTTCATCCTCTGGCCGTCTCATCTTATTGAGATGGTGATGACACCTCCAATGGTAGGACACACATTACTGAGTGATGACTTCCGATTGATCGATTTTCATTGCTAACACACTCACATGTAAAATGTTTTGTATGTTTTCATAGGATGAAGAAGCTGCCCCCAGATTTTCGTACTTAGCACAGCTGCGACGACTGTACAGGGACATCCCCCAGATATCCTTGCAGATGCCTGTGGGCATTGTCGGTGTAGAGAAGACATATCCCATTGTCATTGACAATAAAGATTTGAGGGAGTTTATGAATCTGGAGTTTCTGGATATAGAGTTACTTCAAGTTGCAATCCTGTAAGTTTTTGTCCGCTTATTAATTATTGCAATGTTTTTTCGTTTTATATATTTAACAATAGTTATCATTTTATTTTGATCATAGCGTCGCCACGACATACGAGTCCGAGAATAAGCGAACGGATTCGTATGGCTTCTTATGTCCCGCAACACCACGAGTGAGAGGAATAAGTTAATCGAAGGTCGCTCATATGAGGTGTCCCGAATTAATTCAGACGCCAAACCTTAGAAAAAATAACTTCCCTGCCCGAGACGTCCCTCTAAATAAGGACGTTAATTGGGTCTTATTTAGGTCGTTTTTTAGTGTTTTTGTAGTAGTGAAAGGGGCATGTTATAATAGAGGATGTTACATTGTTGGGTGGGAATCAGATGAAGGCATGGTGAATAATATATTGGGCATGTATGTTGATTTACTTGTTGTATTTGTAACTCATTGTGATTGTAAGTTATCTTATTGTATAAATTACTTTAGCTGTTGTAGTAATAGTATAATCATTAATTAAGAGGCCTTCGATCAAAAAAAAATTAATTAAGAGGCCACATAACTCATGGTGAATAATATTTGTATTCTTTTTCCCAATTCAATTTATTCATAATTGTTCATAGCTTGTAGCTTAAAGTATTGACTTTTATGTGTTGTTTTGGGTGGTGGATTTGTGTAAAATATATATGATCAAGAAAACAGAACAGGGAAAAAATTCGGGAAAATTTAGACCGGAAATAAATAAGCCGGTCTTAAATGTTCAACTGATAAGATTGGATGTATTTCGATGTCCGGTCTTAAAGGTATTAAGCCGGTCTTAAAAGTTGGTCTTTTAAGACCGGTCTATTTATAAGTCCGATCTAAAAGTTCAATTTTTAAGACCGGATGTATATATCATCCGGTCTTGAAAGACAATCTTTTAAGACGGAGTAATTAGTCGTCGGCTCTTAGAATCCATTATTTTTTGGACCGGATTTATCTTTGTCTGGTCTTAATATTCAGATCTTTTAAGAGCGGTTGAGTTTTTGTCCGGTCTTAAAGGTTGAGTTTAGGACCGAACAAAAATATTTCGAGATCTATTTAGTACGACTTTTAAGACCTAAGGTTTAAAATGTCCGGTCTAAAAGAAACTCTTTAAGACTGGTTTGAGTCCGGTCTTGAAAGGGAGACTTTAATACGCTGGAACAAGACTCGACGCGGGTCCTGCTTACGATACCTCTTTTGTCCGGTCTTAAAAACCTTTTTTCCACCCGTGAATAGTCACCAATCTCTATGAAAATGTTAATTATAGGATGCAACACCACTCGTGGCTCGATTGAGCGAAAGGGCCGATCATGGAGCCAGCTTCTTGGTGGCCAGACAGGGCTTAGTGCATTCAATTAATAGTCTAGTAGACAAGGTTCAAAGGGCAAGGGCGTAATAATCGCTTGACTCCAAGAAGGTGGTGGCCGGTGATGATAGTGCATTTTGAATCATTTTTGGATACACCTTCTGTATATATATACATTCCTAATGACTTAGTTATTATTTTGAGATAGCCAAATGTGGCTACTAAGATGTATACTTAAATAGATACTTATAACTTGATAGTAGTAGAACCTCTATATTTGTGATGTTGCTGCAGGGAGGGGTGCGTATATCACGAGCCTATAATGAAGTGGATGATTAAGTGAATAGTAGGGCACTAGATTAGATAAATAATAAAGAAGCACTCTGATATTACCATTTAAAGTTTAAGGTATGATGGATTTTTAAATAATAAGTTTGAACCACTTATAAAAAGGTTTTCAAAGGTTTTAACATTTTCAAAAAATCTCTTCTAACTATAATTTTGGAATCTACGATTGGGTTAAGTTTTTGAAACTTTTATGAAAAAATTTCTGTTTCGGAGTTCCAAACATGGTTTGGTGGCTT
Source organism: Acacia pycnantha (assembly GCA_025563575.1). Classification (NCBI taxonomy): domain Eukaryota; kingdom Viridiplantae; phylum Streptophyta; class Magnoliopsida; order Fabales; family Fabaceae; genus Acacia; species Acacia pycnantha. The sequence continues at coordinate 360,669 of JAMWYP010000291.1, forward strand.
GAATTCATTATTTAAATATGCATCTAACCTATATTAATTTATAAAGGAGAGACGTCGCTGTGTTTGGGATACGAATAGGGAGGTGTGATACGAAAAGGGAGGTGTCACAGGATGTTCAGTGTTGAGACCCTGTGATGTAACAAGAAAACTAATTAAGAAAAGAAAATCATATTGTTTTGTTTTTGTGGTATGTTTACTTTGATTAACATCTTCCTCTTGGGTAATTCTTTTCAAGTTTTTATAGCTTTCCCAGTACTTTATGACTATATTTAACTTTTTTTTAAAAATGTGTAGATGATATACGCTTTCTCATGTGTGATAAATTTAAGAAATGTATCATATTAATTAGATTTATAAGTCATAATTTTGTTTGTAGATTTTCTATCATATATTGATATTGAATTCATTTGCTGGAGGGTAGAAAATGGATTTGATCTAAAATATAATCATTTTTAGTTTTTCTTATTTGTTAAAATTGTCTACTTTCATATGGTTTCAACTCATGGTTGGAGGAAAAAAACATTGGTATGATGGATAAATTATATAGAACTGTTAACTACTAGTCATATGGATTAATTAAACAAACACTAATTTTGGTATTTTAACTGGGCGTGTTGATTCGACTCCATAATTTAATTTTCTAATTGATTGGCCACTAAATAGTTGTTTTATTCATTTTGGGAACTAGTTTGATCGAAAAACTTGTGTTAAACCATGTATGAACTTAAAGATTGCATATTAAATGGAGGGTTATGTTGACAAGAAAGATATATGCTTCTTGACCTTACATAGCCTAGTTGAGCTTAAAGCTTGGATTTTGTTAATTGCAAAAGAGATTGACGAATCAACTAAACTGAATACTTCTTCTTGAATTGAAAAGCTTTTTTCATGTACTTTTGAACCCTTGACTAGTGCATATCTATCACCTTTTATTCTTCAAATCTATAATACATGGTTGAGTTAAAATGAGTTGTTGGGTGCATTGTTGTCAAACTCGCGAGTTGACTCTCAGAGTTTACCGTTTTTACGTTCCTACCTTACTAAATCGAGTTAAGTCTCTAGTAAAATCATGTTAGCTGTAAACTCAGATAAACTCATGAGTTTACACACCGAATTTACCGTTTTTACGTTTGTAACTTACAAAATTGTGTTAATTTTTTTCAATTTTGTCATCCTCAGCGGCTTTATATATGAATTTTACAGAAAATTCTTTATTAAATATAATAAATTATGAATGTTGATATATTTAATTTCAATTATTTGGATTTAAAATATATTTAAATCAAATTATTGTCATTTTTATATTTAAATTATTTAATTATACACTGTTAATACATATTTAATGATAAAAGTAAACTCTTACGAGTTTACCGATTCAAGTTTACGATACGAGTTTATGTCATCACACGAGTTTACTTAGATGCGTGAGTTTGACAACCTTGGTTGGGTGGGTTTGGGTCTTTCAAGATCAACAAATACTTTCAATGCCATTAATTACATGTTATTATTATTCCCTTATTTCCTTTATTTATATGCTACAATCAATAATCCCCATTTACTAGTGTGTTATTTATTATGTTCATCCTACTCTTAAAAATTAATAAATTGATGCAGCATAGGCGTTTTAGAAATTGTGTTTAATGGTAATTAATGGGTTAATAAAAGTATGTAGCAAAGACGTTTTAGAAATCATATTTTCAAAATACTTTCAATACCACTAAATGGACGTTATTAATTATTATTTTGGTTATTTATATGATGCAATAAGTAATCCCCATTTACGTTAATAGTGAATAGCAAGTATCCCTTTTGTATTCATCGGTGTAATTTTGTTGAGTCATTTTCTTCCTTTTATATTCACGGGTGTTATTTTGGGGACTCTTTTTTTCACAATTTCTTAAACTAAATAAAACGTATTTTATTTTATTTTATTTTTTTGGTAACAGCCTATCTATTGTATCTCACTTTAGGTTTGAACGCCCCCGTTAAAGTGCCCAGACCACCAATAATATTTTTTTTTATTGGACCTTCTTATGGTTGGCCATCGGAATAATTCTAACTGTGATTCTTTTAATATGATCATGGTAATACAATTTGTTTTTCCGTGTCAACGGGCTCATAGCGCACGTATTACCCTTAACTTGTTGGATTTAGCTAGCTTTACGATACATTTCTGTTCTGCACTGCCCTAGTGTGCTTTAAAAGTATGGATTTGAATCTTTTCAAGTGACCTGCCAGTCATATGATAAGAGTGATAAACACAAGAAGTCTTTTTTGTATTTGTAATTAATTATTCTGTGTTTATCTTTTGCTTCAATTAAATGTCATGATACTTGGATTACACTTTCATGCCCTTTTTAGTGCTTATTATAAGCATGAACTCGAATATTTGTCCATCTACCGATATTTCTTGTAACATCCCGTCTTTTTAAAAGCGGTATAAATTTTTTTCATCGAGTAGAGTATCGGAGTAAGAGTGTAAGCGATATATATATTCAAAATGCTCACTGCCTAATTACAGAGACGGTACGATAACCGAGAGCTTTTAAAATAACAACAGAAGTGTCTCCCTGGCAGTCCCCATGCCGTGGCAACAAAAGATAGTCTGCAGCCGGATCTCTCCTCGGTCCTTGGTCCTCTTGACCCTGACGCTATGTTAAGAGCTGAGGTCCCATGCATACAGACCCCAGGCAACGGTTAACCTCATATTTACATATACAGTATATGGATCATAGATAATCATAACATAAACAGCACATAACAGACGTACCACACGGAGTGAAAGCAGAAATATCGCACGGAGTGAATGCAGATGTATCGCACGGAGTGAATGTAGATGTACCACACAGAGTGCAAAACAACACTTATAACATGTCAACAGACCATCAACCACATATACGCATCCAATACTCATAATACATACACGCATAAAATAAATATCAGAGTTATCAGGGACTGATACTGGCATCGGTACCGGCGATGCATACACCGGCTCTGGGTTAGAGTGATGCACCGACAGAAAGTGGTACACCGGTTCAAGATGGTATACCGGTTCTTACTGGTATACCGAAGTAAGGTGGTACACTGAAGTAAGGTGGTACACCGACCAGTGCTATATCAGTACTCATTTTCAAAACATGCTCTGTAAAAAGGCGTAGAGCCTAACTCCGTCACTCAAACCAATTGGCCGTAAGTGTCTATCATGGGGGCCTCACCGAGTTCACGACGACTAATTGGCGTACCCACATAGACTAGCCTTGCCTTCGTCACCAAAAGGTTTTGAAATAACATAGTTAGATCTATGACAGGACTACTGCTCTGATACCAAAAATGTAACATCCCATTTTTAAAGCGGAATTTTTTTTTTTAAAAAACAGTGTAGAGCATTGGAGCGAAAGAGTAACTGATCCATAACAAAACATTAACCATAGTGTAACATAGTATTGAGACAGTCATCCTATTGTTCTCGAAAGTAAATACGGAAAACGATAAAGAGAAATCTCCGTCCGAGAGCCTACTCGTGCAGCTTGCCCCTATCTCCAATCCTTGGTCCTTCCGACCCTGAAGCTACAGCTGAGATCCAATTTACCCCATTGGATCTCAGGTAAATGTTAACCTTATGCTCAAATAAAACAGTATACGGATGACATATATTAATGACATACCAGCAGCATATCAGTACAAAAGCATAAAGCAGATGCATGATCAATATAATGACAGTACATAAGCAAAGAGCAATATGTAAAGTCCCATAAAGTGTCTGCACATAAACCAGTGCCACGATGTACGGTCGTGTCCTCAGCGCTAGGAAAACTCAAACGGTATTACTATGTCTATAACCCGTGTGAAGCTGTATGTATAATCGGTGACCCTAAACAAAGCCTCTATCCGAATCGGTGACCCTATATAGAGCCTCTATCCGTGAATATATCTATCACATATATGTATATGAGCAATACAGAGTTAGTGTTACAGTACGCGAACGTACCTTCGTTGACGAACATAGGTATTTCTGGCGGAAAACGGCACGTTTTACGGAAAACAGCGGAATGTCCGACATCGGCACGACAGACAGCGGAACGACAGCGGAATGACGGCGGAATAAGATTACTGATATCCTATAATGATAATATCACATTTATCAATATTTGACATCATAACAGGCATTTTAGGTACAAATTACCATTTTGCCCCTAGTTGCCTAATCGGCGGAATTTCGCCAGAGCTTCGCTACTTTAACTTTAATCTTCCAAATTTTCTTACAATTGAGATGACACCAATTGACGCCTTATACGGGCAGAAGTGTAAATCACTTATAGTGCTTAGCGGAATTGTCGGAGCAGAAATTTTCTTAGACCGGATATGATTGATCACGTTTCTGAATATTTTTGTACAAGTCACAAAAGATCGTGAGAATCTTTTGGTGATTGTGATGATCGTATATTCCTAAAAGCCGGTGTCGGTAGAACACCTCAAAGGCAATCAAGTAGTCCGCATTACGTGAGATTTTTCGAAGTATTCGTTGAAAACGAACAAGTCGCTATCTAGATAGCCTTATCCCCGAACCTGATTAGATTTCCATAACGTTTTTCATATTTCTTAGTTATTACATTTAAGTCATTAAGTATTAGGTATCTTATGTTGCCATGGTGTATGGGAGCCATGGAGACATTTTTGGTATCCATTTTGGTATATGTGGTGTTGATCGCGGTGTATGGGAACCACGGGGAACATCATATATCAAAGTACGAAATGACAAGATCTTTAGTGGTCAAACCAGAGTGAATTCTCGATCAAGAAAGAAGCGGTGAAGGACAAAGTGAAGATCCGACGCGTATAGTCCAAGTTTAGTCAAGTACGTAGTTTAGAGGGTAGAGTATAAATTTTGAGGACGAAATTTTGTTTAACGGGGAGAAATGTAATACCCTAAAAATGACTTAGGGTAAATATCAAAAATTAGGAAAATTATACCTATTGACAATAGGTAAATATGAGGTCTCAAATATGGAAAGGGATTTATCATAATTTCTAGGGCAATTTCTAGTGAAATTAGAAGAAATAAAGTGCTAAAATGCCCTAATTGAACTAAGAGTTATAAAATACTGTGATAAATCCTTAGAGGCAATAAAATAATTATTAAAATTAAGGGAGTATATTGTCTCTAATTTTGGTAATTTAATAAAATATAACCTTGGAAAAATAAAGGGGGGGAAAAAGTATTATAATGACCAAAATGCCCCATGAATTTTAATATAATGCATGAGACATAAAATACTAATGTCAATGCAAAAGTTGTGAGGTAATGAGTTATTCTAATTAATAAAATTATCAACAATTAGTGGGTAATTAATTTAATAATTATTGGCTAATTATTTGAGCTTAAACAAAGGAAAATCCAAAGATAATTATGTAAAACTCTATAATTAGTGGTTTATGGCTATAATTAGCATAAAATATATTTGCTAATTAATTGGAAAATATTAAGAAAAATTGATGAGATTAAGTAAAAAATTATTAAAAAATGAAAATAAATAAAAAGAAAGACCAGGTTTGACCGAAAATCATGGATGGATAAGAGGATAAGATTTTGTGACTAAAGATCATGCAACTTGTGGTTAAATAGTGATTAAGTTGTAAAAGCATATAGGATAAATGACCACCGATAGAAATTAAATCCTATCTAGAAAACCATGAACAATGTTTCTAAAGTCATAGTATATTATAAACAAGTGAATTTTTATCTCGAGTAGGTTTCTCTCCGAAGTTATTTCCGTAACCGAAAAGGGTTATACTAAACTGGTTGAGAAGTTATCTGATGTTCAAAAAGCAAATCAAATAAATGGAAATCTATAGAAACTAAGCCATAACTTGAGATCCTTGAGTCAAGTATAAAATACCTGGACATATTATGAATCAGTGAATTTTTGTCCAGAAGTTGACGTTTCCGGAAGTTATTTCCGTAACCGACGACGTTTATCCGAAAATCTTCGGCAGGCAACGGAATGACCTGAATGGGATCAAAAATTTAGTTGACCCAGACATTTCTAAAGAGGAAGAAGAGATCTTCAGGGCTATATTGCCGTTTTTCTAAGTTTCTTCTAGATTACGCGATTCAAACACCGATCGGGGAACTTTATCGGTAGGAAACTTCTCAAGCAAGTTGGTGACATCATTGGCATGACATCATGGCCTTGAATGATGATGTAAGGAGGTGAGTTGGATGGCCAAGATTGTGCCATCTCAACGAAGTGCGATCCTACGGTCCAAAATCCGTCTGACAAAGCATGAATAGTAACCGAATTTTCCCTATAAATAGCCCTTGCTTCTCATTTGAATCTTCACACCAAATCTATCTTGAGCCATTCGAAATTCTTGGAGCAGAGCAAGGAGAAGGAGTCCGGGGAAATTTGCAGAGAAGCTCTGGGTAAATTCTTCGGTCCTTAGTCTTAAGCTTCGGTAGTTCTTTCGGTAGTTAGAGTAGAAATGCTATTTTGATCTTTAATCTTCCAAGTATGATAGATATCATGTTTAGGGTTCATTAAGGCACTAGTTTCGAAAATCATGTTGGAGTCGGAGATATGGCAAAATTTTGGAAGATTAGAGTTAAAGTAGCGAAGCTCTGGCGAAATTCGCCGATTAGGCAACTAGGGGCAAAATGGTAATTTGTATCTAAAATGCCTGTTATGATGTCAAATATTGATAATTGTGATATTATCATTATAGGATATCAGTAATCTTATTCTGACGTCGTTCCGCTGTCGTTCCGCTGTCTGTCGTGCCGATGTCGGACATTCCGCTGTTTTTCGTCAAACGTGTCGTTTTCCGCCAGAAATACCTACGTTTGTCAACGAAGGTACACTCGCGTACTGTAACACTAACTCTGTGCTGCTCATATACATATATGTGATAGATACATTCACGGATAGAGGCTCTGTATAGGGTCACCGATTCGGATAGAGGCTCGTTTAGGGTCACCGATTATACATACAGTTTCACACGGGTCGGAAGGACCAAGGATTGGAGATAGGGGCAAGCTGTACGAGTAGGCTCTTGGACGGAGATTTCTCTTTATCGTTTTCCGTATTTACTTTCGAGAACAATAGGATGACTATATCAATACTATGTTACACTATGGTTAATGTTTTGTTATGGATCAGTTACTCTTTCGCTCCAATGCTCTACTCTGATTTAAAAAAAAAAAAAATCCGCTTTAAAAATGGGATGTTACATTTCTTGTCGCATTTAACTGTCATACAGAATCATGACAGACAACTGTGGAAGTTAGGAACACTTCCACATGGTCCCATAACATTCTGGAAACTCACTTTCCCACTGAACCGCGGCTGGCATGTATTGGGTCTTGGCCATTTTACATTACAATGGGAACATGAAACCATGGCTGGAGATAAGCATTCCTAAGTACAGAAATTACTGGTCCAAGTATGTTAATTATGATCATTTGTTCTTGAGAGAATGCAACATCAATCATTGATGATAGTCTCATGGTACGTTTAATCTTAGCATTAGCTTTGATGATGCAATTCCATCTCCACTGGGTTGCTACTTTTCTTTTTGAAGGTTTGAAATTCTTTTGTATACACTTTCCTGTATTTTTGGTTGATTTGGGCAGAGAAGAATCAGTTCCAAATTAGATAGTCAATTTGCAGTTCTTGATCCCATGCCTGCAGAGACACCAAACTTTATTTGTAAATGAAAGGAAGAGAGGCTAGATTTTTTTATTTTTTAAAAATCTTTGGTTTCCTTAATATTCTCACCTTTGTCTCCACTTGTTACCATTTTGGTTGGACAAAAACTTAATATCCGTCCTCCAAAAATGGCGTGTTTATGACTTTGACAGTAGCAAGTCTTTTGTATCGCTTCAGTACTGTGAAGAACGATTTCATTTCAATGCCACCCTCTCAAGGCTTATGTTCATTTAGTCACACAATTACGAGAGCTTTGTATTCTGTTACTACCCTGCTTTTCTCTTATAAGAAGCCTAGCCTTTGATCTTACATGACTTTTCTGTCATTCTTTTTTAATGTATTAATATAGAAAATGTAATTTAGCTGCGTCGACAAGTTAGAACTGGTGGGTTCCACCTATTAACTTTATCAGTACCAGGTGGTTCTGGACTTATGGCTTTTTGTGAGTGGAGTATGGACGGTAGTGTCCCCCCTTCCCTTTTGGGTGCCTTGTGGGGTATGAATATATAACTCCTTTACCACTCAAGTCATGTTTGGTTGGGCGAATGTGGGAAGTTGAATATTTTATAGCAAGGATAAGAAAACAAGGCTGGATAGAGAGGAAGGTGGGAAAGGGCAAAAGAACGGGCATGCTTGTAAGTTGTGAGTTGTGGGGATTTTTTATGAACAATAGTTGTGTGGATTGATTATTATGGGTAGGAGTAAAGTTGGGGATGCATCATCTTGCATGATAATAATATGCTGCTGGAGGTGGGTCCCAGGGACAGCTATTTTTGCCTGCAAGCACTTGCATGAAAACACACACACATATATATATATATGACAGAAATTAATAAGAATCCAACACAACCACAGGTAGGCTCTTGTGATCACGTGGTGGATCCCGTGTTGCCCTTCGTCATTTATTGTAGTTCACTATCTTTTCTCTTGTTTTTTTGTTTTTGTTTTTTTTAATTAGAGAAATATATACTAACTCTATGAAATGAATAGAAAGTATATACTCCTTCCCTCCTTCTGCTACTTATTACAAGACACCAACTAACAATTATATTTATAGGCACTTGTTTTTTTTTCCAAAGTGCATTGATTATTTTGTTTCATGTATGCCCATAATTATTAAAGATGGTAGGTGAGATTAATAATTATTATAATATTAGAATTTAATATTAGTAGGAGTAATATTGGAAGTTATTTAAATTTTAGTGACAACTTTATTGACTTTAACTATTTTTATTAATTTGTAAAAATTGTTAGTTGCCATTTATAATAAAGGACCAGGAAGAATTTGTCATTAGGTGGTAAGTCTATTGGCTTCATTATATTGTAACACTACATGCTGGGAATGATTGCAGACTCAATACGTGAGTCTCTACAATAACTTCTCTCTCCACTTAATGTCTGAACTATCAACCCTCAACCATTGGATCATGTTTGAATATGTTAGATTTAATGTTATGTAACAATATTATAATTGTAGATTTTTATTATATTTAATATTATAATACTATTTAATATATAGTATTAAATCTCTCCCAGTAAAACATGATCCAATGATTTTAGATATTAAATAGAGAGGAAATGGTGAAAATGATTATTAGAGACACCCCTCTCCTGGATGGTTCACGAGGCATTGGATTTGGGGAAATGAATGAATGGATGGGTGGATGCAGTGACCGATCTTGAGATAAATATTTGGGGGGCCAAATGTATACTCATTAACTATACTCTCTCATATCCTTAATATAAGAAATATTTACCTAATTTGATTAGATTAAGGTAGTTAATATAACATGTATTTTTAAATCATCATAGTGTCATCTTCCTTAATTCCCTAATTTCCTCTCTTCTTTAATTATTGTTGAGAGAGTATTAATAAAGGTAAATTAGGAAAAGATTGACAAATATGAAAAATGTTTAATATTAGGGTCAATATCACTATTACAGATTTGCGCATCTATAACGCTTAATACATAACGGTTACAGCTAATAAACGTCATGTATGTCGAGGTGGAGGTTACACAAGGATATATAACGCTTGAACATAATGGTTAATTATGCACACCATCATGTATTGTGAGTCGGAATTTGCGAAAACAAAAAAAACAGTTGTAGTTAATAATCATCATTTAGATAGTGAGAAAAGTAACGGTTCTTTTGAAACAACCATCATGTAATGCTCACAAACATTCATCTTCCAAACCTTATATCAATGAAGATAAGTCATAATTGTCTTCAGAAACAACTGTCATCTAACACCCAACCACCATCATTTATCAATTTAAGGCATTTTTAATAACTTAATTGACCTTCCTTGATACATAAAAATTTGTTAAAAATAGTAGGGTCAAAGTGGTATGTCTTTATAAATATAAAGTTTTGGGGAAAAAATATAAATTTGATGGTTTAAGATTATCGGTTTAAATTTCATAAGTTTGAGGGAATTAATGATTAAGATTTTAGTTTTAAAAATCAAAGAGATCATAAGCATAGACTTTCTATAAAGGCAAGCAATTAAGTACATTATCAACATGTTGGTAAAGGAAATATTCATAAGCAAATTAGAGCACCAAGCCACACAAATTGTATTATATATTATGAAATCAATATCTTGTGAAAAGCACAAGCACAATTCTCAACACCTATATCCTCAGCAACGCAAGGAGGCTGCATTTGCCTATTACTATTACCTTCGTACCAAGCACACCGTTTCTTCACAAACTCATTTACAAATGAGTCTAACATTTCTAACGACACATGTTTCATCACCACCACATGTGATATATTCCCTTTAGTAGACAAGCTCCACTTACGAGCAAACTCATCATCTTGAGGCCTCTCGAACACCACAATGTTGCTAAACTTGTTTAGAAAAGCTCCAATGCCGTGATCTTTCAAGCAATCTCGGAGGTAGACCGCCTTCTTGACGCACTCTTGAACTTCTTCTTGAAGGCCATTGAAGCCTTTCTTGTTGAGAGCGTACCAAATGAAGATGGGAGCATGGCCACCTCTACTTCCTGTGATGGTGGTGTCATTTGAAGCAATGTATTCTACTTCACTTGAGAGAAAATCAATGTATTTCAAACGAGTTATAAGAATTCCACAAGGCATTGGACAGCCTAGGAACTTGTGGCCTGAAATAGTTACGCTTCCGATAGGTTTCTTGAATGAAATATCTGGTGCCTGTGCATTGAACATGATGTTATATGTATTATCGCTAGATTATGAGAAGTGTACGGATCGGTGGGTGTATGTGTCAAACAAAATAATGTAAGGGCTTGTATTAATTAACATTGGTAAAATTAACTTTTATCCCAACTGGATGATATATATATATACACTCCCTCCGATCATTTTTCTAATACACAATTCATTGAATGTGTGTATGTTGTTTTCTATATAACATAAAGTTACTCTTGGGAGATGTCTAAACTTTTAATATACTTTTTTATATTTTTACCCTCAATTAATTATATGTCTCTCCGATAATTTTTTTCTACTGATTCTCTCTCATCACTTTTTACACTCAATTTTTCCCACCCACAATTTCTACAAATAAGGGTGTTTTTAGAAAATAAGTTGCATTATTTACCTATTTATTGTTTTTAACCAATTTTAATTAAATTTTTTTTATATAATTCAGTTATTTATATCTATAAAAAAGGAACTAGAGGAGTGTGTGTACATATACGTGTGTGTGTGTATATATGTATATATATAAGTCAATTTTAAAATATTCAAATATGAAAAAAAAAACTAAAGCTAAAAGTCAAAAAAGAAGAAGCTGGTTTTAAAGTAACTTTAGGACAAAAAGTTAGTTGCCCCAAAATAATGGCAAACATCATTTTCCTAATCCAATTAGTTTTTTTCCTTGACTGACTTTTGAAAACTCCTAAGGGTTTCCCCAACAAACCAAAGGTGCGATCAAATACATAACATTATTGGTCTATACTCACTCCAACGTCAAAAGGTACCATCATTCCAAATAGTGCGGCGTCACAATGAATGTAGAATCGATCTTGAGTGAAACCACTATCCTCAAGTGATTGTAGTACAAGATCGATGTCATCAATGGCTCCCTTTACAGTAGTCCCTAAAGCAAGACAACACAATTGTGATACATATATCAGCGGGGATATGTGTGTGTGTGTGTGTGTGTGTGTGTGTGTGTGTGTGTGTGTGTGTGTGTGTGTGTGTGTGTGTGTGTGTGTGTGTGTGTGTGTGTGAGAGAGAAATTAGAATAAGAAAAGACCTATGTTTAGGCTGATTATGGCTGGTTTGTCCTTGTTTGCAAGAAGTGACTTCTTTAGTTCATCATAGTCAATCTCACCTGAAATTAGAGTCCCAACAACCACACACTTGACTCTAAGAAGTCTTGCTGCTTTCAACACTGAATAATGGGAGTCACGTGATGTATAAATAATTCCATCAGGATATAGTTCCCTCCTGTTTGTATGGTAAATGAACAAATTGATCTTTATTACATGTATAAAAAGAAAAAAAAAAAAACCCACTACACTTGGCGTCTTCCTTTTTAATACTTTTTATCATATGAATTTATAGATTTGGGGCTAAATAAATTCAACAAGCTTATTAAAGTAATTTAGGGATTTCGGGGAAAGTGAGAGATCAGAGAAGATTGAGTCAGAGGTGGTTGGGAAAATAAGGTGTCAGAAATGATTCTTTTCTATTGTAGCCATGTGAATGTACGGTATATACTATATATGATATGCTGAACAACGGTATTACTACAAAAAAAGAACAGCTGTATTACATAGTGCAGCAAACTAGCTTAGCTAACTATAGTTTAACTTAATTCAAACAATTATCAAAGTTCGATTGGTCAATCAATTAGTGGAGGCAATGGTTCAAGAATGAGTGGTTTAAACCAGGATATTGGTCATAATTAAAATATACAAAAACATATACACATATATATGTATGTGTATATATATATATATGTACACATACATACATATAACATTGAATGGAGTTTCATTAAAAATATAGAAGGCAATAACCTACAAATAAATAGAATATTCATGTATCAACTATACATAATTCAATAAACCAAAGTTACTAAATTACAAATATGATGGACTGCTATTCTTTTTAACTCAAAATGATGTTTCAAGTTTAGAAAAAAGAAAAATGAATCCAACTCAGTCAACTCATCATAAAATCTGAACCGAAGAGATCATTTAACTTATTCATTTGTTTGATGGTCTCAAAGGCTGAATTTATCTTAATCTGTTACATTAGTCTAACTAATTAAATATCTCTACTTGCTAGAGCTTTTTGTCTCAAGTGATAACCCCAAACCCCTTAAATGGATGGTTTTGGGACTAACCCCAAAGTGGGGAAGGATAGATTAGGGATAAACTTTTTCAAATATAGAAGTTCTAACACTTAGGATTAAACTTGTAACTGTACTTAAAATATAGTACATTACCCCACTAAAATGCCGTGGAAATTTCCTTCAGTTCCACCACTGGTAACGTATCCCCAGTATTCATTCTTCTCTATATGCCATAGTTTGGCAAACCAATCAAGTACGCACAGCTCAAATGGATTTGAGTTAAGCGAAAAACTGCTGCCCATAGATGGATCTCCAACATTGTTCAAGTGGAAACGTAGTAACTGCACCAAGGCATCGTAGTTGAAGTCTAGATTGGTAGGATAACCTGCGTATATACAGTATAAAGACTACTTTTCAGGTATGTGTCAACTTAGAAACTCAAACTAGTAACGACTGGTATTTCCTTTCTTCTTTGAATGATTTTGACTTAGATCTTAATGTTAAAACCTTAGTTTTTATTTGTGGATCCAATGCCCACGAGAAATTTGACAGGGCTTTATGCTGGCTGTCAGAAAGCTAACACAATCCTCTTTTATCCGAGATTGGAACTGACTATGACATAGGTAGAGTTTTTCCTTTTATGGCAGGCTGATATATAAACCACTTGATTATAAAGATTCAAGGAAAACAAGAATTGTTTAACTCAATTTAGACTATAAAATGAAGTAGTTTTGTTTAGTGCCCGAAATAATAATTAGTTGAGGATACGAAAAATGAAAAATGTAGATGGATCATGGATGAGAACAATAAAATAGAGCATGTAAGAAAAAAAATACCTAAGAAATGATCTCTTATGTGAGATATACTGTCCAAATAGTGAGCAATGACATTAGCCATGTCTGCGTCATTCACCCTATTGAACTGAGAGATGGTAGGAATGATCATTGAATGTCCATTCTCTTGCGCAGTTTTCTCCATTTCCCTTCTTCTTCTTGGTTTGCCTTCTGATATTTAAATTTCAACCGCAAAATCTTCTCTTTTATAAAGGTGTGGTGTGATGACTGATGACAACATCCATGTGTCTACCAATCAAACGAAAGAATATTCGGATACGTTTGTTAACTAAAAAGGAAGGTGGCCGCATTAGCGAAACGATCACAAAGGTAGTAAGACTTTTTTTTTTCATTTGGTCAAGGATATCCCTTTCAAGTCTTTAAGTAAAAAAGGGTTTTTTCCTCTCTTAATAAGTATGTTTCTTAGAATTCAAACTTAGTTCCTACTGTTTGCCACTCAACTAATAGCTTATTGGTAAATAATACCACTACGGTCCTTTTTAGAAGTCCACTTTAAAAAAAAATTAAATTAAATTAAATTGGTCATTATTATAATTCCAACCAAAGAGTAATTAATAACAATTTTACTATTTTGCCCCTTACTATAATGTAGATGGAAGAAATTAAAGAGGTGGAACACAATGCATAATTTTTTTTAATACTCATTATAGTCATAAATGAGGGTAAAATTGAAAAAATACATCAATTTAGGACATATTTAATGAGTTAACTAACTTTCTTTACTATAAGAGAATTAGGTAAACTAGACTTATAAAATGGACAAGGCAAGGCTCTAAGGACAGTTAGGTTTGGTTTTGAATTAATATTAAAAATTATCCCCTTTTTTGTAACACGAAAGTGTTAGTAACAAAATCAAAACATTTTAGAAGATAGAGTATTCTGTCATATTAGGCTTGGAGTTTATCAAGAATCGAAAATCAATATCTTCTTAAATATGTATAATCCTTTTAGTTAGGGGTGGAGTCAGAAATTGCAATTAGGGAGGCAAATATTACAGAATAGAACCCAAATATTCATGTAATTTTATTTAAGCCCCACAAACGTTTCAATATCTTCATTTTAGTCCCTTCACGAAACAAATAGTAGGGAATAAAATGAAAATATTGAAATCTGTATAAGGCTAAAATATAATTTTCTAAAAATGTGGGTTATATTCTATAATTTTGGGGGGCCACCCCTAGCACCCCTTCCTCCGCCCCTGCTTTTAGTCATCTCCAAATGTTATTTATTTATATGCACATTTCATTTTTCACGTATAGATGATGAGGCTTAGAATAGATAAGTAAATGCAGACCTTGGGCAAATTTGAGTTTCACGTATAGATAAGCACATATGTTTAGGACTGAAGGGAGTATTTTGTTTTCTACTTTGCCTTAATTTTAATAAGATTCCCTATTATACACACATCCACACACACAGAATATTCTGAGAAAGTTAAATGCGGAAGTGATAATTTCAATATTGACGTATAGGCAATATATACAAGTAGTGTGTAGCGTATCTCAATAGTATCAATCACGATCCAATATCATCGCTGACCAATTGATTCTATGATCCTATATTCTCTCTCATATATTTACATATCTCTTAATATATAATAATATATAGTTAGTATCATATCTTTGATCTCCAACATATTCACGTATAGATTGACTCCCTATTTTTTACAAGGCATTGAAGGTGTTTGTCTCATATACCAACATTCTCATTTTAACCCTCATTATAATTTATAAATCTTCTGAAAAATAAGAGAAGGAATTTTCAAGTTTCACATGGTAGTCGGGATAAAAGATAATGATAAATTTGAGGTATAAATTGTTAGTCTTGGACTCTTGGGCATGGACGCACGTTACGTAACTGGATTTATTGAGTGTTTCATCCAAGCACAACTGAAGAAGAAATGAAGCAGTTACGCAAGTATTCTTGTAAATTAAGGAAGTACATTTTCTGATTTTGTTTAGAACCCAGCGTTTGAATTTTATAAACTGAGCGAGATCATTTGTAAAATATATTTTAATCAAGTGGAAATACATATGTGTGTGTATTTTCTTTGAATCAATTTTGTTAGGTCATCTGCCGACCGAAATGCATTAAATAATAATTCTGTCTAAATCTTGATCTGCCGACATTTTGTGGCATCCCCCCCCCCCCAAATAAAAAAGAAAAACAAGAAATTTGTTATATATTTTATTATCAATAGCTTCATTTTTTAATTAAAAAAGGATGGTTAATGATCGAACTCATGGGCATCAAAACTCATCAAATTTATTAATTAATTCTTATAAAGTAATATTTGTTACTACTTTGCAAGGTTCAAAACTGGACCTACACTTAAATGGTTGAAACAATAGTCCAAGGGTTCAGTGGCTCATATTTGGGGTCAATTAATAGTAAACCCTAAACTTAAACTTGTGTTTTTCTCCTAACAAGTGAGACTGCTTACCACCTCAATATGTTATGATGGAGAGTGAAGAGAGCGATGGAGGGGGTGAGAAGGCCAGGCTAACCAATATGGAGGCAACAAGTTTCACAATATGAATAATTTAGGACAGAGAGGGGAAGCAATAGTTGAAGAAAATTGTAGCAAGCAACCCATGTGAACGTGAAGAGATTCGGGATATAAAGTGCTGAATAAGGAAAAAAAGCAGCAAGTCCAGGAAAAAAGAGAATTTGTGTGAGAGATTTGCTTTAGCTTTTTCTTTCAAGTAAATATATAATCTAATAAAAGGGGCAAGTGGGGGTTGAGTACTACTGGAACAAGCAATTCCAAATGACATAACATGAACAAGGGTGACCAAGGGCGGACCCAAAAAATTATAGAAGGGGGGCACAATTAGGTTCAGGGGCAGCGCCCCAGTTTTTTTTTTTTTAAGGAAAATTTTAAATGCATTAAAAAACAAAAGAATATAAACAAGAAAAAAAATATCAAAAAAATATTTATGAAATCAAGTGAATACTGATGATGTAATAAGAGAGACAATTATTTTACAAACCTGTCATTTAGAAAAAGTAAGGCTAAGTACTGTTAGAAATAAATGCAGCTACATAAATTACAATGAAGGGTGAGTACTCATCAGCACAACAAACTTTTCCTCCAAGAGCGCCCAGAACAAAAAAGTCTTACTCCAGGAGCGTCCAGCACAAAAAATGTTTACTCATTTTTTGTGCTGATTGCACATTTTTAAAAGTTTTTGGTATTTTTGATCCACTTAAAAGTTATTTGTACTGGATGCTCATGAGGTTATAGTTCATTGCCCAAATTGCTCCTTAACCCTTTTGGGAATTCCATCATAATTACCTTATCATCAATGCTATCAAATACATCTCTTTTCAATATAAGGCACTAAACAATCATTCAACCATTGATCCCCCATCCCATTACGAAGTGCAGCCTTGATGTATTAAGGGTGGGCAATCATTCAAACATGTATTACTTATTTTTAAAAAAAAAACAAATTCAAGGGGGGCACTTGCCCCCCTTCTCTAACAAGTGGGTCCGCCCTTGGGGGTTATAATATATGAGCAACTTTGATAATTGATTATTATCATCCTTGTTCATGTTATCATTTGGAATTGCTTGTTCTTTAAGATTTTCCCTCTTTCCCCCTTTTATTAGATTATATATTTACTCAAAAGCAAAAGCTAAAGCAAATCTCTCACACAAATTCTCTTTTTTTTCCTAGACTTGTTGTAATATCCTGAACTTTAGGTCTAGAGACTCGAAGATAAGCCTACATCAAGTAGATGACTATACCCAGTTCGGGAAGAGTCTCAAGGATGACTATACCCTCATCATGACTAATGATGACATAGCTTTTGACTTGTTGCAATAAGATCCTGATATGTGTTCTTCATCAAGACAAAACATAAAGTTGCTTTTGGGTTGGTCAAATAGAAAGGTGACACGTGTCCCTTTATAATTACAAAGTACAAGGCTACTTTTGTGTTTGAGGCACCAGAATGCGCCACGTAGTGTTTCGATAAGGGGAATTCACCGATCTTTGGTCCAAACATGTGTTTGACTTTATGAACATCGGACCCGGGAGCCAAGGGAGGCGCCACCTCACCTCCTTCTTTTCTTAGGCTTGTGCCACATCACCTCCTTCTTTTCTTAGGCTTATGACAAGTGGCATGCTCTAGAACACATGTGTTATGAATATTCATTAATTCCCATTTTCTCCTTCTTATATATTTAAGTCGGCCAAGTAGAGAAGAGAAGAGGGAGAAACCGAAATATGGGAAGGAGATGGAGAAGAGAGAGGTCAAGAGGAAAGAGAAATGGTCTAGAGCCAATTTCGCCTCTAATTCAACGTTTCTATCTCTCGAGGCCTTCTCTAAAGTTGTTTCTCTCAATAGAGCAACATCTCTACGGTTTTGGATTCTTGATATGAGGTTTGGTGCTATCTATTTGGTGGAAGTGCTGCCGGATTTCCGAACTGATTATGGAATCACAATATGGTAAGCGTATGCTTCATTTTTGTTAGTTCTCTATTTTGATGTTTTGATGATAACAATTATAATGAAAATAGTCTTAAAGATTTATCTTGAATCAATAAGCTGTTTTGAAGTATGTGTCAAAGGGTGACTCGAGTCATGGTGAAAATGCCACTACTACAAAAACACTAAAAAACGACCTAAATAAGACCCAATTAACGCCCTTATTTAGAGGGACGTCTCAGACAGGGTAGTAGTTTTTTCTATGGTTTGGCGTCCTGAATTAACTTCAGGACGCCTCATATGAGGCGTCCTGAAGTTAATTTTAGGACTTATTAAAATTATATTTGGCGTCCTGAATTTAATTTCAGGACGCCTTATTTTGATTTTTTTTAAAATGACCTCAATTTGAACACTATTCCAAAATTGCCTGCAAACAGGAAAACAATATTTACAAGCCAAGAGATACAGTAGTGCTCAAATAATTCCCAACAAATCAGCAACTATAGTGAACTATATAAACTAACATTCAAACTAACTATAGTGCACTATAAAAACTAAACATTTCAAATACATACATGGACATCAACAACAATTATGTCAATTGAGCATTATTGAAATTTATAATGAGCATTGAAAACTAAAATGCAATAATTGAACTAGCTAGCAAGTGCACTACCAACAACAACATTTTGAAATTCACATACATTTGAACTAGTGCACTACCAACAAGAACATTGTCAAATTCACATACATTTGAACTAGTGCACTACCAACAACAATGTCAAATTCACACACACACACACACACACACACACATATATATACCTATATGTATTGCAGAAGATGACTAGCCATAACGTCTCGAAGAAAACAAACTTGTTATCAACCAATGAAGTACTTCACTAGTGAATGATATAATGAAAAACTCATCAAGTGTGCAATCACATTGTAATCATAATTTGAGAATCATGGAGCGATCACGTACATTTTGAAAACCTGTAAGACGTCCGGTGGAAACGATGGCATGCATGTGGTGGATAACGTAGTATCCGCACTCGGTCTTACCCGGTTGTCGAGGGCACTATAAATCAAAAGCAACTTGTTAAAACAAATAAAGGCATATCGAAAGTTACTGTGTCAATGAAAGAACTTGAATTGAAACTACTTACCTTTGGATAATACCACTTCGGTCCACCCTGGTCTTTTGATCCAGTAAGCTCTCTATACTTCTTCAGACCACTATCATTAAAATGGAAATTAACAAACATGATGAAAAAAATTCATTTAAAAGAAGAATCAATGATTTAGACGAAAATTTACTTACTCGGCAAACATAGTTTTGATGTCTTCGTTTGGCTTGCCACCTAAGGAATCCAACCAATAACATGCGTTCTTGGCGGGACAGGCAACAACTAAGGTCCAATGACCACTACAAAATATACATATTAATATTAAATTAAGACAAGAAAGCAATTTATTCTAAAAAATGTAATAAATATAGACAAAACTAAAATACATACCCTTCAATTATTGGAGCTAGATAACAAGGCAATTCTCTGTCGCCCATTGTTATTCGGACATAAAGTGACCTTCTGATTAACTTATTCCTCTCACTCGTGGTGTTGGCAGGACATAAGAAGCCATACGAATCCCTTCGGTTATTCTGGACGCATATGTCGTGGCAGACGCTATGATCAAAATAAAATGATAACTATTGTTAAACATATAAAACGAAAAAAACATTGCAATAATTAATAAGCGGACAAAAACTTACAGGATTGCAACTTGAAGTAACCCTATACTGTCGCAGCTGTGCTAAGTACGAAAATCTGGGGGCAACTTCTTCATCCTATGAAAACATACAAAACATTTTACATGTGAGTGTGTTAGCAATG
Organism: Acacia pycnantha; assembly: GCA_025563575.1. Classification (NCBI taxonomy): domain Eukaryota; kingdom Viridiplantae; phylum Streptophyta; class Magnoliopsida; order Fabales; family Fabaceae; genus Acacia; species Acacia pycnantha. Next base: position 380,857 of record JAMWYP010000291.1, read on the forward strand.
AAAATCGATCAATCGGAAGTCATCACTCAGTAATGTGTGTCCTACCATTGGAGGTGTCATCACCATCTCAATAAGATGAGACGGCCAGAGGATGAACGATCCTATGGCGACCTCTAAATCGGGAACCTCCTCATCATCGATCGGTATGGCTGTCCTTTCTTCCCCTCTCGCACACTTGTCACAGTCACCCGACGTTGGTCTTGTGGAATTGGGTTGTTATGGTGGATGGTTTGCTCTAAGTAAACAAGACCATCGGCAACCATACGTCGGTGTGGGACATCCAAATGTAGTCTGCACGGACGTCCTCCCTGTGGAGTGTGAGAAGGCTCGCCAATATCAACTTGTGGACGCTCGCCACCGATATCAACTTCTGGAGGAGGGTGACCACCGATTTCAACTTCTGGAGGCCGAAAACTATCATGGCTGTTGGGGAAGACTGGCACTTGCTGGGTTGGCTGTCCCGTACTTTCCTTCTCATGTATCATGGACCTCATCTCACCCCGTACTTGTGCCAAAATCTCATCTACGAGGTTCGCCCGAATTTTGCTACGAGCAGGGACTAAGGTTCTCGTCGTCATATGAACGTGAACAACGGCCAAAAATTTTGTGACACTAACTCCCCGTGGCTTCCCTCGACAGGCATCAAGATAATCTGGCTTCCCAATCGCCGTGGACAAAATGTCCATCCGTGTAGCTGGCGTGAATGAACCCTGGGAGATCTGCTGCTCAAGTGAATCCTGCATCAAAAGATTATTCAGAAACAATGTCTAAACTTGCGTAATGTGAAACAACTAAGGCTAGTAAATACGCCTAATTTAACAACTTACAATCTTTGAGGCAACCTCAGCTACATCTGCATTGATGTATTTGTCACCCTTCATCTGTCGGCTTTCCATTTTTGGTGACGAGGAGGACGGGCGGGGCTGGACAACAATGGACGGATCGGCCTGGGAAGCTTCCTTCGTTCGCGCCAACTCTGCTTCCATCATCTTCTGTTCCAGCTTTTTATTTCCACCTCTGGACATGCAATGTGGATACTTATTTCTCACCTGCCTCTCTCTATTGGCTTGAGCTTTTTCCTGTGACACGAAAACAAATAAAAATTAGCAAACGATGTCAAGTACATCCAACTAAAAGATAAGATACGAAAGAAATATTACAAGAAATTTAGGATTTTGCCGAGATGCCACAAACTCCTGCCAGTCCTCTGGAGAAATGAAATCGTAGATCTTTGAGGGATCCTCATTCCTCTGTGGCCCTCGAATGTACTTTCTTGTCAGCTTGTTCTTAAATTCCTTCCATCGTAGACGAACTTCGCCCATCCAATGCGTGTTCATCGCCTTATTGTTGGGGACATCGAACGTTTGCTGCAAGGTAATTAAAAGAGAAGATCAATAAATAACATATAAAGTAATAAGACTAAATCAACAAATGCATTATGTGGAAATTGATATACCAATATTTGTGCCCAGATCAAGTCCTTCGCTTTTTGAGGAACCAATCTCCAATGGGGGTAGACAATGCGAACTTTGCTTCGAGCCAGATAGCCTAAATAGCTAATGAAATTGTCCTCCTCTTGACCAATTGGATTCATATTGGAATCAAACTCCACATGCAGCCGCTTCTTTTGGTTTTCACGGCGTGCAATTAGCGAACCCATATGCGTGCTACCTCTACCCTTTCTTTTATTGGGTTGACCAACCCTATCACCCGATGACTCCTCTGATGAGCTCGACATATTCCTGTTCATGAAGAACAAATCAATGTTAGATAGGCCGAATTCATAGCTCTTTGGAGATCAAGGTAAAAAACACCAAGACGAATGTACTTTCTAACGGTAAAATATTTACTTGAAACTCAATTATTTATACACTTAATTAAATATTCGGATAATAAACAAAATACTTGAACAACAGTTCTCTCATATATATCCACTTGAATCACTCATCCATGATATTCCCTCCGGTCTTAATTATATGACCTAGTGGTCTTTTTGGGAAAAATTATGGAAGCTAGCTAATTCATGAGGCCTTCCAAGAAAGTAAAACTCATAGCATTAAATGGCGACATCTCTTTTCTTCCTTTTTAAATATTTTAAGACATTTTGCTCAAACTAGATAGTCAAACCCAAAGAGTGCATCCTATTATGCTAGGACATATATTGATTTCCCACATTGCGGGTTAACTAATTCACTACATTGGAATAACGATCAATTCAGTTTGTTTTGTGGAATGGAGAGTCCTAACAGCAATGATTTTAAAGGCACAATAGTGGTGGGGGTAATCAATGGGCTAGCATGTCTTGTTAAAAAACAACTTTTTATATTCATTCTCTTGAACCGAACCATTCAAAAATATGTATAGCTTCCACTCATCACTTCAGTCTAGGTTGTTAACAGAATATTAGTCAGTTGAACAAGTATGCCACGTGGCTACTATTAGTTACAAGAGTCATCACGTGTTATGCAACGTGTAAAGTAGTTATGCTTTCTGTTTTAGTTTCCTACGTGATTTCCTCATCATTTTTAGAATGCACAATCCAAAATGCGAGTGAGAGAGAAAGAGGCAGGAATCCTAAACAGAAGCAAAAAATCCAGTCCATAAACAAGAAGCATTAACTTAAGAATCCTAACTTAAGCAAAAATCCATTCATACATGGGTTATTAGGAATTAAAGAACTTAAGAAACGAACAAGCTTACTTGCTGAGTTTGGTGGGTTTCTTCGATCGGGAAAGAGGCGAAGTGAGCGAGAGATAGAACCACGAGTGTGATCAGTGACGACGGCGGCGGAGACGGAGGAGACGACGGTGGAGACGGCAACGAGAGCACCAGGCTTGCAGAAGGAACGAGACGAGAGTGTGAGTGAGGACGAGAGGATTTCGCGCGCGCTGTCGGAGAGAATGTGAGCGTGAGAGAAAATGAAGAGGCGCGCGTGTATATTAACCTAAAAAAATTGAATATAGGCGACCTGAATCAGATTTCAGGACGCCTCTATTCTGATTTTGGCGTTCTGAAATATATTCAGGTCTCCATTTTCTTCATATTGGCGACCTGATTGACATTCTGGTCGCCAATATTAAAATATTGGAGACCTCAATATTAATCAGGTCGCCAATATTTTAATATTGGCGACTGAATGTCAATCAGGTCGCCGATATTATTAAATTTTTTAAAAAAACATCATCGGCGCCAAACAAAAATTTCATGGCGCGAAGTAATTAATATGTATTTCCACATTAAAAGCATCCTTAAAATTGTTCAGGTCGCCATAAATTAATTTTATTGCAAAAAAATGAAATCCCGCATGCGCCAAACAAAAAATTCTCATATTTTTTTGGCGCGAAAGAATGTTAGACGTCCTGAAACAATTTTAGGACACCAAAAATAAATTTAAGGAGTCCTGATATCTTATTTAGGACGTTGAAGGCTAAACTTCCCTAAAGATAATTACAAGAATGCCACCGCCTTCTTTTTGGACGTCATGTTTCTAAATAAGGACGTTTTTTAAGGTAGTAATATCGAATTTTTGTAGTAGTGTGCCTCAAGTCATTTGTTTCAAACTCTTTGTACAAAAAGTATCTGGCTCTGAATGCCTCGAGGTAATATCGTTTTGCCTTGAGTCAATATTTCGAAAGATTTTAAGATGAAAATTTCTAACTCGAGTTAGTTGTTTTTGAATGACTTGAATTTTAGTTTCACGCCAAAATGCTTATCCAACGTTTTATTTTTTTCAAGCCTTGCCTCAAGTTAATGTTACTTTAACTCAAGGTATCAACTTGAAGTTAATAAATTTTACCTCGAGTTATCTTTGGCTAAAGTGTTTTAGAAGACATCTGGTTTTGAAGCAAAACTATTTGACTTGAGTTAAATAATAAATGACTCAAGTCAATGACTCTAGGCATCAAGTTATGTCCTGTCTCAGAAGGGAAGTAAATGACTCAAGTCGGTAACTCAAGTCAATTATTTCTTAACTCAAGTTAAGTATCCAAATTGCTCATTTCGAAAAGATAGTTTTTGACTCGCGCATATCAAGTTATTAACTCAAGTCAATAATTTTTACACTCGAGTTAAAGACTTACAGAGACTTGTTTCTTTTATGCTTAAACTTTTTTCCTGAAGCAATGACTCGAGTTACCTATTATGACCGAAAGTCATTAACTCAAGTTATTTTTAATTTAACTCGAGTTACATTTGTTGGTTTTGAAAATCACCGTGTTCGTAAATCTAAAATCATTAATTGTAATTTCATTAATCCTTATCATCACTCATTACTATTCCTAACTATCTTTAATCAATTTATTAGTGAGTTTCAGATGATTATATTAAGGATTAACAACAAATTGTCATAAAGCAAATTGTGTCTTAATACATTTAATGCACTTGCCTAATCGAGATACAAACACAAGAACCATTCTTCTGAGCATTCTAAAGTACCTTCTACTATTCCATTTGTGTAATCAATGCTGTCTCTTAATGGGCAAAACAAATGGAATGAAGGAATGTCAAAGCAGTGCATTTACGACTGCATCATTAATGGCGAAAGTGACTATCAAGCTTATACTTCCTAAAGGCTATTTTGAAGAGTCACAACGGATAAACTTCAAGCTTCTCCAACGGTTATTATTGGCAATCAATATAAATACCATAAGCATTGAATTCGCCAACAACCTAAAACTCTGCGCATTCAATTCGAAGTGATTACAATTAACTATTTCATTAGTTTCATTTAATATCTTTGGATATATCATGTACTTTAGTGTTTATCATTTATCTTCTCTCTGAGAGAGCTTAAACACTTATTTCATTAAGTGATTATCTGTTTAATCTCAAGGTAGTGGGACATTGAGTGAGGGTATACGATTACAACTTATAAGGGGGAGTGAACCCTAGTGTGAAAGGATTATAGGTGTTAAAATTCATCAAGTCTTAAGAAAAACCTCAAGATAACACTTGAGTCAAATATTCTCAATTAATAGTAGCTATTACAAACATAACTAACCACTATCTCTTGAGAAATTGTTTAAAACCACTTAATGTGCAATTAAAATTGGAATAATGTAACATGAATCTTCTTGAAATTGAGTACTAAATAGTCTCTCAAAGGCACAAATCAACCACATTAACTAGACAATATGTAATACCCTAAAATCTGACTTAGGGAAAATATCATAAATGAGTAAATATACCTATTGAAAATAGGTGAATATGAGATATCAAATATTAAGTAATAATTATCTTATTTTCCAAGGGAAAATCTCTTAGGAAAATTAGGAAAGAGAACTATGGGGTCAAAATGACCAAAATACCCTTGGAATGTATAAAAACTTAGGAAAAATTGTGAAAAATCCTAAATATCAGTGAAATAATTATTAAAACTGAGAGGGTATATATCTATAATTTAGGTAATTTATTAAATTACAAACTTGGAGAAATTGTATAAGAATGTCCAAAAAGTATGGAAATGACCAAAATACCCTCATAAATCCTAAAATAATGTAGAAGACATGAAAATAAAGATGTCAGAGCCAAAGTTATGAGGTAATGAGGCATTCTAATTAAGAAAATTATCAAATATTGATAAGAAAGTAATTAGGTAATTATTGGCTAATTACTTAAGCTTAAGCGAAGGAAATTCAAAGATAATTATGTAAAACCCTAAAATTAGTGGTTTTTGGCCAAGAATTAGCAAAAACATATTTGCTAATTAATTGGAAATTTTTGAGGAAAATGGATGAGTTTAGGTATTTTTAAGCCTAAATACAAGAATGGACCAATAGGGAAATTTTGTAAAAAATTATATAAAAATAATTATTAAATAATTATTTTATATAATATTAATTAATTAATTAATTAATAAAAAAGAAAATTAAAATAAAAAGGACCAGCTATTGTTTGACCGAAAAATTGGATAGGGAATGGATAAGAATTTGCAAAATAGTATCTAGATATTATTTTGCAACTTGTAATATTATATATTATAATTAAATATAGTGAATAGTAACACAATATATAGGAAACGGATCCTATCTAGAGAACTAGGAATGAGATTTCCAAAGTCAAGGTAAAATATTGATCAGTGGATTTTTACCTTTCGTTAGACTTTTCCGGAAGTCAATTTCGAGGCTGGTAGAGCATTTTCCTAATAAGACGAAATAGGGAAATTCTGAGAAAAACCGGATAGCCAAGTTGAAAGCTAAGGATTCAGAATTCATGATGCGACATCTGGGGAGGAATTGAGAGTTTTCTGGACATATTTGGAATCGGTGCATTCTTGTCCACGAGGCGGTACCTTAGGAATTTCGTTTCGAAACAGACACGTTTTTCCGTAAAACTTCCGTCAGGCGGAGAAGGCCTAGACGAGTTAAAAAAATAGTTGGACTAGACATTTCTAATAAGGAAGGAATTGTCTTCAAATTGTATAATCCGAATTTTGAGATTTCTCAGAAAGTACGCGAATCGGACACCGATCGGGATTCTCTGGATCGGAGGCAAAAGCAAAAATGGTTTTGATGACTCAAGGGGCAGCTGGACGTTTTTGAGCTTTCCATGGCCAAGAATCATCCACCATTAAACCCTAATTTGCTTGGTTATAAAGGAGGGGAAAATTACAAGTTTAGGAAAACAAAATTACACAATTGGCCACAATTTCTCTCTATAAATAAGGACACCACTTCTCTTGAAATTTCACACCATTTGCCTTGAGAAAAACCGAATTTAGAGAGAGGAGCTCTGGAGAAAAGCTGTAGCGAAGCTCTGGGTAAGTTTTTCGGTACTGAGCTTTTAAGCTTTCGTAGTTCTTTCGGTAGTTGGAGTAGAAATGCTATATCAGTCTTTAATCTTCCAAGTATGATTAGATATCATATGATAGGGGTATTTTAGTCATTATTTCAAAAATCTTGGTGGGGTCGAAGTTCTGGCAAAATTTTGGAAGATTAGAGTTAAAATAGCGAAGCTCTGGCGAAATTCCGCCGACTAGTAAGGGTAGGGGCAAAATGGTAATTTTTACCTAAAATGCCAGTCGTAATGTCAAATCACTAATGAAAGTGATATTACCCTTATAGGATATCAGAAACTCTGATTTGCTGCCGTTATGCTGCCCGACGTGCCACTGTTGGATGTTTCGCAGTTTTCCGTAAAAAAGTACGATTTCCGACGGAAGTACCGTCTACCGTCAACGAAGGTACGTTCGCGTACTGTAACACTAACTCTGATGGTTATTGTATGCATATATGTATATTACCTGTACTTTGACTGTACTAATGTCTGTCATGCCTATTGTCTGTCATGCCCATCGTGCATATATGATGTATGTAATCATGAGGTTAACCGTTACACGGGGTTCGATGCATGGACTCGGCTCTTAACTTAGCTTCGGGATCGGAATGGCCAGGTTCGAGGAGAAGGACAAGCAAGACGCCTAGGAATCGCGGTGAAGACTTCTTTTCGTTATGTTTTGAAACACTCTTGTCTTGTTGTTTAAACAGCAAGACATGCTACCATGGGTATTTTAAATATATATATATCAGTTACTCAATCGCTCCGGTGCACTACTCTGATGTTTACAAATGAGGTTTGATGAAAAAAAAAGTTTATACTGCTTTTAAAAATGGGATGTTACAATTTTGGTATCAGAGCAGTAGCACTGGCATGAATTTAACGAAGTTATTACGGACAGTTTGGTGCCGAAGGCAAGGCTAGTCTATGTGGGTGTGCCAATCAGTCGTCGTATAAGTCGGTGAGGCCCCCATGGTAGACACTTACAGCCATTACATTCGGTTAACGGAGTTAGGTTCTAAGCCTTTTCAAAAATTTGGAGCATACTTTGAAAATGAGTACTGATATAGCCCAAGGTCGGTGTACCACCTCATTTCGATGTACTAGTTTGAACCAGTATACCATTCTGAACCGATGTACCACTTTCTGTCGGTACATCAATTCTGATAATCCTGATATCAGTTTCTGATAACTCTGATATCAGTCTCCGATAATTCTGATAATTCTGATATCAGTCTCTGATAATTTTGATCACCCTGATATCAGTCTCTGATAACCCTGATATCAGTCTCTGATAATTCTGATCACTCTGATAATCGCCAGTTTGTGCTGGACGGTGATTCTTTCCTAGCACCGAGCTTATATGCGAAGATAGGCCACGCCGGATGAAACTTCGAGACCAATAGAGATAAGTACATGCAGTTTTTGACTCATGTATAGGAACTTCCGATACGTATTTCCGTACCCGTTTCTAGGAAGAACGAACCAACGGAATTCTGAACGAGGGACATGTTGCGGGTGTCATTCGTTAGTAGTATAGATATGAAGTGCGATAGAAATTATGATATGATCATCGTTGTACTCCTCATCTAACGTTTTCCTTAATAAAGGGAAAAAACGAGACATGGCATATTTGAGAGGAGCCGGAGCTCCCAGAGGCCGAGGCAGAGGCCGAGGTAGGGGACAAGGTAGACAACCCCGAGTAAGAGCGATACCTGAACTCGAGCACAACCGAGTACCGAACCAACCAGAACAAAACGAGATGCAGGATTTGAGGAGGGATCTGCAGAACAGAGGGCTCTTATCGATGTACTCTGGAAGAGAGACAAGCAAGACAAGATCGAGAAGGCGAGAGAGAACAACATTCGAAGAAGAAGATGATGAGCGAAGAGATGAGCATGATGAGGAAGGCGAGGGATCGATAGGACTCGAGTCACCTCCACGACGAGGGAGAAGCTGTGCAGACCACACAATCTTGGGTCACCCGGTTTGCAAGCTCAAACCACTAGCTTTCCATGGGAAGAACGAATTGGGCGAGGCGGCTTATGAGCCTAGACAAGATCTTTGAAGTGATGGAATACCCGGAGGACCGGAAAGCTCAGCTGGCAATTTACAAACTCGATGGTGATGCGCACAGATGGTGGAAGAGTGTAGCTACGACGTTGCGGACCCAGTTTTGCCCTGTCACTTGGGAGAAGTTCATAGAAAAGTTTAATGAACAGTATTTTCCTCCCTCAACACAAGTGATTAAGGAGGAGGAGTTCCTTCATATTCAACAAGGTTCGAGAAACCTTTGATGCTTACTTTGCCTGATTCACCAACATGTCTCGGTATTCGTCAGTACAACCCAGGAACGTCAGAACTCCGATCGTGTCCAAAATGTGGGAAGTATCATCCTCGAAGTACCGAATGCGATGGGAAGCTGATATGCTTCAAGTGTCAAAAACCCGGGCACATCAGTGTGCACTGTTTGGAGAAAGCTGCGGGATTCAGGCCACAGAACTCGGGCCGAATGTACGCACTAACCGATACAATGGACAGAGAACTTCCGGAGAGAGTCCAAGGTACTATCTCTCTTACTAAGGAATTTTTCTCTGTGCATTAACTAGGTGTTAGTTAATCGAATAAATCGTATGAAGCATGAACTATCTCCGTAACGTATTCCACGTTTCCTCGTTACTATAATTCGATAGTGATCATATCATTGAGTAGGAGGTATCTTATGTCGCCATGGTGTATGGGAACTATGGAGACATTTTTGGTACCCATTTTGGTATTTGTGGTGTCAACCGCGGTGTATGGGAACCACGGGGAAAACATCATATATCAAAATACGAAATGACAAGATCTTTATGGACAAACCGAGGCGAATTCCCAATTACCAAGAAGGGCAGCTGCAGACAAAGTAAAGACCCGACGCGTGGAGTCCAAAGTCCGAGTAGAACGGATTTTAGTTCGTACGAAGTTTAGTGGGTAGAGTGCAAATTTCGAGGACGAAATTTTGTTTAACGGGGGGAGAAATGTAATACCCTAAAATCTGACTTAGGGAAAATATCATAAATGAGTAAATATACCTATTGAAAATAGGTGAATATGAGATATCAAATATTAAGTAATAATTATCTTATTTTCCAAGGGAAAATCTCTTAGGAAAATTAGGAAAGAGAACTATGGGGTCAAAATGACTAAAATACCCTTGGAATGTATAAAAACTTAGGAAAAATTGTGAAAAATCCTAAATATCAGTGAAATAATTATTAAAATTGAGAGGGTATATATCTCTAATTTAGGTAATTTATTAAATTACAAACTTGGAGAAATTGTATAAGAATGTCCAAAAGTATGGAAATGACCAAAATACCCTCATAAATCCTAAAATAATGTAGAAGACATGAAAATAAAGATGTCAGAGCCAAAGTTATGAGGTAATGAGGCATTCTAATTAAGAAAATTATCAACTATTGATAAGAAAGTAATTAGGTAATTATTGGCTAATTACTTAAGCTTAAGCGAAGGAAATTCAAAGATAATTATGTAAAACCCTAAAATTAGTGGTTTTTGGCCAAGAATTAGCAAAAACATATTTGCTAATTAATTGGAAATTTTGAGGAAAATGGATGAGTTTAGGTATTTTTAAGCCTAAATACAAGAATGGACCAATAGGGAAATTTTGTAAAAAATTATATAAAAATAATTATTAAATAATTATTTTATATAATATTAATTAATTAAATAATTAATAAAAACGAAAATTAAAATAAAAAGGACCAGCTATTGTTTGACCGAAAAATTGGATAGGGAATGGATAAGAATTTGCAAAATAGTATCTAGATATTATTTTGCAACTTGTAATATTATATATTATAATTAAATATAGTGAATAGTAACACAATATATAGGAAACGGATCCTATCTAGAGAACTAGGAATGAGATTTCCAAAGTCAAGGTAAAATATTGATCAGTGGATTTTTACCTTTCGTTAGACTTTTAGGAAGTCAATTAGAAATTTGGTAGAGCATTTTCCTAATAAGACAAAATAGGGAAATTCTGAGAAAAACCGGATAGCCAAGTTGAAAGCTAAGGATTCAGAAGTCATGATGCGACATCTGGGGAGGAATCGAGAGTTTTTCTAGACATATTTGGAATCAGTGCATTCTTGTCCACAGGCGGTAGCTTCTGGAATTTCGTTTCGAAACCGACACGTTTTTCCGTAAAACTTCCGTCAGGCCGGAGAAGGCCTAGACAGAGTTAAAAATAGTTGGACTAGACATTTCTAATAAGGAAGGAATTGTCTTCAAATTGTATAATCCAGAATTTTGAGATTTCTCCGAAAGTACGCGAATCGGACACCGATCGGGGATTCTACCGGATCGGAGGCAAAAGCAAAAATGGTTTTGATGACTCAAGGGGCAGCTGGACGTTTTTGAGCTTTCCATGGCCAAGAATCATCCACCATTAAACCCTAATTTGCTTGGTTATAAAGGAGGGGAAAATTACAAGTTTAGGAAAGCAAAATTACACAATTGGCCACAATTTCTCTCTATAAATAGGACACCACTTCTCTTGAAATTTCACACCATTTGCCTTGAGCAAAACCGAATTTAGAGAGAGGAGCTCTGGAGAAAAGCTGTAGCGAAGCTCTGGGTAAGTTTTTCGGTACCGAGCTTTTAAGCTTTCGTAGTTCTTTCGGTAGTTGCAGTAGAAATGCTATATCAGTCTTTAATCTTCCAAGTATGATTAGATATCATATGATAGGGTTATTTTAGTCATTATTTCAAAAATCTTGGTGGGGTCGAAGTTCTGGCAAAATTTTGGAAGATTAGAGTTAAAATAGCGAAGCTCTGGCGAAATTCCGCCGACTAGTAAGGGTAGGGGAAAAATGGTAATTTTTACCTAAAATGCCAGTCGTAATGTCAAATCACTAATGAAAGTGATATTACCCTTATAGGATATCAGAAACTCGATTTCTTTGCCGTTCTGTTGCCCGACGTGCCACTTGTTGGACGTTTCACAATTTTCCGTAAAAAGTACGATTTCGACGAAAGTACCGTCACCGTCAACGAAGGTACGTTTGCGTCTTGTAACACTAACTATGATGGTTATTGTATGCATATATGTATATTACTGTACTTTGATTTGTACTAATGTCTGTCATGCCTATTGTCTGTCTGTCATGCTACGTACATTTGTACTATTGTACGTACTATTGTACTGTACTATTTTACGTACTCTAACCGTACTATTACACGTACTCGACGGCGTACTATTGTCTGTACTCTGACTGTACTATTGTTTGTCATCCGAATGTATTGTTACTCCGACTGTACTACTATCTATCATCCGACTGTATTGTTTTGCCATACATATCTGATATGTATAGCCTATGTCTGACCGTAGTAAATGTTGCCAAAATTATGTGAATGTCATCGTGCATATATGATGTATGTAATCATGAGGTTAACCGTTACCTGGGGTTCGATGCATGGACTCCAGCTCTTAACTTAGCTTCAGGATCGGAAGGACCGAGGTTCGAGGAGAAGGACAAGCAGCACGCCTAGGAATCGCGGCTGAAGACTTCTTTTTGTTATGCTTTTGAAACACTCTTGTACTTCTTGTTTAAACAAGCAAGACATGCTACCATGGGTATTTTAAATATATATATCGGTTACTCAATCGCTCAGGTGCACTACTCGATGTTTACAAATGAGGTTTGATGAAAAAAAAAAGTTTATACTGCTTTTAAAAATGGGATGTTACACAATAACACGCTAATTAATATAATCTCATTGCAACCCCAAGAAATTAAAACAAATATAATCTCCACACTACAAAATCCAATCTCAACTACAAATATTATACCGACAAAAACAATTAACATTAATGTCAGTTCCAGATTTATACATAATAATTCCTAAAACTAGGCAACTTAAATATATAAATCTAGACTGATAGAATGATAGAATAACTCCCCTATGAAATCCATTGAGCTCAAGAACAACTCTTATCACCAAGAAGCAAAAGAGATCAGCCTCTAATTGCTTTCAGAGCACTGGCCAGGAAATACAGAGACTCACCCTGGAGGTGGCGTGAGAGTGAAGAAGAAGGCCTCCAGCGACGATAGTGAGACGGAGAACAAAGCACAGTGGAGGTGAGCAAGAAGGATGCAGGTCGCCGGAGGTGGAGAGAAACGATGGTCGCCGGCAACGATGGAGTGAAAGTCGAGGAGGATGGGGATGAAGGTGATGCGTGAATCGAAGGTCTAAAGTCGAGATCCCTCTCCAAGGTCTCGCGGCGCTGTGATATACTCTCCAGGTGTCGGGTCTCTCTCGGGTTGCAGGAGAAGGGTTCCTGGTCAAAACACAAGTTTCGACCAAAACACAAGTTTTGACCAAGGACCAAACTGAGAACCTTAAAAGTTTTGCAGGAGGGACTTCAATGTAAATTTGTTAAACATGTTTGAGGTCGAAATGTGATTTTCAAAACAACTGGGTACTTTTATGTAATTTTTCTTTGGCCCTTTTCCCATTGATTTCCAATTTTCAGAAATAGTTGGGGCCTTTCTTGTAATTGTTCCCAGACCTCAAAAAATTAATGTTGACCTTCAAAAATCTCCATTTTCTTTTTAAACACCTATAATACAAGATTAAACACAATATAGCATCAAAAGTTCAAGAATCATTTGCATAAATAATTAATAAATTATGATCATTTTGCCCCTAATTTTACTTAATTCAATACAAATGTCCCTAACTAAAATTAGTGTTTAATCATGCAATAATGTTTAAGAAAATGCATTAAAAATCCCAATTTAATTATAAAAAATCATATAAAAATATGGTTCGATCAGAAGAGCATGTCGATGGTGACTTTGCAAGATGGGAGGGTGAGGCTTGGAGACTAGAGAGGGCGATGGAATAAGGTAAGAAGCAATGAAGGGAAAGGCCAAAAGATAGTGTTTGTGTCGGCTAGGGTTCATGAAAATGAAGGAGAGGAGCTGAGGAGGGAAGGATAACATGATAGATAGATATTTAGCAATTTTTTTAAAAAAAAACAAAAATAGGCTAAACCGCTTTAAGTTGGGCCCATATGGGTTCGTGCCATAAAGACTTGCATGAAAACGATCCCTATTTTTCACAACCCAACCCGCTAATTTTTCGAGTTGGGTAGGCTCGGCCCATGGTTTAATCATGTATTACAGGCTCTAAATTAGTAATAAACCACCAAAATTATGTTATACTCACCCCAATCCTCTTTATAATTAAGAGTCCGATAACCGAATTACGTAATTTAAGAAATTAGTTAAAAACAATAATGATGTCTTGACATAGACATTTTTTTTTCAACTATACCCTCCTTTATCAAGGCGCGAGTAAGAGAAATAGAGTAAAGATAAGTATCACCAATATTTAATTAATGCAATATATATTTAATGAGAGGCACAATTGGAAAAAAAAAAAAAAACTCATTAAATGTTGAGGTATAGTTGAAAAATATTTACTCTATTTAACTCTGCAACCTGATCGGTTCGAGAAGATTTCTACAATATACACAACTTTGAGAAAATGACATGAGAATTTTTATATCCATTTCTAAACAATAATCGTTACTATAATAGTATGATATTATTGTGAATTTCAAAAACAATGGCTGTGTTAAAAACAGAGGCAGAAACGACTGTAAAGTGTAAACAAGGTAAAAGAAACAGAACCAACAGATGTTTTTATTGCAGTGTTTGTGATAGAAGACGAGGCTAGGTCAGAAGCAGGGAACAGTCAGACCATGTGAGTATACATATAGTTAAGGAGTCGATTTTGTAGATTGAGACCTCTGACCTCAGAGAAGGGTTCAAGTTAATTAGATTGACATATATGTTGTCTGTTGTCAACTCACGTCCACATGAAAATAAATAATAGTTGAATAAATGGATTTTATTGTTGGTGCATCTCCATTATAATGTTATTAGTGCATAGAACAAGGCTTAGTTATATGGCATCACAGATTGAGAGCCGAAATATACTGGTTATTGTGTTTTAACCAGAAAATAAGGGCATTTAGGCTTCACATAATGGGCCCTCTCTCTTTATCGTGCTTAAATTTGCTAAAAGCCCGTCACGGCAACAGCCATTTTTACTAACGATCCAATTTTCTTGACCTCCATAAAGAACCAACACTGTTATTAAAATAAACAAGAGTTAAGGAGCAAATTGACCATTAAACTTTTACCTCAGGAGCGTCTAGCATAAATAACTTTTAAGTAAACCAAAAATACCAAAAACAATTTAAAAATGTGCAGTTAGCACAAAAAACTTTAAAAAATGTGCAATTAGCACAACACTGCTAGAAAAAGATAACGTCCGTACTATTCATCATCGTTTCTTGTTCGGCTATGTAAGAATGGTTGTCACCGACGGCGATGGTGGCCGGTAAGAATGGAGGCCATCAGTGATTATAGGAAGAGGAATGTGGAGGAGATTGAAGGTGAGAGTCTCGTCTTCATTCGATGGTCTACGACGCCTTCTTTAATCTCTAAAACTTGTCAGCATTGAAGGAGATAGCCTAATCCCTGCTGGTCAAAACACAACTTTTGACCAGGGATCAAAATGAATATTTTCATGCTTGCGAGAGGGCTAAATGGTAATTTTCAAAAACTCTTGGCCCTTTATGTCATTTTCTCTGACGTCTTTCTTTTAGATTTGCAATTGCTAGAAGTTCTAGGGCCTTTTTTGTAATTTTCTCTAGTCCTAAAAAATTTTAATTTAACCCAATTGACATTTCCACATTCTCCAATTTTCTTCAAAAAACACCTACAATGTAAGATTAAGCACAAGGTAGTATCAAAAGTCCAATAAATCATTTGCGTGAATAATTAACAAATTATGACAATTTTATCCTTAATTAGATTTAATTCAATACAAATGTCCTTAATTCCAATTAGTGCTTAATCATGCAATAATAACATAATAAATACATTAAAATCCTTAAATTAACATTGATAAAGCAATCAAAATATGGTTCAATCAATTCCCCCACACTTAGTCCTTTGTACTCCTGAACAAAGGCAATTAAGTACAAGATTCCAAGTTCCAATAACTAATGCATTTGAAAAATGAGCAATTTCATAATTAGAAAACAATAAATCAATTAATCAAATTTCTCAAACCAACGCTAGTCATAGTCAAGCGATGTATAGAAATTAGCTAACTACATAATCACACATTTTAGAATAAAGCACAAGAGAACTGTCAAAGGTATTAGTCTTTCTCTCATCTCACCTCATTGGGATAATTTCACTCTAGTTCACTTGATCAACACCTTACCATAGGCTTGTAACAACTCTAACATCTTCACTACTAATAAAAATAAATGCAATGAATCAAGAGAACTTAAAAGGCTTGTAATATTGGATGAAGGCTAGATATAATGAATTAATTAAAAAAAGGAAATAGTTGACAAGCAAGTCAAAGTTTATGGGTAGGTTCATAGCATCTAAATAACTTGACAAACTTTCACCAATTTTTGTTCCAAATTCATGGATAAATGCCTTCTTTATATTTCTTTTGCTTTTCTTTTTATCTACAAAATACTTTTCTATTTTTCTCTTTTCTTCAATACCTTTCTTTTTCTCGTTTTTTTCCTACTTTTTTCCTTCTTCTTTTCCAAACTATGTACACCTTGTTTTCCCCTTTTGACTCACTTTCTTTCTCTTCTCTATGTACATGGCATTTCTATATGCGTTGTTCAACATTTTATTGGCAAATTACTTTTGATTTTAAAATACCATGAACACTATATGAGTAAATGACTTGCATAAAACATAGGAATTGTAGGTTTGTGTTTTGGGGTTGAAAGGGTTTAAAATTGAACGCTTCTTTCATTTCCATACACTAATACAGGTGCCCAGATCTGATGAGCTCTCCCTACTAAGCTTTTAGCTTATTAGAGAAACCGGATCCCTTTTATTTAGTATCAAATAAGGTTCTTTAAGAATCTAGAAAGACAAGTAGCATTATGAAATTCTCCTCCAAAATAAGATAAAATATGCACATTTTCCTTTCATATATATCCCCAAGTATGCAAAAGTTCACCAAAAAAAAAAGTATAAGAAACTATATAAAAATGTATTACAATTAATTAGCATGAATTTTACAAAGTTAATATTAAGTAGAACTGGTAATATACGCTGGTCCACCAAGAGTTTGGTCCATATGGGTTCAAGCTAAAAGACTTGTATCAATATGGGTTGATAATTAGCCAACCCAACCCATAACCTCTAGGTTGGTTGGTTAGCCCGCCCAACCCGTTATCTTTTCTTTCTTTTTTTTTTTATATTGTGTTTTTCAAACTATTTTTAAACAACATATATACTAAATTTTCTCTTCATAGAGTCATCGTCCCGAGCATGAGTACAAGCTGGAGTTGGAAGGAGGATGGAAGTGGGACGACACCGACCTAGAAAGAGGAGGGGACAACGTCGAGCATGAAAGAGTAGGAGACAACATTGAATCGCTGAGATTGAAAGAGGAGGATTGTTAATTAAGTAAACTAAAGGCATGTAAAGTTCTAAACTCTCCAAGTAACTATCACATCTAAGGAAATCAATCACCATTTGATGAGGGCATTTTTGTTTTTAGTGTTGGGGTCCACAATAAAAAATAACCAAAGATTACGTATAGGTAAACCGAGGATCATTCTCTTTTTTCGAGGAGCCTTTTATTGAGTCCTAGATAATCTAAATGTCATGAAAATGTAATGAAAATAAGGGAAAATGGTTTTTGGATTTTCAAATTAATAAACTAAAGAATAATGCAATTTAATTAAATGCTAAAATATTATTTCTGTTATTTTCTTTATAAAATGGTGAATGAGTGAATGAAATGGTATTGAAGTGAAAATATGAATGATGAACGTTCTTGGTAATGAAGAAATGACTATCCTTGTTCATAAAAGATTATGGGAGTTAAAATTCATCAAGTCTTAAGAAAAACCTCAAGATAACACTTAAGTCCAATATTCTCAATTAATAGTAGCTCTTACAAATATAGCTAACCATTACCTCTCGAGAAATTGTTTAAAACCACTTGATGTGCAATTAAATTAAAATTGGAATAATGTAACATGAATCTTCTTCAAATTGAGTACTAAATAGTCTCTCAAAGGCACAAATCAACCACATTAACTAAACAATAACACGCTAATTAATATAATCTCATTGCAACCCCAAGAAATTAAAACAAATATAATCTTCACACTACAAAATCCAATCTCAACTGCAAATATTAAATCAACAAAAACAATTAACATTAATCTCAGTTCCAAACTTATACACAATAATTCCTAAAACTAGGCAACTTAAATATATAAATCTAACTAATAGAATGATAGAATAACTCTCCTATGAAATCCATTGAGCTCAAGAACAACTCTTATCACCAAGAAGCAAAAGAGATCAGCCTCTCATTGCTTTCAAAGCACTGGCCGGGAAATACAGAGACTCGCCGGAATCTGGAAAAGCCGCCAGCAAACTCAAGCTCTCGCCGGAAAACTGAAATAATGGAATATGGAGGAAGGAGGATAGAGTAAGGACGGTGGCAGTGATTTCCAAGCGAATGAAGCAGTAGTGGAAAGAATGTGAAATTAATAGAGAAGGCCGAAGGTGAAGTTGACGGAGGTAATCAGAGTTGTTGGGTTGTGGAATGCGATGGCGCTGGTGATGCAGACCAAAGGTAGCATGGACTGGCGGTGGCGTGAGAGTGAAGAAGAAGGCCTCCAGCGACGAAAGTGAGATGAAGAACAGAGCACAGTGGAGGTGAGCAAGAAGGATGGAGGTCGCCGGAGGTGGAGAGAAACGATGGTCACCGGCGACGTGGGGGATGATGGCGATGGTCGCCGGCAACGATGTAGCGAAAGTCGAGGAGGATGGGTATGAAGGTGATGCGTGAATCAAAGGTGTAAAGTCGAGCTCCCTATCCAAGGTCTCGCGGCGCTATGATATACTCTTCAGGTGTCGGGTCTTTCTCGGGTTGCAGGAAAAGGGTTCCTGGTCAAAACACAGGTTTTGACCAAGGACCAAACTGTGAACCTTAAACGTTGTGCAGGAGGGACTTCAATGTAAATTTGTTAAACATGTCTGAGGTAAAAATGTGATTTTCAAAACAACTGGGTACTTTTATGTAATTTTTATCTGACCTTTTCCCATTGATTTCCAATTTTCAGAAATAGTTGGGGCCTTTCTTTTAATTGTCCCTAGACCTCAAAACAATAATGTTGACCTTCAAAAATCTCCATTTTCCTTTTAAACACCTACATTACAAGATTAAACACAATGTAGCATCAAAAGTTCAAGAATCATTTGCATAAATAATTAACAAATTATGATCATTTTGTCCCTAATTTCACTTAATTCAATACAAATGTCCCTAACTCAAATTAGTGCTTAATCATGCAATAATGTCTAAGAAAATGCATTAAAAATCTCAATTTAATTATAAAAAATCATATAAAAATATAGTTCGATCAAAAGAGCATGTTGATGGTGACTTTGCAAGACGGGAGGGTGAGGCTTGGAGACTAGAGAGGGCGATTGAATAAGGTTAGAAGCAATGAATGGAAAGGCCAAAAGACAGTGTTTGTGTCGGCTAGGGTTCATGAAAATGAAGGAGAGGAGCTGAGGAGGGAAGGATAACATTATAGATAGATATTTAGTAATTTTTTTTAAAAAAAAAAAAAATTGGCTAAACCGCTTTAAGTTGGGCCCATATGGGTTCGGGCCATAAAGACTCGCATGAAAACGATCCCTATTTTTCACAACCCAACCTGCTAATTTTTTCGAGTTGGGCAGGCTCAGCCCATGGGTTAATCATGTATTACAAGCTCTAAACTAGTAAGAAACCGTCAAAATTATGTTACACTCACCCCAATCCTCTTTATAATTAAGAGCCGATAACCGAATTACGCAATTTAAGAAATTAGTTAAAATTAGTTAAAAACAATAATGATATCTTGAAATAGACATTTTTTTTCAACTATACCCTTATTTATAAAGGTGCGAGTAAGAGAGAGAAATAGAGTAAAGATAAGTATCACCAATATTTAATTAATGCAATATATATTTAATAAGAGGCACAAATAGAAAAAACTCATTAAATGTTGAGGTAACTCCTATCAGATTCTTACAAAAAGGATTAAGACACTTTAAATTTCAGGCTCTTATAACAATGACCGGAGGAAGTAGCATTGTTCATTTGTGCTCATTCCATTTGGAAGCTGCTTAAGCGAAGTCATTGTAAATGGGACCATGAAAAGTCACTATATCCTATTCTTAATCACGAAATTTACATGATTTTTTATTTTTTTTTCAAGCCACATCTACAATAAAAGTTTACAAGTTCTCTGAAATTATTAGTGAACTGACCAAAAGCTGGAACATCAGTTTTTCAATTATCTCATTTCCTGGTCTTCCTTCAAATTAGCATAAAATATGAATAGAGAATTTGTGATATTTGTAAGATTTTCACCAAGAAATTCTAAACTATCTTTTGAAACATTTATGAGGCATTCGTGGAGCGTTAATTCTCGAAGCAATACTTCAAGGAGAAGGCAGATTGAAGTAGTAAGCGACAAACTGACCGTTTAATTCGATTTTAATTATACATATTAATTTTTCATTTAACTTAATTTCATCAGATTTTGAATTAGGTCTCTCTTCCACGCTCCTCCCAAAAAGTATCACACCAATTCTTACGTCCTTGTGCCTTCACCCCTCAGACCCTTTCCTTTCACAACGGAGAAGACATCTTTAGGTCCATCGACTCTAACTTCTTCAATATAGGTTAATGAGAATAGTGATAAAGCATTATTATTATAAATTTTACCTCACATTATAAGATTTTAATGATAATTCAATTTGAGCTTAAATGATTTTTTTTAACATTATTTAATTAATGGACTATTTCAGAGAATTTTTATATTAAAAAAAATGAAATTTTGGGTAAAAATATGAATATTTGATAGTTTCCGATATTTGGCTAAATATTTAAATTTCCTACTCTTTTACTTAATTCTCATTTTTTTTAAGTTAACTTTTGGAGAGTTTGATTTAGAATTTGCAATTGATATTTGGAGGAAATGTTTAATTTAAATTGCATTGCAATATTTTTATCTCTTCTCCGATTCGCACTTTATTATTAAACTCTATTTCGCATTTCCTTACCTTATTTTTGTGCATTTCCAACATGTATTAATTTTATTTAAATACAACCTATATTAATATACACACACTTAATTTTTGTAGGTCATGAAAGATCAAATCATAAAATTCTATGTGTGTGTGTAGTGTTTATCTCTCTTCCCCTCAAGTGTTTAAGGTTTTAAGCCTCTTAATACCTCCTTAATTTTCTTCCTTTCCTTGACCTAAAATTTTTTACCTAAAATGGTAATTTTTACCTAAAATGCCAGTTATGATGTCAAATCACTAATGAAAGTGATATTACTCTTATAGGACATCAGAAACTCTGATCTGCTGCCGTTACGCTGCCGACGTGCCGCTGTTTCACGTTTTCCCGTAAAGTACGTTTTTCCACTGAAGTACCTAATGTCGTCAACGAAGGTACGTTCGCGTCTTGTAACACTAATCTAGTGCCGCTCATATACATATATGTGATAGGTACATTCACGGATAGAGATTCGTTAGGGGTCACCGAGATACATTCACGGTTTAACACTAATCTAGTGCTGCTCATATACATATATGTGATAAGTACATTCACGGATAGAGATTCTGTTAGGGGTCACCGAGATACATTCACGGATAGAGATTCTGTTAGGGGTCACCGAGATACATTCACGGATAGAGACTCTGTTCAGGGTTACCGATTATACATACAGTTTCACACGGGTTATAGAGTTACGTCGTGTCACAATCATGCAATCATGCATCCGCTATATGCATAAGTGATATCTCTTTGTTATGTTTTGAATATCTGTCATCCGTATCTTGTTTTATTTGAGCATAAGGTTAAAGTTACACGAGATTCAATTCGATAAATTGAATCTCGGCTATAGCTTCAGTGGTCGGGAGGACCACGAGATCGGAGATCGAGGCAAGCCGCACGAGTAGGCTCATAGTTGGAGGGCATGTAGCACGAGTGAGCTCGAGACGGAGATGTCACTTTATCGTTTTCCGTAATTACCTCCGAGAACAATAGGATCTTTGTATCAATACTCTGTTACACTATGGTTCATGTTTTGTTATGATCAGTTACTCTTTCGCTCCATTGCTCTACTCTGATTGGAAAAAAAAAAAAAAATCTGCTTTAGAAAATGGGATGTTACATAATACCTCCTTAATTTTCTTCATTTCCTTGACTTAGGTGGATTTACTCATGAATCAGCTAGCAAAGAATAGTATCACATGCTCTTCTAGTAATTTGTCAGCATGAAAAGTAATGTCCACGTGACTAGTGCCACATCATAATCTGTCAACTTTACACTTACAGGGTTTGCAGCAATTGTTAAGAGAGTCAGAATAGAAGTAATAGATTTAACATAACAAATTATAGGTATTCAATAAAAAAGAATATTATATATATATACACACACACACATAACAAACTCAATATCCGATAAAACTAAAGGGATTGACAAATTAATTTTCTCTTAAAAAATAATACGAGTACTTGTGAATACCTTAAATCATAATTATTTGAACATCAAAATTCTATTATTTTTCTTAATATTTACATATGAAATAATTATGGTTCAATAATTGACCGTAAGTCCGTAACAAGTTTCGAAAGGACGGGTATAAATTCCGTCCCATAATTTCTAATTTTGTTATATATCCTAACAAATTAAATATTCCGTTTTGGCAGAAAAAAAAAAAAAAAAACAGCATTCGTTTATTTGGTAGGTCTCTAGCTGACCAACAACAAGATAAACGTTACTGAAACAAAAATAAAATAAAATAAAGAGAAACATTATTGGACTGTAGTGGGATTCCACATAAATAATTGAGCTAAGATTCCAAAATTAGTAAGGCAAGAATCTGATGATGACACCATCATCTCATGTAAGAAGAATATGGATTTGTATCCTCTCATGAAGTTTATCCCACTTGACACGGGTGTGGTACGATCCATGACCCGAGTTTAAACTTTAAGACCCAACTCCAGAGGCTATATAAACACACACGAACTCTTGCTCATACAAGCCAAGCAAAACAAATAAAGAAAAAAGAAAACTGACAGAAAAGCAGAGAGGGAAATCAAAATCAGGTAAAATGACAGTGTGCGTACCAAAACCAAAACGAATACCTCCCGAAGTCCGCACTAAAGACCAAGTGATGAATATGTTGAAGCAGGCAGACGTTAACGATGACGGAAGTCTAACCATGGAGGAGCTTGAGAAAGTACTAGGGAAGATGGGATCAAACTGGGCAAAGTACAGAGCCTGGCGTTGCATGAAAAATGCCGACAAGGACCGCAACGGAAAAATCAACCTCTCCACCGAAATGAACTCCCTCATTTCTTACGTTATGAATTGGTACGATGGTAAATTCTAAAGTGTGTAACTCATTCATATGGCGCGTTTTAGCTGAAGCTGAACACCAGATGGCGAACACACACACACACACTACTTTCCTATATAGATATATATGTAATGATATCTCCTCTTTCTCTGTAACAACTCTTAGTAGTTTCATGTATGAGCCATTATTTAGCTCAGATGGTAATAATAGGGTGGGATGACGTGAATAGGAGTTCAGTGTTCATACCCTGTGACGTAATGTAACAAGAAAAAGAAGAGAAGAAAATCATATAGTTATAGTTTTGTGGTATGTTTCCTTTCTTAACATCTTCCTATCTTGGATCGGTAATTCTTTGTAAGTTTTTAATAGCTTTTCCAATACTCAATGGCTTTTCTTTATTCATTTTTACAACAAAAATAAACATCATGTACGCTTTCTCATGTGTGATAAATTCAAGAAATGAATTATACTATTACTAATTATGACTTATAAATCATAATCTTCTTTGGAGAATTTATATCATATTTTGACATTGATTCGATTGCTTAAATGTAGAAATTGGATTTTCTCTTAAATATTAACCTTTGTCGATATTCTTATTTGCTTAATTTAAATTGTCTAGTTTCAAAAGGCTTCGTCTCATGCATGGTTGGAGGAAAATATATTGGTATGATGGATAAATACAAGAATTGATTATTAGGATTTAGGCATATGGATTCATTAAACAAATATTTATAAATAATGGTCTTGTAACTGGGTGTGTTGGTTTGTCTCCATAATTTAAGTTCTTAATTGATTGGCCACTAAATAGTTGTTTTGTTCATTGGAGTGAAGCTTTAGAAAACTAGTTTGGGGCGAAGAACTAGGATTAAATCATATATATATATATATATATATATATATATATATATATATATATATTAGACAGAAACACACACACCTGTTAACATTACATAGCCACGGCACCTTAGGAGTTCGGCTTAAAAATTGTATTTTGTTAATTGCAAAGGAGATTGAGCAAATAATTAAACTGAACAATTGTTCCTGAGCACCCCCCAACAAAAAAAAAAAAACTTTTTCTGAGTACTTTTGAACCCTTGACTGTTGACTCGTGTTTCTCTACTTTAGTCATAAAACTATATATATCTACCTAACTACTTTTTTGTGGGATGGATTCTTTCTTATCACTTTGCTTTAGTCAAGACCCGCCACTTTTGCGGGTACCGGACAACAAAATCTTAATATGGAGGAGAAATTAGATTTCACAAAAAATTATGTCTCCAACTTTCCTAACGGTTAGAGAAGCAAGTTACATAGTATAGAATCAATCCATGTAATTGGCTATTTTTCCAATTTGTCACTTATTAAATAACTATTTACCAAAATGCCCCTGTCAGAAAACTATTTCTCAATTTGCCCCTATCAGAAAACTATTTCTCAATCTGCTCCTGTTTAGTCGACTAAAACCATGGTTTAATTTAGTCGACTAAATCGAGGGCAAATTTTTTTTTTTGAAGACTCCCGCGATTTAGTCGACTAAAAAACCCATTTAGTCAACTAAATCATTAAAAAAAAAAGGTTAAAACTTAGGAAGGTCATAACTTCTAGTTCGGGAGTCCCAATCAAGTGATTCTTTTTTTGATTCCACATAACTTTTTGAGATTTATGCACTGACATAAAAATTAACTTCCAGATTTAATGAAGAGAAAGGAGGAAAAATAAGCGATTCTTTATTTTGCGGAAATAGTTTTCTGACAGGGGCATTTTGGTAAATAGGCCCCATGTAATTCCTAATTTGATAGTATTTTAGTGAAAATTACGTGCAGGTCCCAAGGACCAAAAATAAATACAATTAAGTCCCTTGAAATCACTAAATTACACAGAAGTCCCTATAAACTTTTTTGATATTATTTGTATTAACAACAGGGAAAATGTCATATTTACAACAGAAAGTGTCATATTTACAACAACATTTAAACACCTGACCATTTATAACAGAAAAAACCATATTTACAACAGAAAGTGTCATATTTACAACAAAAAGCCACATTTTCACTTTAATTATGAAACAGATTTTTAAGGTCTTTTTTATTACACGTTTCGTTTACCACATGCCCACCATTTCCTATAAGATTATGAAGAATATTTAAAGAATGAATTGATGTTTTCATTAACGACTACTTTTCTTTCTTTGTCCTATATATTCTAATTCTACACCACAAAAGAATTCGTGTCTTCAGTGCCTATTTTTGTAATCTGGCTAGTTAGTTAGTCACAATAGAATATCACCCTAAAAAAGGGACTATTTTGTAGTGGTTAAATATATTTGGGGGGTTATTGCAGCGGTTTGACAGCTACAAATATGCGTATGACAACTCTCCAAGTTTAGTATATTTAAATTTAAAGCATATTTGAAGAGTTATCTACATAATTTTAAAATATTTCTATGAGATTTTGATACGGTACGATATCAGTTTAGAGTATTATTTAAGGATTTCATTGTAAATATAATATTTTTAATACAAAAAATAGAAGTATTTAAGTTTAGGAGAAAAATAATAATAATTTTCATTTTCTGAAATGAAAAAACTAAAAAGAAGAGTTTTTTATTTTATTATTTCAATCAGGAAATGACAGGGTTTGAGGGTGAAAGATTATTATCAATTGGCTTAGAATTCTTTGATTAAGAAGAGGTAGTACGTCATCGTTTTTGGAGCTAAGAATTGGAGACCTAAAAGGACACTATTCATCATCGTGAATGAAGGAGCAGCAGACTGGATGCTGTTGTACTTGTACAGTATATATAAAAAAAATAAAAAATGATTCTCGTTTTGGTAAGTTAAAATTTGAATACCTCCCTGATAATTATTTAGTTCAAATCACATCTACAACTAAATTTTCCAATACCTCACTGGTAATTAACTAGTCCGTTCAAGTCACATCTATAATTAAATTTTACAACTACTCTGAAGACGGACCAAAAGCACGAGCATCAGTCTCTCAATAACTCTCTAATTGTTTTCAATTTTTTTTTTCTAAAAGTAAGAATAGAGAATTTATGATTTTTGTTATACTCTCACTAAGAAATTATAAACTATCGTTTGAAATTAAATAATTATGAGTCATCGTTAAGCATTAATGTTGAAACGACGATACCTCAAGGAGAAGGCAGGTTGTGATCTGCAAACTGACCGATTGATGCAAATTTAATTTAATACTACATTAATGTATAATTTTAAAAAGAAAAAATGATCAAGAAATACCTCTAAAATGTCTGGAAAGCTGTCTCCTATTGTCTTTGAAACGATGTTTTTTTTTTTTTCTTATAATAAAAATTTTAGGAAAGTGATTGGGCTCACTCACAATCTAAAGGCAGAACGAAATCTCCTTTCTTCTTTTGTGATACAAATGTCGGGTAGGGCGAGTCGTCTATTACCATCAGGTGTTTACCTAGGCACCCAAAAACTAGAATGTCTTCCCCAGCGCGTTGACCAACTCCAGAATTAAACCTCTTTCCTTTGGTGAGAGTGTTCTACCCCTTTATCAGTTGAACTTAAGCGCAAACCACTATTGAAACGTTGCCTTTCATCTGAAAGGCTGAGACGACTGATTGCAAACAGGCCTTACGGATTGGTCTTGCGTCAATTTTTATTTGATCTGTATTTTAATAATTGGATTTTCCTATTTTGTTTTGTTGTGCAGATTGGGCCTGTATGTCTCGGCTTTTAACAGAGTTTATTTTTCCGAGCAAAAAAAAACAGAGTTTATTTTACTTTGCTGATTTCTAGTTGGGTCCAATCATTTTAGGCTGATCCCATTCTGGTTCTTATTGCTCTATGAAAATATGGGCTTCGCTCGATTTGGGCTCACTGTTCTGTTTTTATCTATTATCTGAGAACATTGGGGTCGAGAAAATCTTGGATTTCGTGACCTCATTTCTATTGTGGTTTTCATGATTTCCAGAATTGGGCCTTTCTTCATTTCTGGTCCATTTTGTTTATTAAAAAACCAACTTTTGAACTGTGACTTGGAAAACTGGGCCTTGTGTTCTAGGCCATTAATTTGGATTCCGTTTTGAATTTTTATACTTTAAAATGTTTTATGTAACATTTACTCTATGTGTACCGAAGGAAGTTGGCCTGAGTGAAAGGGGCTCTGATCGCTTAAGAAAGAGGTCTCAGTTTTAAGCCCTTGTGAATACAAAAAAATTTCCTAGGAGAGGTCCCCGCTTTGGTGCCTGACAGAACCTTAGAGTGGTTGCACACATTGCCACTATTTTTATACCAAAAAAAAGTTTATTTTATGTGCCATATAATTTTTTAAATGTTGGAAAATTAATTTTTTCCTATTTTCATATTTGGAAATTTTTTCATATTTAAATATATATTATATCAAATATATATTATATTAATAATAAATATTTAAATGAAATAAGAAAATAAATTTTTTTTAAATAATACACTGTAAAAATGAAATATATAATATGTATTTAATATTATATATACTTATATCTATATCTATATTATATTTTTAAATTGTTATATAATATCTACAATTATGTGAATAATACAACAAGGTCCAAACAGCTCAACTAGCAAAGGCATTAAGAACAAATAAGCCAAATAAGCGCAAAACATACTTAAGATTTTCACTAGTGCAAATCGAAATCAAGCATAGCTAAAGATGAAAGCAATAGTCAAATCAACCAAATTCTTCAAGCTAACACAAGAAGTAAAATGAAACAATGCAAGAAGACTAACCACATGCATAATCAAAACAATGAGAATGTAATACTTGAGAGTTCTCAAGGATTTCAAGTATTGCTCTCAACTCACTCACCTCACATATGAGGGTAATTTTTACTCAATACCACTTAACGAAGGCCCTACCATAGGCTGCTGGTAAAAAATCTAAATTCTCTAACAAACTGAACACTAAGATTCATGAATCAAGGGGTCTTTATTAGGTTGTAATGATGGATAAAGGCTAAATAGAATGAAGTGATGAAATAACAGGTAGCTATGCATGAAAAATGAGTGCAATAGCATCTAGTTAATACAATGAACACATAATACTTGCTATTTTCAATCAACTTCAATGGAATGCCTTCTTCCATGTAGTTCTTTCTTTCCTTGACTTTTCCACCTTTCTTTCACTTTCTTTTTTCTTTCTTCTTTTTTCCTCTTTCTTTTCCTTTTCTCTTTTTCTCTTTTGATCCTTTTACAAGGCATCTATACTACGTACATCAAAAGCCACAGTTTCATATATATGATAAGTAGATGCTTACATAATATAATGATGATGCAAGCTTAACACTTGCTAAATGAAGAATGAATTTAAGGAAGTGATAGCTCAAAGGGGTTAGCAAATGATATGTGATGGAGGGTTTGTGTTAGTGTTAGATGGTTTAGAAATTAATTCCCTTATCCTCTTCACTTATCAAAGTGCAAGTGTGCTATTGAACAAGAACCTAGACAAGCTCTAGAGGAACCTAAATTAGGTGGTAGAAACACACAATTAAAAGGAATATGCATAAGGCTCGAGAATTCTTCCATAGGACTATATCTCCAATGCATACTTATGTAATACCATAAAATCTGACTTAGGGTAAGTATCATAAATTAGAAAATAGTACCTATTGAAAATAGGTGAATATGTGGTTTTAAAAAGAATGTTAAATTTATCTTATTTTCTAAAGGAGAATTTCTTGGAAATTAGGAAAAAATTAATATTGTGTCAGAAATGACCAAAATGCCCTTGTGGAGCATATAATGACCTAAGGGAATTATGAAAAATCCTTAGAGGCAATAAAATAATTATTAAAAATTAGAGAGTATGTTGTCTCTAATTTAGACAATTTTGGGGATTTATTTCCTTGGAAAATAGTGAGGGAAAAATTAAAAAGTATTCCGGGATCATTGTTGACCCCGTTATTTTTAATATTTTATGTAGAACATAAAATACCAATATAAGTCCAATTGTTGTGAGGAAATAATTATTTCTAAATAAGAAAATTATCAATGATTAGTGGGGGAATAACTAAGTAATTATTGGCTAATTACTTAAGCTTAAACAAAGGAAAATCCAAAGATAATTAAGTAAAACCCTATAATTAGTGGTTTATGGCTAAAATTAGCATAAAATATATTTGCTAATTAATGGGAAAATATGAAGAAAAATTGGTGAGATTAAGTAATTTTGAGCCTAAATCAAAGTATGGACCAATAGGAAAATTTTGTAAAAAAATTATATAAAATAATTTTTAAATAATAATTTTATATAATATTAATTAATTAAAAAAAAAGACCAAGAGCTGGCCGAATTTTTGAGTCAAGGAAGGGATAAGATTTTCAACAAAATATCATGATATTTCTATGCAAGTTGCAAATTTAATATTAATAAAAAGGAATATTCTATGGAATATTTACAGGATAAATGACCACGAATAGAGATTAAATCCTATATAGAAAACCATGAACAAGGTTTCTAAGGTCAGAGTATTTTATAGACAAGTATAATTTTATCTTGGAATAGACTGTCTCCAAAGTCGTTTCCGTGACCGGCGGAGTAATTAGGGGATCCGGCAAAGAGAAAAAGGCCAGATATTGGAAAAGTGAGTCTGTAGAAAATAAATTCTAAACTCAAGATCCTTGAACTAGTTGGAAAATATCTGGACATATTCGGAATCAGTGAATTTTTGTCCAGAAGTTGGTGATTCCGAAAGTTACTTCCATAACCGACGCGTTTTTCCGTAAATCTTCGGCAGGATCGGAGAAGACCTGAAAGGGATCAAAAATTTAGTTAACCCAGACATTTTTAATGAGTAAGAAAAGAACTTCAAAGTTATGATTCTGGATTTCTAAGATTTTACAAGATTACGCGATTCGAACACCGAACCGAGACTTTATCGGTAAAAACCCTTCTAGAACAATGCAAGGTGGCACACTTGGCATCATTTTTGTTGACTATGGGGGCATGGGCAGGTCGGCCAAGGGGGATTTGTGGCCAAGAATGAAACCCTAAAATGTGTGGTGTAAATGGAAGAAGAAGGATTTGGAAAAAGACCAAAATACCCTCGCATTTTCTCTATAAATAGGCCTTGAACTCATTTGCAATTATCACACCAAATCCTCTCAACATTTCGAAATAGAGAGAGATTCTAGAGAGAAGGAGGAGCCGGGGAAAATTGTAGCGAAGTTCTGCACGGGTAAGTTCTTCGGTCCTTAGTCTTGAGCTTTCGTAGTTCTTTCGGTAGTTAGAGTAGAAATGCTAGCTTTAATCTTCCAAGTATGATTAGATATCATATGTTAGGGGTATTTTAGTCATTAATTTCGAAAATCATGATGGGGTCGGAGTTATGGAAAAATTTTGGAAGATTAGAGTCAAAGTAGCAAAGCGATGGCGAAATTCCGCCGATTAAGGGCATCAGGGGCAAAATGGTCATTTATGCCTAAAATGCCTGTTATGATGTCAAATGTTAATAAAATGTCATATTATCCTTATAGGATATCTGTACTCACAAACCGCTGTTGTACCGCTGTCGTACCGCTGTCAAACGTACCGTTTTCCGTTTTCCGTCAGAAGTACCAATTACCGTCAACGAAGGTACGTTCGCGTACTGTAACACTAACTCTGATGTTTATTGTATGCATATGTGTATATTGTCTATCATGCCTATTGTCTGTCATGCCTGTACTCTGACTGTACTATTGTCTGTACCCTGACTGTACTATTGCCTGTACTCTGACTGTACTATCGTCTGTACTTTGACTGTACTATTGTCTGTACTCTGACTGTACTATTGTCTGTACTCTGACTGTACTATTATCTGTACTCCGACTGTACTACTGTCTGTCATCCGACTATATTGTTTTTGCCATACATATTTGATATGTATACCCTATGTCTGACTGTAGTAAATGTTGCCAAAATTCTATGAATGTCTGTCGTACATGTATGGTGTATATAAACATGAGGTTAACCGTTACCTGGGGTTCGATGCATGGACCTCAGCCCTTAATATAGCTTTAGGGTCGGGAGGACCAAGGATCGAGGAGAGAGGCAAGCAGGCCGCACCGGGATCCGGCTGAAGATTCCATCTGTTTATGTAGCTACGTTTCAGTTGAACCTTTGAAATGTTGTACCGCTGTTGTAAATAAGCCAGACTTACGGCGTTTTGAATACAAGTATCAGTTACTCAATTGCTCCGTTGCTCTACTCTGATGATTTGAAATGATGTTTGAAAAAAAAAATATACTACTTGTGAAAACGGGATGTTACAACTTACATTAACCAATTGCACACACAATTAATGACGATGCATTACAACATGATGAGGCCCTTTTTGTCTTTAGCCTTGGGGTTCACAATAAAAAATAACCAAGGATTGCGTATAGGCAAACCTAGGATCGTTCTCTCTCTCGAGGAGCCTTTTATTGAATCCTAAGTAATCTAAATGCCATGCGAATGCAATTAAAACAAGGGAAAAATTGGTTTTGGCTTTTCAAATTAATAAACTGAAATAGGAATGCAATTTAATTAAATCCTAACTATTATTTTTGGTATTTTCTTTATAAAATGGAATGGAATATGAAAATGAGTTTGAATGCTCTTGGAAAGGGAATAGTGAATATCATAGTTCAACTAAATATAGGAGTGAATTTTCACTAAGTCTAGATGAAAAACCCCAAGATACCACTTGAGTCCAATATTCCCAATTAATAGTAGCTCCTACTGCCGTAGCTAACTACTATCTTTTGAGATATTGTTAAAAACCACTTAGCGTGTGATTGGGATTAAATTAATGCAACCTGGTTCCTCTTCAAAAAAATACTCCCCTAAATTAGCTTTGAAACTCCAGTCAATTTCCACCCACCAAGAAGCAAAGGAATCAACCAAGCATAGCCACTAAAGAACCCCACATGAGCTGCAAAAATACATTGCAACACTGAAATCTGTCAAACAAAACACAAGAACAGTGTTGAAATCAAACAAAATCCTGAGAGGAAGGAAGAAGAAGACGATCTCCAGCTCCAAGGTCCCTATCTCAGGTCTCCGGTTCTGGTTTGAAGGTCGATGGTGGATGTCTCTCTGGTTGGTTCACGGCGTTCTCATTTTCCCGTTCTCGTTCGCATATCCGGTTCTGTTCAGTGCGTGAGGACGAAGGTGAGTGATCGATGGTCTCTCTCACGCGGTCCTCTCTCTGATTTTCGAATCCCCCCTCCAGCTCCCCTCAATCTCGCAGCTCCTCTCTCTCTTTTCTCTCGGGTCTCTCCCTCTCTTTCGATCTCTCGGGTCTCCGTTTCTGCAGGTGGGGGCTATGGTCGCCGGCGACGGTGGGGCGAGAGTCGTGAAGGGAAGGTCGAGGATCAAGCTCCCAGCTCAAAAATCTCCATTTTCTTTTTAAAGACCTACAATGCAAGATTAAACATAATGTAGCATCAAAAGTCCAAGAAATCATTTGCATGAATAATTAACAAATTATGACCATTTTACCCCTAATTACATTTAATTCAATACAAATGTCCCTAACTCAAAATAATGCTTAATCATGCAATAATGTCCCAGAAAATGCATTAAAAATCCCAATTTAATCCTGAAAAATCATATAAAAATATGGTACGATCAATTCCCCCACACTTAGACCTTTGTACTCCTGAACAAAGGCAACTGAGTACATAATTCCAAGTCAAAATCACTAATGCATTCGAAATATGAGAAATTTCATAATTAGAAAGCAATGCATTAATTAATCAAATTCTTCAAGCCAACACCAGTGATAATCAAGCGATGAAAAGAAATTAGCTGACCATACAATCCGAAATATTAAAATGAAGCGCAGGAGAACTCTCAAGGTATTATAACTGTTTCACTCATCTCACCTTATTGGAATAATTTCACTCTAGCTCACTTAATCAACACCTTACCATAGGCTTGTAACAACTCTAATATCTCCACTACTAATAGCAATTAATGAAATGAATCAAGAGGACTTTAAAGGCTTGTAATGATGGATGAAGGCTAAATGGAATGAATTAATGAGCAAAAAGAAAATAGTTTATATGCAAGTCACAGTTAATAACCAAGTTCATGGCATCTAAATAACTTTACAAACTTTTGCCAATTCTTTTGAGAATTCATGAACAAATGCCTTCTTCATTTATTTATATTTTTTTTTCTTTCTTTCTTTTTATCTACCAAATATTTTTTTTTTCAAACTATACTCACTTTTTTTTTTTTTTTTTTTGTTTTTTTTTCTTTTTTGATATACACGGCATTTCAAATTTTTATTGGCAATTCTCTTTTGATTTTTAGAATACTATGAACACTATGAGTAATGACATGCATACAACATAAGAAAGGCTCAAGAAGGGAAGCAAATGGTAGATGAATGTAGGTTTGTGTTTGGGTGACAATGGTTTAGAATTGAATGCCTCTTTCATTTTCATCACAATAACGCAAATACTGTTTCAAAAAAGAGTGGAAACAAGTTCTAGAAGGTGAAAAACTAAGCGAACATGCTCACATGGAAAGAATTTAAGGCTCAGATATCCTTCCAACAAGGTTTTTCTTCAATGCTCGCTTCAACATAATCAATTGCATAGTAAACTAACCACAAAGCATCTACTTAACTATTCCAAGTGCTAACCTTACAAATACAACCAATCAAAACATTGCAATCAGTTAAAATAATGCTCAACTCTTAAATGCACAAATGATATATAAACTCTTTTTTCAAAATGAAGAGTAACCAAAAATCCAATTGTGAGTTCACTTCTCTTCCCATTCACTTGAAAAACAAGACATGGTTTTATAAAGTTGCCAAAACACTAGATCTCATGAAAGCTGAAAGAATTACCCACAAATTATACACTTCCAAAGTGGCAAATGCGACCCTTTACCACTTAGAACATGCATTAAAGCAAGTCATTCTACAAAAAATTTTGAAATTTTGTCTTGTTTTAGGCATTTTTTCATTTAAAATCAACCAATTAATTGGGATTCAAAATGTATTCCCTTCCCACACACTTAATCAACACATTGTCCTCAATGTGAAAAATCACTCTAAAGAGAATGATAAACAAGGTAAAATTCAAGGCACAATGGTAATTAAGTAGGGTAGTGACCAAGAGAATGCAAAGCACACATAGGGGTTCTTATTCTACTTACTCAACTACGTTATTTCTATTTTTCTACTGATTGTGTCCCTCCCCCACACTTATCTTCCTCATACAACAATTAAGCCCAAGTGATCATAGGAATTAGGAAGAAAATAAGTCAGGAAAGAGACAACCTGTGTTAGAGTATCTTGAGTCGTTTGAAGGAGAAGTTCTCATCCCCGATGAGAATCATGCATTTATCTTTTACAACCTCTTCTCCCGCATTGATTTTCCTTGGTGGAGGTGGTTCAAGATCAATTGGAAGTGGTCCAAGAATGTACGGTGGATGTTGGTTCCACCGAGAACCTTTCCAAGAATGTGCCTGTAAAGAAGATAAGCAACCAGCAGTATCCCATCCAAAAATAGAAACATGGAGAGATTTCAAGTGAATTAAAGATATTTTAGGAATCAAACTCTCCAAGTAACTATCACATCCAAGGAAATCAATATTACTCCCATCAGTAGGAGTCAAACAAACAGTTTTATTTTGAAAATTCTCTCGTGCTTGCAAAATGGAAGGTGCGGAATCCAACTTAGTGTTGGGGCACACCACATCATCATTACAATCACAAGAGATGGAAGGCAAAAGAATGGAAGAAGAAAGAGAATTTTTCAAATTGGAACCACCCGAGGGTTCCAAAATTTCAAAGGAATCATTTTTCTTTTCTAAATCGGGTGGCAAATCACAAGATAACACTTGTTGGAAAGATTCATTAACATCCAGAATTTTAGCAATCAAAATTTCAGGATCTTTGTCATCAACAAGACTATAAGGAAGTAATCCAATGGGAATTTCATGCATTTGGTATTCTAGGCTATGATCT
This sequence comes from Acacia pycnantha, assembly GCA_025563575.1. Taxonomy (NCBI): domain Eukaryota; kingdom Viridiplantae; phylum Streptophyta; class Magnoliopsida; order Fabales; family Fabaceae; genus Acacia; species Acacia pycnantha. Next base: position 416,140 of record JAMWYP010000291.1, read on the forward strand.
TTTTCACTCAAATCAACCACATTATCATCCATGCAAGAATCAACATGTTCACAATTGTCATGCATAGTATCATCAATAGTACAAGAGGGTGTATTATGATCAATGGTAGAATCAACCACTTCACTAAATGCTTTCTTTCGAAACTCAACAAGTAAGTGGCATTTTTCATGATAACAGTCTACACATATTTGATCTTCTGCAAAAGTACATGAAAATATTTCATTCAATTTTTCACAATCATCCCTAGTACTATGAAGAGAAGCATTTTCAATAATTAAAGCATCACATAAAGAAGTAGGAGCACACTGATCAACAAGTACAATCGAATCACTACTACTAGAACTAATGGGTTGAGCAATTACATTTTCAAACATTTGAGGGGATTCAACAATGATTTCCTCATCCACCTCATCATCACTCAAATCATGAATTGCTTCATTAGTTGAAGTAGTAGGAGAGTCTACTTCTATTAGGATAGGAACATTACCAGATGGTAGAGAAGACTCTTCAATGCTCTGTTGTACTTGTTGCACCTCTTGTGCTTGTATGGGAATAGGTACCGAAGGATTGGGAACTTCCACTTGTGAAGTGGCATTTAGGTGCTGCTATTCGGTTTTCCCATCATCATTGGAGGTACATGACCATGGATCTCCTTCTTCTCCTTCGGTTTTAATCCATAGCACATGGTGAACAAATGCCTTGTTGAATTTTTCAATGTCCTCCATTTCCTCTTCTATTTCCTCAGAGAATTCACGAGGAAGTACCTCTTTGAGATTGAATAAATGTAGATGCCGAACCTTTAGTTGGTCATACATTCTTCATAGGGTAAGGGTTTGAGCATCCATATATGGCAAGGTGAGGAAAGCATCAAGTTCAGAAGGTTGAAGAGTAGAGGGTTGGGATGGATGTTCGTGGCATGGTGGAGTGGGTGGCTCATATAGAAGTGTATGTGGTGGGCAAGTTTCTTGTGGAGTATGACACATAGAAGACTCTTGTGTAGGCCACTCCATTCCTTTCTCCAACTCCTCATTTTCTTTCTTCAATTGCTCCGCTTCTTTTGTATGTGTGAACATGGGAAGAGGATTTTCTTGGAAATTAGTCTTCAACACTTGTGATTGCTGAGTGAGACGCTCAATTTCCTTTTCCATTCTCTCATTCTCTTTCTCTTGATATTCCATTCGTCTCATTATAGAGTCCATTTGATGGTCAAAGTTAGCCGTGTATGACCGCTCCTCATCTACCGTCTGAGTCACTTGATTTTGCAATTTTCTAATGACTTCACTAGCGGTAGGTTCTTGGTTTGGCACACATGGTTGAGAATGAGGTCCATAGGGTGGCTCAAATGGGTATAGGGATCCATGTGATGGATGACATGGTCGGGAAGTGGCATGGAATGAAGGAGGAGGTTCATGGTATGTCATGCGGTTGTATGGTAGAGGATTATGAGAAGGCTCATAATATGGGTTGTATGGTGGTGGAGAAGGCTCATGGTATGATTTATAGGGTAGGTGTGGTGACTGATTTGGTTGAAATGGAGGTTGGTGGTAAGGTTCATGATATGGGTGGTGGAATGGACCATGACATTCTTGACCAATTGGACTCTTATCTTGAATTCCCAAGTTAGCTTGAAGAGCCCGTATTGTTTGTAGCATGGAATCGATGCTTTGAGAGATAGACTATTCCCTTCGGATTGAATCTCCTACAAAAGAGTGGGATTGAATGGGTGAATCTTGATTACCATTAAACCAAGCCATAAAAGTTCAATTCAATTAATTCCCAAATGAATCACAAGTATCTAGCTAACTAAGAAAAGGAATCTAGAAAAAAAAAAAGACAAAATATGTAAGTATCTATGAATTAACTTGGAGACATGGTGAATTCAAACAATTAAGCTCAACATCATATCAAATTTAATGCAAACACACCACACAGAAGCTACCAAGTCAAGACAATGCAATAATGCAATGAATGCTATGCAAACTATCTAAATGCAAAAATCCTAAACTATATGCAATGAAAAATCAAAAATGCAAAACTAACAAGCTTCACACGAGAAACCCCTTGTCAAAAGTGAATTTGACAATTAGATTACCTAGGGAGCCAATTACTTAGTTCCCCGGCAACGGCGCCATTTGATGAGGCCCTTTTTGTCTTTAGCCTTGGGGTCCACAATAAAAAATAACCAAGGATTGCGTATAGGCAAACATAGAATCGTTCTCTCTCTCGAGGAGCCTTTTATTGAATCCTAAGTAATCTAAATGCCATGCAAATGCAATTAAAACAAGGGGAAAATTGGTTTTGGCTTTTCAAATTAATAAACTGAAATAGGAATGCAATTTAATTAAATCCTAACTATTATTTTTGGTATTTTCTTTATAAAATGGAATGGAATATGAAAATGAGTTTGAATGCTCTTGGAAAGGGAATAGTGACTATCATAGTTCAACTAAATATAGGAGTGAATTTTCACTAAGTCTAGATGAAAACCCCAAGATACCACTTGAGTCCAATATTCCCAATTAATAGTAGCTCCTACTGCCGTAGCTAACTACTATCTTTTGAGATATTGTTAAAAACCACTTAGCGTGTGATTGGGATTAAATTAATGCAACCTGGTTCCTCTTCATATGAATGCGATACCACGCCACTCAATTAATCCAATTCAATCATATTATCTAACAATACCACGTAGACAACACGATATCATTGAATCAATAAGGAAATACATATATCTAAATCCAACAAGCTACAAAATTCAATCCAATCACAATTGTCAAACTAACAAAGACAATAAACATTAATCTCAGTTCCAGAATTTATACACAATAATTCCTAAAACTAGGCAATCTAAATATATAAATCTGGACAAATAGATTGAAAAAAATACTCCCCTAAATTAGCTTTGAAACTCCAGTCAATTTCCACCCACCAAGAAGCAAAGGAATCAACCAAGCATAGCCACTAAAGAACCCCACATGAGCTGCAAAAATACATTGCAACACTGAAATCTGTCAAACAAAACACAAGAACAGTGTTGAAATCAAACAAAATCCTGAGAGGAAGGAAGAAGAAGACGATCTCCAGCTCCAAGGTCCCTCTCTCAGGTCTCCGGTTCTGGTTTGAAGGTCGATGGTGGATGTCTCTCTGGTTGGTTCACGGCGTTCTCATTTTCCCGTTTTGGTTCGCGTCTCCGGTTCTGTTCAGTGGGTGAGGACGAAGGTGAGTGATCGATGGTCTCTCTCACGCGGTCCTCTCTCTGATTTTCGAATCCCCCCTCCAGCTCCCCTCAATCTCGCAGCTCCTCTCTCTCTTTTCTCTCGGGTCTCTCCCTCTCTTTCGATCTCTCGGGTCTCCGTTTCTGCAGGTGGGGGCTATGGTCGCCGGCGACGGTGGGGATGATGGCAATGGTCGCCGGCGACGGTGGGGCGAGAGTCGTGAAGGGAAGGTCGAGGATCAAGCTCCCAGCTCAAGGTCTCCAATTCACAGCGCCTCTGTTCTCCCAAAATTCTCCGAATCCCCCACTCCCTCAGCTCGTCGTTTTTGAATAATTCCTTTTCCAACGCTGAATGACTCTGACCTAAAAATATGCCAAAACGCAGAGTTGCAGACAGGGACTTGAGTGCAAAGTTTAAAATGTTTGGTAGAGGGACTAAAGTGAGAAGTTTCAAAATATTTTTGGGGCAGAACTGAGATTCCCAAAAACAACTGGGTCTTTTTCTGTAATTTGTCTCTGGCCCTTTTCTTCTTTGATTTCCAATTTTCAGAAATTGTTGGGGCCTTTCTTGTAATTTTCCCAGCCTTCAAATCATTGATTCTGACCCTCAAAAATCTCCATTTTCTTCTTAAACACCTACAATGCAAGATTAAACATAATGTAGCATCAAAAGTCCAAGAAATCATTTGCATGAATAATTAACAAATTATGACCATTTTACCCCTAATTACATTTAATTCAATACAAATGTCCCTAACTCAAAATAATGCTTAATCATGCAATAATGTCCCAGAAAATGCATTAAAAATCCCAATTTAATCCTGAAAAATCATATAAAATATGGTACGATTACAACACATCCTTCAAATGCAAACTCTCAAAACCAAGTCAATCAAACCTTGAATAATATAATACACTATAAAAACGAAATATATAATATATATAATATTATATATACTTATATCTATATCTATATTATATTTTTTAATTGTTATATAATATATACAATTATGTGAATAATTCAACAAGGTCCAAACAGGTCACAATACATATAATGGGCTAATGGAAAACTAATGAACTCCCCTTTGTAGCGCTCTAGCCACCTTCTCTACCACTAAGAATTAAGAGATTTAGCTACACATAACCAAAACTTGCACACAACACCAGAAATCCTTGAGACAAGAGTGAAAGAGCTTAATATTATAGAAGAATCTCACCAAAAAATTACAGAGCTCGCCAGAAAATCATAGATCTCGCCGAAAAGTTACAAACATCATTGGAAATCACAAAGAACTCACCGACGGTGCTCTAGAAGAAGAAAGAGGAAGAGGGCGCCGACATGGTTGATAAGGGTGGTGACGGTGAAAACACGATCTCCAGCGATGAAATTTGTAGAGAACAGAGGAAGGAAGGCAAATCTTGTTTGCCTCTCCCTTGTATCACAGTGTTTCAAACCTCAAGGTCAAGCTCTCAATAGTTGTGCACCAAGCTCCTCGTCTCTCTATTCTTTGATCAAGCTCTCCAGGTCCGAGCCTTCTCGTAGTCTCTTTGTTGAAATAACGACGTCTCTCCATTGTTTCTTGTTCGGCTATGCAAGAATGGTTGTCACCGACGGCGATGGTGGCCGGTAAGAATGGAGGCCATCAGTGATTATAGGAAGAGGAATGTGGAGGAGATTGAAGGTGAGAGTCTCGTCTTCATTCAATGGTCTACGACGCCTTCTTTAATCTCTAAAACTTGTCAGCATTGAAGGAGATAGCCTAATCCCTGCTGGTCAAAACACAACTTTTGACCAGGGATCAAAATGAATATTTTCATGCTTGCAGAGGGGCTAAATGGTAATTTTTAAAAACTCTTGGCCCTTTATGTCATTTTCTCTGACGTCTTTCTTTTAGATTTGCAATTGCTAGAAGTTCTAGGGCCTTTTTTGTAATTTTCTCTAGTCCTAAAAATTTTTAATTTAACCCAATTGACATTTCCACATTCTCCAATTTTCTTCGAAAAACACCTACAATGTAAGATTAAGCACAAGGTAGTATCAAAAGTCCAATAAATCATTTGCGTGAATAATTAACAAATTATGACAATTTTATCCTTAATTAGATTTAATTCAATACAAATGTCCTTAATTCCAATTAGTGCTTAATCATGCAATAATAACATAAGAAATACATTAAAATCCTTAAATTAACATTGATAAAGCAATCAAAATATGGTTCAATCAATTCCCCCACACTTAGTCCTTTGTACTCCTAAACAAAGGCAATTAAGTACAAGATTCCAAGTTCCAATAACTAATGCATTTGAAAAATGAGCAATTTCATAATTAGAAAACAATAAATCAATTAATCAAATTTCTCAAACCAACGCTAGTCATAGTCAAGCGATGTATAGAAATTAGCTAACTACATAATCACACATTTTAGAATAAAGCACAAGAGAACTGTCAAAGGTATTAGTCTTTCTCTCATCTCACCTCATTGGGATAATTTCACTCTAGTTCACTTGATCAACACCTTACCATAGGCTTGTAACAACTCTAACATCTTCACTACTAATAAAAATAAATGCAATGAATCAAGAGAACTTAAAAGGCTTGTAATATTGGATGAAGGCTAGATATAATGAATTAATTAAAAAAAGGAAATAGTTGACAAGCAAGTCAAAGTTTATGGGTAGGTTCATAGCATCTAAATAACTTGACAAACTTTCACCAATTTTTGTTCCAAATTCATGGATAAATGCCTTCTTTATATTTCTTTTGCTTTTCTTTTTATCTACAAAATACTTTTCTATTTTTCTCTTTTCTTCAATACCTTTCTTTTTCTCGTTTTTTTTTCCTACTTTTTTCCTTCTTCTTTTCCAAACTATGTACACCTTGTTTTCCCCTTTTGACTCACTTTCTTTCTCTTCTCTATGTACATGGCATTTCTATATGCGTTGTTCAACATTTTATTGGCAAATTACTTTTGATTTTAAAATACCATGAACACTATATGAGTAAATGACTTGCATAAAACATAGGAATTGTAGGTTTGTGTTTTGGGGTTGAAAGGGTTTAAAATTGAACGCTTCTTTCATTTCCATACACTAATACAGTGCCCAGATTCGATGAGCTCTCCCTACTAAGCTTTTAGCTTATTAGAGAAACCGGATCCCTTTTATTTAGTATCAAATAAGGTTCTTTAAGAATCTAGAAAGACAAGTAGCATTATGAAATTCTCCTCCAAAATAAGATAAAATATGCACATTTTCCTATCATATATATCCCCAAGTATGCAAAAGTTCACCAAAAAAAAAAGTATAAGAAACTATATAAAAATGTATTACAATTAATTAGCATGAATTTTACAAAGTTAATATTAAGTAGAACTGGTAATATACGCTGGTCCACCAAGAGTTTGGTCCATATGGGTTCAAGCTAAAAAGGCTTGTATCAATATGGGTTGATAATTAGCCAACCCAACCCATAACCTCTAGGTTGGTTGGTTAGCCCGCCCAACCCGTTATCTTTTCTTTCTTTTTTTTTTTATATTGTGTTTTTCAAACTATTTTTAAACAACATATATACTAAATTTTCTCTTCATAGAGTCATCGTCCCGAGCATGAGTACAAGCTGGAGTTGGAAGGAGGATGGAAGTGGGACGACACCGACCTAGAAAGAGGAGGGGACAACGTCGAGCATGAAAGAGTAGGAGACAACATTGAATCGCTGAGATTGAAAGAGGAGGATTGTTAATTAAGTAAACTAAAGGCATGTAAAGTTCTAAACTCTCCAAGTAACTATCACATCTAAGGAAATCAATCACCATTTGATGAGGGCATTTTTGTTTTTAGTGTTGGGGTCCACAATAAAAATAACCAAAGATTACGTATAGGTAAACCGAGGATCGTTCTCTTTTTTCGAGGAGCCTTTTATTGAGTCCTAGATAATCTAAATGTCATGAAAATGTAATGAAAATAAGGGGAAAATGGTTTTTGGATTTTCAAATTAATAAACTAAAGAATAATGCAATTTAATTAAATGCTAAAATATTATTTCTGTTATTTTCTTTATAAAATGGTGAATGAGTGAATGAAATGGTATTGAAGTGAAAATATGAATGATGAACGTTCTTGGTAATGAAGAAATGACTATCCTTGTTCATAAAAGATTATGGGAGTTAAAATTCATCAAGTCTTAAGAAAAACCTCAAGATAACACTTAAGTCCAATATTCTCAATTAATAGTAGCTCTTACAAATATAGCTAACCATTACCTCTCGAGAAATTGTTTAAAACCACTTGATGTGCAATTAAAATTGGAATAATGTAACATGAATCTTCTTCAAATTGAGTACTAAATAGTCTCTCAAAGGCACAAATCAACCACATTAACTAGACAATAACACGCTAATTAATATAATCTCATTGCAACCCCCAAGAAATTAAAACAAATATAATCTTCACACTACAAAATCCAATCTCAACTGCAAATATTAAATCAACAAAAACAATTAACATTAATCTCAGTTCCAAACTTATACACAATAATTCCTAAAACTAGGCAACTTAAATATATAAATCTAACTAATAGAATGATACAATAACTCTCCTATGAAATCCATTGAGCTCAATAACAACTCTTATCACCAAGAAGCAAAGAGATCAGCCTCTCATTGCTTTCAAAGCACCTGGCCGGAAATACAGAGACTCGCGGAATCGGAAAAGCCGCCAAACAAACTCAAGCTCTCGCCGAAAACCGAAATAATGGAATATGGAGGAAGGAGGATAGAGTAAGGACGGTGGCAGTGATTTCCAAGCGAATGAAGCAGTAGTGGAAAGAATGTGAAATTAATAGAGAAGGCCGAAGGTGAAGTTGACGGAGGTAATCAGAGTTGTTGGGTTGTGGAATGCGATGGCGCTGGTGATGCAGACCAAATGAAGCATGGACTGGCGGTGGCGTGAGAGTGAAGAAGAAGGCCTCCAGCGACGAAAGTGAGATGAAGAACAGAGCACAGTGGAGGTGAGCAAGAAGGATGGAGGTCGCCGGAGGTGGAGAGAAAGGATGGTCACCGGCGACGTGGGGGATGATGGCGATGGTCGCCGGCAACGATGTAGCGAAAGTCGAGGAGGATGGGTATGAAGGTGATGCGTGAATCAAAGGTGTAAAGTCGAGCTCCCTATCCAAGGTCTCGCGGCGCTATGATATACTCTTCAGTGTCGGGTCTTTCTCGGGTTGCGGGAAAAGGGTTCTGGTCAAAACACAGGTTTTGACCAAGGACCAAACCGTGAACCTTAAACGCTCGCAGAGGGACTTCAATGTAAATTTGTTAAACATGTCTGAGGTCAAAATGTGATTTTCAAAACAACTGGGTACTTCTATGTAATTTTTATCGACCTTTTCCCATTGATTTCCAATTTTCAGAAATAGTTGGGGCCTTTCTTTTAATTGTCCCTAGACCTCAAAACAATAATGTTGACCTTCAAAAATCTCCATTTTCCTTTTAAACACCTACATTACAAGATTAAACACAATGTAGCATCAAAAGTTCAAGAATCATTTGCATAAATAATTAACAAATTATGATCATTTTGTCCCTAATTTCACTTAATTCAATACAAATGTCCCTAACTCAAATTAGTGCTTAATCATGCAATAATGTCTAAGAAAATGCATTAAAAATCTCAATTTAAATATAAAAAATCATATAAAAATATAGTTCGATCAAAAGAGCATGTTGATGGTGACTTTGCAAGACGGGAGGGTGAGGCTTGGAGACTAGAGAGGGCGATTGAATAAGGTTAGAAGCAATGAATGGAAAGGCCAAAAGACAGTGTTTGTGTCGGCTAGGGTTCATGAAAATGAAGGAGAGGAGCTGAGGAGGGAAGGATAACATTATAGATAGATATTTAGCAAAATTTTTTTTTTAAAAAAAAAAAAAATTGGCTAAACCGCTTTAAGTTGGGCCCATATGGGTTCGGGCCATAAAGACTCGCATGAAAACGATCCCTATTTTTCACAACCCAACCTGCTAATTTTTTCGAGTTGGGCAGGCTCAGCCCATGGGTTAATCATGTATTACAAGCTCTAAACTAGTAAGAAACCGTCAAAATTATGTTACACTCACCCCAATCCTCTTTATAATTAAGAGCCGATAACCGAATTACGCAATTTAAGAAATTAGTTAAAATTAGTTAAAAACAATAATGATCTCTTGAAATAGACATTTTTTTTCAACTATACCCTTATTTATAAAGGTGCGAGTAAGAGAGAGAAATAGAGTAAAGATAAGTATCACCAATATTTAATTAATGCAATATATATTTAATAAGAGGCACAAATAGAAAAAACTCATTAAATGTTGAGGTAACTCCTATCATATTCTTACAAAAAGGATTAAGACACTTTAAATTTCAGGCTCTTATAACAATGACCGGAGGAAGTAGCATTGTTCATTTGTGCTCATTCCATTTGGAAGCTGCTTAAGCGAAGTCATTGTAAATGGGACCATGAAAAGTCACTATATCCTATTCTTAATCACGAAATTTACATGATTTTTTATTTTTTTTTCAAGCCACATCTACAATAAAAGTTTACAAGTTCTCTGAAATTATTAGTGAACTGACCAAAAGCTGGAACATCAGTTTTTCAATTATCTCATTTCCTGGTCTTCCTTCAAATTAGCATAAAATATGAATAGAGAATTTGTGATATTTGTAAGATTTTCACCAAGAAATTCTAAACTATCTTTTGAAACATTTATGAGGCATTCGTGGAGCGTTAATTCTCGAAGCAATACTTCAAGGAGAAGGCAGATTGAAGTAGTAAGCGACAAACTGACCGTTTAATTCGATTTTAATTATACATATTAATTTTTCATTTAACTTAATTTCATCAGATTTTGAATTAGGTCTCTCTTCCACGCTCCTCCCAAAAAGTATCACACCAGTTCTTACGTCCTTGTGCCTTCACCCCTCAGACCCTTTCCTTTCACAACGGAGAAGACATCTTTAGGTCCATCGACTCTAACTTCTTCAATATAGGTTAATGAGAATAGTGATAAAGCATTATTATTATAAATTTTACCTCACATTATAAGATTTTAATGATAATTCAATTTGAGCTTAAATGATTTTTTTTAACATTATTTAATTAATGGACTATTTCAGAGAATTTTTATATTAAAAAAAATAAAATTTTGGGTAAAAATATGAATATTTGATAGTTTCCGATATTTGGCTAAATATTTAAATTTCCTACTCTTTTACTTAATTCTCATTTTTTTTAAGTTAACTTTTGGAGAGTTTGATTTAGAATTTGCAATTGATATTTGGAGGAAATGTTTAATTTAAATTGCATTGCAATATTTTTATCTCTTCTCCGATTCGCACTTTATTATTAAACTCTATTTCGCATTTCCTTACCTTATTTTTGTGCATTTCCAACATGTATTAATTTTATTTAAATACAACCTATATTAATATACACACACTTAATTTTTGTAGGTCATGAAAGATCAAATCATAAAATTCTATGTGTGTGTGTAGTGTTTATCTCTCTTCCCTCAAGTGTTTAAGGTTTTAAGCCTCTTAATACCTCCTTAATTTTCTTCCTTTCCTTGACCTAATTTTTTTACCTAAAATGGTAATTTTTACCTAAAATGCCGATTATGATGTCAAATCACTAATGAAAGTGATATTACTCTTATAGGACATCGAAACTCGATCTCGCCGCCGTTACGCCGCCGACGTGTGCATTGTTTCACGTTTTCCCGTAAAAGTATGTTTTTCCGACAGAAGTACCTAACGTCGTCAACGAAGGTACGTTCGCGTACTGTAACACTAATCTAGTGCTGCTCATATACATATATGTGATAGATACATTCACGGATAGAGATTCTGTTAGGAGTCACCGAGATACATTCACGGTTAGAGACTCGTTCGTGGTTACCGATTATACATACGTTTCACGCGGGTTATAGACTTAATGATACCGTTAGAGTTTTCCTAGCGCTGAGGACACGACCGATCATCGTGGCACCGGTTTTTGTGCGAGCTATTATTGTGTAGGACTTATACGTATCGCTTTAAACGCTTATGTTCGTCGTGTCACAATCATGCTCTGTTACACTATGGTTCATGTTTTGTTATGATCAGTTACTCTTTCGCTCCATTGCTCTACTCTGATTGGAAAAAAAAAAAATTCGGCTTTAGAAAATGGGATGTTACATAATACCTCCTTAATTTTCTTCCTTTCCTTGACTTAGGTGGATTTACTCATGAATCAGCTAGCAAAGAATAGTATCACATGCTCTTCTAGTAATTTGTCAGCATGAAAAGTAATGTCCACGTGACTAGTGCCACATCATAATCTGTCAACTTTACACTTACAGGGTTTGCAGCAATTGTTAAGAGAGTCAGAATAGAAGTAATAGATTTAACATAACAAATTATAGGTATTCAATAAAAAATAATATATATATATATATATATATATATATATATATATATATATATATATATATATATATATAAAACAAACTCAATATCCGATAAAACTAAAGGGATTGACAAATTAATTTTCTCTTAAAAAATAATACGAGTACTTGTGATGAATACCTTAAATCATAATTATTTGAACATCAAAATTCTATTATTTTTTCTTAATATTTACATATGAAATAATTATGGTTCAATAATTGACCGTAAGTCCGTAACAAGTTTCGAAAGGACGGGTATACATTCCGTCCCACAAAAAAAAAAAAAAAAAAAAAAAAAAAAAACAGCATTCGTTTATTTGGTAGGTCTCTAGCTGACCAACAACAAGATAAACGTTACTGAAACAAAAAATAAAATAAAATAAAGAGAAACATTATTGGACTGTAGTGGGATTCCACATAAATAATTGAGCTAAGATTCCAAAATTGGTAAGGCAAGAATCTGATGATGACACCATCATCTCATGTAAGAAGAATATGGATTTGTATCCTCTCATGAAGTTTATCCCACTTGAAACGGGTGTGGTACGATCCATGACCCGAGTTTAAACTTTAAGACCCAACTCCAGAGGCTATATAAACACACACAAACTCTTGCTCATACAAGCCAAGCAAAAGAAATAAAGAAAAAGAAAACTCACAGAAAAGCAGAGAGGGAAAGCAAAATCAGGTAAAATGACAGTGTTCCAACCAAAACATGTAGGGATCCGACAAACACAAAACTCTCCCGAAGTCCGCACTAAAGACCAAGTGATGAATATGTTGAAGGAGGCAGACGTTAACGAAGACGGAAGTCTAACAATGGAGGAGCTTGAGAAAGTACTAGCGAAGATGGGATCAAACTGGGCAAAGTACAGAGCCTGGCGTTGCATGAAAAATGCCGACAAGGACCGCAACGGAAAAATCGACCTCTCCACCGAAATGAACTCCCTCATTTCTTACGTTATGAATTGGTACGAAGGTAAACTCTAAAGTGTGTAACTCATTCATATGGCGCGTTTTAGCTGAAGCTGAACACCAGATGGCGAACACACACACACTACTTTCCTATATAGATATATATGTAATGATATCTCCTTTTTTTCTGTAACAACTCTTAGTAGTTTCATGTATGAGCCATTATTTAGCTCAGATGGTAATAATAGGGTGGGATGACGTGAATAGATGTTCAGTGTTCATACCCTGTGACGTATTGTAACAAGAAAAAGAAGAAAAGAAAATCATATAGTTATAGTTTTGTGGTATGTTTCCTTTCTTAACATCTTCCTCTCTTGGATCGGTAATTCTTTGTTTTTCATAGCTTTTCAAATACTCAATGGCTTTTCTTTATTAATTTTTTACAACAAAAAATAAACATCATGTACGCTTTCTCATGTGTGATAAATTCAAGAAATGAATTATACTATTACTAATTATGACTTAAAAGTCATAATCTTCCTTGGAGAATTTATATCATATTTTGATATTGATTCGATTGCTTAAATGTAGAAATTGGATTTTGTCTTAAATATTAACCTTTGTCGATATTCTTATTTGCTTAATTTAAATTGTCTAGTTTCAAAAGGCTTCGTCTCATGCATGGTTGGAGGAAAATATATTGGTATGATGGATAAATACAAGAATTGATTATTAGGATTTAGGCATATGGATTCATTAAACAAATATTTATAAATAATGGTATTGTAACTGGGTGTGTTGGTTTGTCTCCATAATTTAAGTTCTTAATTGATTGGCCACTAAATAGTTGTTTTGTTCATTGGAGTGAAGCTTTAGAAAACTAGTTTGGGGCGAAGAACTAGGATTAAATCATATATATATATATATATATATATATATATATATATATATATATATATATATTAGACAGAAACACACACACCTGTTAACATTACATAGCCACGGCACCTTAGGAGTTCGGCTTAAAAATTGTATTTTGTTAATTGCAAAGGAGATTGAGCAAATAATTAAACTGAACAATTGTTCCTGAGCACCCCCCCCCCAACAAAAAAAAAAAAAAAAAAACTTTTTCTGAGTACTTTTGAACCCTTGACTGTTGACTCGTGTATCTCTACTTTAGTCATAAAACTATATATATCTACCTAACTACTTTTTTGTGGGATGGATTCTTTCTTATCACTTTGCTTTAGTCAAGACCCGCCACTTTTGCGGGTACCGGACAACAAAGATTTAATATGGAGGAGAAATTCACTACAAAAAAAACGACAATTAGTAGCGGTTAAAATGACCTATTTGTAACGGTTTTTGACGTGACAAACGACATTTGTAGCGGTTAGAGGAACCGCGACAAAATCGCCTGTGGCAAGCCGATTTGTAACGGTTAAAAAAAACCGATACTACATACACATAAACCGCTACAACCTCTGTTGCGGTTCAAGAAAACCGTCACTAAATCAGTGAGGCTGACGTGTGTTTCGAGACATTAGTCACGGTCCGTAACCGTTACAAATCATCTTGTAGCGGTTCCAAGAACGGTTTCATAACCGCTACAAAATAATGTGTTGATAATTTTGCCACCATAAATTTTTATTATTTTGAATATTTGTCGCGGTTACTAACCGCTACAAACATTCCCGCCATTTTTCGCCAAAAAAAATTTGCCGCCATCTGAATATTTGTAGCGGTTTACAACCGCTACAAATAGTCCCGCCACATGTGCTTTTGAATATTTGTAGCGGTTGCAAACCGCTACTATAAACGCTACAATTTTATTTGAAATTGTGTAGCGGTTATTGCAACCGCTACAAATTCATTACGGTTTAAAAAAATTCATAACGCCATTTTATTTGAAATGTTGTAGCGGTTATTGCAACCGCTACAAATTCATTACGGTTTAAAAAAAATTATTATTTATCGGCGTAATTCAGTAATTATTATTAATATATCTTTTTAACAAAAATAAAAGGTAGTAAATTATGAAATTTAAATATATAAGGTGCATGTATAGAAACAAAATAATAAGATTATGTAAGTAGAATAAGTGCTAAGAAATGAGGTGGTTAAAACAATACTGAATATTTAAAAATTATATGTACAAATCAATTGAATAATGTATATGAAACAATAGGGAAAGTTGAAAGATATATCTCGTTCAACTGCAAAATAACAAAGTTTAATTAGTATCAGAACTATAAATTAGTATGAGAAACATTAGAATTGATCTAGTTACACGGTACTTACCCCGTTCAAACTCACAATGTTCTGAAACGTAAAAATATTTGAGATGACTGAGAGAAAACGTGGGTAGAAAAGAAGTTGAGGCGTATTAAATGAGGTTGGGTGGGGGTATTTATGGTGGGGTCTGCGTATCATTTTGTAGCGGTTGGTGTCTCACTTTTCTGTAGCGGTTGTTATATTTAGTAGCGGTTTTGAGGGTTTTGTAGCGGTTATTGTAGCGGTTGAGTTTGTCGCGGTTTTAGGGTTTGTAGCGGTTATATAACCGCTACAAAGTAATTTCTGAGTTCTTTTTTTTGAAAAAAAAAAACTTAAAGGGTTTTTTTTTCCTGATTAATTTCGGAGTTTTTTTAAGTGTTTGTAGCGGTTATATAACCGCTACAAAGTAATTTCTGAGGTTTTTTTAAAAAAACTTAATATTAAAAAGATTTCATATTACAAAGATAGGCATTAAGTTTTCCTCTCAATCTTCTTCGACATCCCTACAAAGAAAGTTTACATAAAATGTTACGCGTGAGTTGAATACGTTTGAACACAATATAATTAAAACTTTAGTTAAATGTTTCAATTTCATAAAGCGTAAATTTAAAAACGTACCGAACTATAGGTAAATTGTCATCGCCGTCTGGGATGAAGTCTTCGAAGTTGGCGGGCTGCAACGGCTCACAATCGTAGGCGACCTTATCACCATCGCCCATATCGTAAAGGTCCCGAGGCTTTAAGTGAACCACCATATTCCAATCCTTGTGCCTCTCATCGACGACATAATAAACCTGATGGGCCTCTGAGGCAAGAATATACGGCTCGTCATCTTCAGATTGACCACTGTGTATAGGCCGGAGAAATTCACCGATGTGATGCCTAAGTCGTCTGTCGTGAGTCCCCGGACGTTGTGGTATTCGCCCACAAACACTTGAACAACGTCACGGTGAATAGGCCGTGTAACTTATCCCGACCACATCAAGCGGCTTTCCATAATACGGACGTCACCGAACCGCATGTTTCCGTCACCGCTGCTCGCATAACTCCTCGTCCCAAACGTGCCATATACACCAGAGTTTTGGGTCAGCAATCCCTGATCTCGTGCGACGGTGCAAAACTTAAAACCATTGGCATTGTATGCCGTGAATCTTAGGGCGTGGTCAAGCGGGCCTACTGCGAGAGCTCTGAATTCTGGTGAGTGCGGGTTGTGGTCGTTCATTATTCTCCTCCTAAACCAACTCGGGAATTCTCTCGTGAACCTTTCTATCAATTTCGGAGGATGTCCGTGTACGAATCCTCGTTCACGCTTCACATAACTCCCGAATTCCCTGCAATTGAACATGCAATGAAATGTGAGTATGTATAAAATGTAAGGAAATATATAGGATACGATATATATATATTTGTATGAAATCCTTACCGAAGGTACGGTTCAACTTTGGTGCAGTTAATCAAGACATGTCTATGTGCTTGGAACTTCTCAAGTGCCGTGAGTTTGAATTTCTCACTCCCGCCAACTGGTTTACCAACACGAGGGATTAACAACTCGTTGTCTCGGCTCCGGCTCAGCTCGGGACAATCGTCTACACGAGGCGGTCGGTTGAATGACGTTTCAATGTCATCGAAGTACTGGAACAAAAATACAAGACCTCATCCCCGATATAACCTTTCGCTATTGAACCTTCAGCCACGCCTTATTCCTCACGTAAGATTTAAGTTTCCCAAGAAACCTATAAAGTAGAACCATAAAAATAATAGCCGGATCAATGGTTAAACGTGCGACTAGGGAGTAATGGTAAAGTAATTATTTTTCAACAAGTACCTCTCAACGGGATACATCCATCGGTATCGAACCGGGCCAGCAAGCTTTGTTTCGTGAACAAGGTGTACTTGTCAGTGAACCATGACCGTGAAAAATGACGGAGGAAAGATCATCTCCAAATGACACAGCGTAAGAATGATTTTCTCCTGCACTGGTCGAGCTCCTCCACTATCAAAACCTTCGAACACGGCTTCCGAAAGAAAGTACAAAGCTCGACCAAAACGAGAGACACGTCGAGAGGCAGCGTATTTTTCATAGCCAGCGGAAGTAACTGTTGCATAAGCACATGTGAGTCATGACTCTTCAGCCCTGTAACCTTTTGAGCCCGCAAGTCAATACATCGTGATATGTTGCTTGAATACCTGTCAGGAACTTTTATTTTCTTCAAGGTAGCGAGAAAGATTTCCTTATTCGGTTTTGTCAGGGTGAACCTTGCCGGTTGAAATCTGTCATGCTCATCCGGCCACGCGTCTCCACGAACGCCCATCTCCCGTAGATCTTTCCTGGCCTGCAGATGATCTTTGGACTTGCTCGGTTCGTTGAGAATCGTGTACAACACATTGTCGCACACATTCTTTTCAATGTGCATGACATCCAGACTGTGTCGGAGCAAATTATCTTTCCAATACGGAAGAGCGAAGAAGACGCTCACCTTTCGCCATTGTTGGGGCGTAGAACCTGAAGCCCTGGCAGTCTTTGTTCTGGCCCTTGCCGGATCGTTCTTTTTCCCAAACTCAACATCAACATCCCGAAGCTGCTCTATGATTTCTTCACCGATAAATTCCGAGGGGTCCTCTTTTTCCTGTTGCCCATTAAAACGATTGCGTTGCAACCTAAACTGTGCGTACCATCGAGAAACCTCCGATGACCCATGAAGCACCACTTACGACCGTGGGGAAGGCGCACCGAGTCGAGTCAAAATTGCAGGCCGGGCACGCAAGGCCGGTATGCACATTCCACCCGATAATGTCTCGAGGCCGGGAAAGTCGCTTATCGTCCAAATCAAGGCCGCACGCAAGTTGAAAAGTGTCTTCTCGTGCGCGTCGTACGTCTCCACACCTACATTCCACAACTCCACCAACTCCTTGATCAGCGGTGGAGATACACATCGATGTCATTTCCGGTGCCTTTTTCCCTGGAATGATCATGGACATAATGAAGGAGCTTTGTTTCATGCACATCCACGGGGCAAGTTGTAGGGTATCAACATAAGCGGCCATATACCGTAGCTTGTGCTAACATTCCCAAATGGATTAAAACCGTCGGTCGCCAAAGCAAGACGGACATTTCTAGGGTCCGCCGCGAAATCTGGAAAGACTGAGTCGAACGCTTTCCACGCTTCAAAGATCACGTGGATGCCCGAGTTTACCATCTTCATTCTTATCATCTTCATGCCACCTCATATGCCGATGTCTTAGACGACATAAACAATCTTTGCAGGCGAGGTTTTAAAGGAAAGTACCTTAGAATCTTCGCAGGTTTCTTCTTCTGCTTCTTCCCTTTCCGAACAGTCTTGAACCTCGAAGTGTGACACTTCTTACAAGTCTCCCTCCGATCGTCCTCTCCCCAATAAAGCATACAGTCGTTTGGGCAGGCATCTATTTTTTCGTAGTTCAAGCCTAATCGTTGATTATCTTCTTCGCCTCGTAGAAGGATGAGGGAATGTCCGCGTGCGGGAAAGCATCTCGAAGTAATTCCAGAACATCGACATTGCCTTATCAGTGATCCCACACATGCACTTGATATGGTACAATTTGATAAGAAAAGATAACTTTGAGTATTTCGACAACCTTGATACAAAGGACGATCGCTCTCATCCATGAGGCTGAAAAATTCCCGAGCTGCATCGTTCTGAAGAAAACAGGTCCGGACCCCGCACCTCTGCTGTGAAGTTGTCGTCTTGAACACCAAAAGCATCACGGACAGCTTCATTAACCGGATCATCTTGATGTACTTGATTTCCTACTTGTGAGGTTCGAGGAAGATGGAGCCCATATCCCATACCACGTTGCTCCAGAATCTCGTGTTTGCCACTTCTTAAACTTACATCGCACACAAGGACACACGATCTTCCCATCAATGCATGCGTGAGAGAAGGCGAAATCTAAGAAAGTGTTCAATCCCGCTAAATATACGGGAGAACTACGCGGTGCTTGATCCATGACTTATCCATATGTAACAAACAAATCTAGGATAGAAGATAAATGTGGATACAATGTTTAATTACATTCAACGCAGAACTTGGGATCTTTAAACATGCATCGAATGTTTTGTAGCGGTTACATAACCGCTACAACAACCGTTGCAATTATAACGAACAATTTTGTAACGGTTATAAAACCGCGACTACAACCGCTACTGAGTACAATTTGTCGCGGTTATCTTCATCACAACCGCTACAAAATGATGCCCGTTGAATCTTGTAGCGGTTATCCAACCGCGACAAAATAGGGCGCCCTTTTTCAAATTTCAAATTTGTTGCGGTTTCCTCATTCGAACCGCTACAAAATTTAATTTAATTTTTAGTGTTTTGAAATAAAATTTTAGGAAATTATTTTGGATTATAATTAAAATATATAACTAAAGCACACGTTAAACAAGGATTAAAATTTTGTATTAAAAGTTTTAGGGTTTTCGATTAAAATTTAGTTAAATGAGTTATAGGTTTTGAAATAACGTATCAAATTTAACGGTAACAAATATATAACTAAAGCACATCTTAAACAAACCAAATATTTAAACCAAATTAAACTAATATCCAAGCGTACAGAATAGTGAAGTTTTCAAAATAAAAACTAACTATCAGGAACATGATCATCAAGTCCTGTCCTAGGGGGGTCTGTCTCAGGGGGGGTTGGTACACGTGGGGGGGATTCCTCAAAGATGAACGGAGGGGGAGGCTCGGGATCCGAAACCGCTGGTCGGGTAATAGTCGCGCGGGGCCCCGAAACAGCAGTCCAGTTCTCCACATGATGATCGTACCAACGGGCGATGCCCTCCTGCCTGCGCCTATTCCTGGCCTCCTCGTTGGCCCTCCCGCGCATCTCTCGGCCTCCTCGTCGGCCCTCCGTGCAGCCTCATGTGCAGCAACCTGCTCGGCGACCTTCTCGGCAATGATCTCATCAAAAGCCTCCGGTGGTGGCCTTCTCGAGCCTGGAGGGTCCGGTGGACGCAGAGGAGGAGCCATGCTTCGGTACACCATGCTAGGCACCGGCGCCAAGGCCCATGCCCCTAACACGGCCGGGATGCTCGACCGGGCCCACTGCAGCTTTCGGTGGGCAAGAGGATTCACTGCACCTCGTGACTCGGGTCCGCGACGCTTGTAACTCTGCCTCGGTCTTCTCAATCCGGGCCTGACCCACAGCGTTCATGAACAATCATTAATAAAATAATTGACGATCAATTTTAATATACAACATTCATTATATTTTTCAATGTTTTTGTAACTTACTATTATCTCCTCTCGCCGCCGAGAGGTCGGCGTCCCATCACGGTGTCTATGGGTGCGTGTCCACAACTTCCCATAGTTCGTTTGTGTGTTCTCCTCCCGAGCCTTCTTTTCTTTGAAAGAATTAAAACAATATGTACTTTGTTATTGGAAAAACAAAACAATCGGTATGTTAAATAATAACATACCATCTCACCGTAGGTCACAAGAAACGTCTTGGTCCCCGCCGTGTGATGGACCCTCTGTCGTGCCCCGCTTCTTGTGTTTCTCGCGACAAAGCCCGATCGGAGGAGGAAACAAAACTTAATTTAAACTAAATTTAAATTATCACTTAAGTGAAACTATTAATTAATTTAAACCATATGTAATTAAATTATAATTAATTTAATAAAATGTACCCGCCCGTCGGCACCTCTCCTATATTGAACGAAAGCCGCCCACCGATCCGGGTCCACGCCGTGCGGGACTCTCTCGATCACTGCTGCAGAGGAATAGTGCCATCTCCATTCATCGATTGTAGAGACGATTCCTCCGACTCTTCCACCCTTCCCCACCTTCATCATAACGTACCTTTTGTGTTGTTCGCGAAGTTTAAACTTTTTCTGTATCATAAATTCATTATTAAAAATTAATAAATAAAGAAATAAATAAGGAAAGAAATAAACTAAAACTTATAACTATTAACATGTAAAATGTAATGAAACAATATTGACTACCGCGAACTCCGCTAAACGCCTTGTTCTTTGTGTCCTTCGTCACACTCTTCCAATCCTTAAAAAATCGGGAACCATGCCCAATTGCCGCCAAATTCGGACAAAAACGGTTCATCGGTGACCACCGGTGCCGATCGCCTGGTGCGTGAGCTCGTTCCACGGGACTACGACCCGATACCGGACATCTCCCGGTCGTGCGAGTGAGAGTGGAAACATCCGGCGTCCCTACTGCGATGTTCCCATGTTTATCTGCAATATTAGAAAAATTGAATTAAACCTACAAAATTTAAATTAATTTCTCCAAAAAACCAATTAGATATACCTTCGACATCCACCGTAAATCATTTGAACGCGAAGACGCCGGTCGGGGTTCCCGTGGTCCCGCCGGGTTTCTGGTCCATGAACCGCTCCACCTCCACTAGGGGAATGTTGATATGGATCTCCGCATTCTCGTCGTCTAAGTCGTTCAACGACAAACTTGCTTCTTGATCTCCCCCTACGGTCCCCACATTTGGAATTTCTTCATCGGCGAAGAGATTGGCAAACTCGTTCGGCTCCTGAGATGGCGGTGGTATATGTTGGGCCCCACGCCTCTCGTCGGCCTCCGCCCTACTACTACCCCCTTAAACCGGTTTTGAAAGGGACACTGCTTTTCCCTTTCCCTTCTCTCCTCCAGAAACCATGATGTTGAAAGGTAGAAGTTTAAAAGTAAAAGTTTAAAGATAGGGTGAAAGGTAAAAACGGTGAAAACTCAAACCGTTGGAAGTGTGACTTTGAAAATGAGGATTTACTGTTTAAAAACCGAACATTTTGTAGCGGTTAACCTAATAAACCGTTACAAAATTTGAAATTTTGTAACGGTTCATCCATCACCGCCACATAAACCGCTACAAAATATCTCGATTAAAATTCTGTAGCGGTTGTGTAATAACCGCTACAAAAACCGCTACAAAATAGTCGACCCTTGAAATTCGTAGCGGTTACATAGAAACCGCTACAATATGACCACATTTTGTCGCGGTTTTTGTTGTGAACCGCTACATTTCTTTTCTTTAATTTTTTAAAACTGTCCACGTAATAAATTACACATAATGAAGTAACCAAGAATAGTCCAACATGTCCGTGGGGATTGGGACTCAATGTAGCCGCCGATCTCCCACGAAAAGCGGGTGAGTCATTTTCATCGAGATATTTTCGTGAGACAAAGGTGGCTACAATGGAACCCAATCTCTAGTCGCTGTTGGACTCTTCTCGAAGAGTAGAAGTATTCACGCCAAAGAAATGAGCAAACCTTGGCTTGTGGTGAACGAATTGCCTCGCAAGGATGAGAGAGGCAAATATCCGCACCCTCATCACCCGAGATAAGAGATCGAGCTACGATATCTCGCATTCCTTGGACGACCAAGCGAGATAGTTCATTCAGTTACAAGTCGAAGATTTAGTAATTCCTTTAGTAGTTATAGTTGATGTACGGTATTTATAGTGTGAAAATTTGTAGCGGTTCCCCTCGAAACCGCTACAAAATATAGATTTTGACGCGGTGTTGCGGTTTGTTTTGAGTGAACCGCTACAAAGGTAGCCGAGGTCCATACCGTCATGGCTTCCGTTACTATTTAGTGGCGGTTATGGGATAAAACCGTTACAATTTGTTGTTTTGTAACGGTTTTTTTTAACCGCGACAATTTAACCGCGACAAAATAGGTTTTTTTTTGTAGTGATTAGATTTCACAAAAAAATACTCCAACTTTCCTAACGGTTAGAGAAGCAAGTTACATAGTATAGAATCAATCCATGTAATTCCTTATTTGATAGTATTTTAGGGAAAATTACGTGCAGGTCCCAAGGACCAGAACTAAATACAATTAGATCCCTTTAAATCACTAAATTACACAGAAGTCCCTAGAAACTTTTTTGATATTATTTATATTAACAACAGGAAATGTCATATTTACAACAGAAAGTGTCATATTTATAACAACATTTAAGCACCTGACCATTTATAACAGAAAAAACCATATTTACAACAGAAAGTGTCATATTTATAACAAAAACCCACATTTCCACTTTAATTATGAAACAGATTTTTAAGGTCTTTTTTATTACACGTTTCGTTTACCACATGCCCACCATTTCCTATCTCTAACATTATGAAGAATATTTAAAGCATGAATTGAAGTTTTCATTGACGACTACTTTTCTTTCTTTGTCCTATATATTCTAATTCTACACCACAAAAGAATTCGTGTCTTCAGTGCCTATTTTTGTAATCTGGCTAGTTAGTTAGTCACAAGAGAATATCACCCCAAGAAAGGGACTATTTTGTAGTGGTTAAATATATTGGGGGGGGGGGGTATTGCAGCGGTTTGACAGCTACAAATATGCGTATGACAACTCTCCAAGTTTAGTATATTTAAATTTAAAGCATATTTGAAGAGTTATCTATATAATTTTAAAATATTTCTATGAGATTTTGATAAGATATCAGTTTAGAGTATTATTTAAGGATTTCATTGTAAATATAATATTTTTAATACAATAAAATAGAAGTATTTAAGTTTAGGAGAAAAATAATAATAATTTCCATTTTCTGAAATTAAAAAACTTAAAAGAAGCGTTTTTTTTTTTATTTTGTTTTTTGTTTTTTATTTTAATCAGGAAATGACAGGGTTTGAGGGTGAACGATTATTATCAATTGGCTTTGAATTCTTTGATTAAGAAGAGGTAGTACGTCATCATATCGTTTTTGGAGCTAAGAATTGGAGACCTAAAAGGACACTATTCATCATCGTGAATGAAGGAGCAGCAGACTGGATACTGTTGTACAGTATATATATATAAAAAAAAAAGGAAAATTCATATATGAGCCCTTTTAACCCAAGACAACCCAAAAAAGGCTCTAACACTCTGACATTCCCAGAAAAGGCCCCAAGACCCTTTTTGACATTTGAATAATAAATAAAATGACAAAAACACCATCAGTTTTAGTTTCACTTTCCTCTCTCCTCATTTTTTGACATCTAAATATCAATATTCTCTCTCTTCTCTTGCTCTGTTTTCCGACAATGGAGGAGGAATCTGTTTTTCGGCGAAGGATAAAGAAGTAAAAGAGTGAAAGGAAGAAATATATCTGCTTATTCCTTCATCCAACGTCCAAGGGGGTTGTTTCATTGTTAATGACCATGCTACTTCGTTTTTAATCATTATAGGGTTGGGTTAGTAAAATCTTGCTCTGTTTTTAGGCATGGAAACAGAGGAAAAGGTCTATATTTGAGTGAGAATGGTTGAAAGTGATCAAGGAATGAAGGCTGAAAAAATGCTGAAATTTGATAGTTGTTAATACCTACAGTTTTAGTTGTTAATACCTTCAGTTTTAGTTGTTAATATGGCTGTTTAACTTGTTAATACGAGATGAAAGTGAAAACGCTTTAGAGTAAGTTGCTCTGTTTTTTCGGCATCGAAACAGAGGGAGGTTTGTTTGTTAGTGGGAATGATTGAATGTGAAACGCTGATATGAGATAGTTGTTAAAGGGGGCTGATATAGTTGTTAATGGGGGCTGGTGTAGTTGTTAACGTGAGCTGGTGTACTTTTGACGACTGTTTTTCAAAAAAAGTCGTCAAAAGTACTAAGATGTCGTCAAAAGTACTCAACAGCCGTAAAAAACTTTTAGAAAATTGTTGTCAAAAACTTTTAACGACTTTTGAGTACTTTTGATGACTATTTTTCCAAAAACAGTCGTCAAAAAATTTTAACGACTGTTTTTTCAAAAAATAGTCGTAAAAAAATTTTAAAGACTGTTTTTTAAAAAATAGTCGTCAAAAGTAGTGTTTTTTGACGACTTTTTGTTTAAAAACAGTCGTCAAAAGTACACCAGTTCCCGTTAACAACTACACCAGCCCCCATTAATAACTATATTAGCCCCCATTAACAACTATATCAACCCCCTTTAACAACTATCTCATATCAGCGTTTCACATTCAATCATTCTCACTAACAAACAAATTTCCCTCTGTTTCCATGCCCAAAAAACAGAGCAACTTACTCTACAGCGTTTTCACTTTCATCTCGTATTAACAAGTTAAACAGTCATATTAACAACTAAAACTAAAGGTATTAACAACTAAAACTGTAGGTATTAATAACTATCAAATTTCAGCGTTTTCTCAGCCTTCATTCCTTGATCACTTTCAACCATTCCCACTTAAATACAGACTTTTTCCTCTATTTCCATGCCTAAAAACAGAGCAAGATTTTACTAACCCAACCCTATAATGATTAAAAACGAAGTAGCATGGTCATTAACAATGAAACAGCCCCCTTGGACGTTGGATGAAAGAATAAGCAGAGATATTTCTTCCTTTCACTCTTCTACTTCTTCCTCCTTCGCCGGAAAACAGATTCCTCCTCCATTGCCGGAAAACAGAGCAAGAGAAGAGAGAGAATATTAATATTCAGATGTCAAAAACTGAGGAGAGAGGAAAGAGGAAAGTGAAACTAAAACTGAGGGTGTTTTTGTCATTTTATTTAATATTCAAATGTCAAAAAGGGCCCTGGGGCATTTTTTAGGTTTTTTTGGGTTAAAAGGGCCCATATATGGATTTTCCCAAAAAAAAAATGATTCTCTTTTTGGTAAGTTAAAATTTGAATACCTCCCTGATAATTATTTAGTTCAAATCACATCTCTACGGGCTGGTCAAGTTTATTGGAGGGTAGAGATTTGCTCATAAAGAAGCTCTTCTGGAAAGTTGGTAATGGGAGGTCGATTTCTGTTTGGAACGACTCTTGGGTGCAAAGTTTGAACGGTGCAAAGCTCCATAGATTGGAGGATGCCGGGGAGGAGGACAGATGCAAAGTAGCGTCTCTTATTGTAAATGGTTGCTGGGAGCTTGAGTCTATCCACTCAAAGATCTCACCGTTGGAAAGGGAGTTAATATTAAAAACTCCAATTTCTGCAAGAGGGGAGGCTGACCGTGTGATTTGGTTAGCCAACAGTGATGGTGTATACACAGTTAAATCTGGCTATGTGGTTGCTAAGAGCTGCTGTGAGACTGTGCTTCCTAAGGACCCAGGTACGTCTTTTACAGTCCCTAAAACGGTTTGGAAGGACATTTGGAGGGTAATAGTCCCTCCAAAAATCCAACATTTCCTTTGGAGATTAGGAGTTGGTGCTATAGCAACTCAAGATGCTCTTTTTAAACGTAAATGTGATGTGAACCCTATCCGCCCTGTTTGTCTGATTGAAAATGAAACTATTGAACACCTACTTTTTTTGTGCCCATGGACGAAACATGTCTGGTTCGGCAGCCCCTTGGGTCTTAAGTTTAGCAAGTGGTCTATGGAGATGTGAGGAGTGGTTGAGTGATATGTTGCATGATAATCTGTTGCTGGATGATTATGGGAAGTCACTGTTTGCCACGACTTGCTGGTGGATTTGGAAAAAGCGCTGTAATTGGGTGTTTAGGGGGGAGGTCTTGAATGCAAAGGAAGTCATAAATATAATTGTTGGTCAGGTTGATGAGTTCTGGCGTTCAAAATCTCAACTGCCTGACAGGAATGTTAGGATGTATAGGACTGAACCAGTCAGAAATACAAGGTGGATTAGATCCCCTGCTGAATCTGTAAAAATCAATATTGATGGCTCATTTAATCTGACCACTGGGGTGGCAGGAATTGGATTGGTTGGTCGGAATAACGCTGGTTTTTTTGTGGGTGGCCTGGCTAAGGCTGTCGAGGCATCTTCCCCTTTTATGACTGAATGCCTGGCACTAAAGGAAGCCTTATTGCACAGGAATTTTTTTCCCAACTCAGCGGTTATCATAGAAACTGATTGTGAATGTCTATTCAGGGTGTGCAATAAAAGAAGCGGTGTAAGTAGTGAGTGGCAATGCTGGGATTTGCTTGAGGAAATTACTGGTTTGATAGTGTCATCGGTGGGTGTGTCTCTGTCCTTGGTTTCAAGACAGGGTAACAAGGTTGCAGATAAACTTGCAGCATTGGCAGCAAAGAAGATGATTCAACCTTCCTGGTTGAGCAACGCACCATCTCTATGCAGGTTCTTGGTGGATGACTCTAGGATGACTGGTGATGGTATATCTCTCAGGTGTGACTCACGGGATAAGGAAGGTATAGGTTGAATATTCAATCCTGGGCTCTGCTGCTAGTTTCTTTACTGCTTTCTCGTAGGTTTTTTTCCAGTATACTTGTTAGGATTTCCTTTGGTAAGTTGTGTGTTAGGTTGTAACTCTAGGTGTCTTCTTTAAGGTTTTTTGGCTTCGGCTATTAGCGTGTGTAAGTCTCTTGTTTGTGATTAATAAAATAGATTCTTTTGGCCAAAAAAAAAAAAAAAATCACATCTCTACAACTAAATTTTCCAATACCTCACTGGTAATTAACTAGTCCGTTCAAGTCACATCTACAATTAAATTTTACAACGACTCTGAAGACTGACCAAAAGCACGAGCATCAGTCTCTCAATAACTCTCTAATTGTTTTCAATTTTTTTTTTTTTCTAAAAGTACGAATAGAGAATTTATGATTTTTGTTATACTCTCACTAAGAAATTATAAACTATCGTTTGAAATTAAATAATTATGAGTCATTGTTAAGCATTAATGTTGAAACGACGATACCTCAAGGAGAAGGCAGGTTGTGATCTGCAAACTGACCGATTGATGCAATTTAATTTAATACTACATTAATGTATAATTTTAAAAAGAAAAAATGATCAAAAAATACCTCTAAAATTGCAAAATCCAAAACTAAGTTTGTTGGTGAGATTTGATTAGCAATTCACAACTCTTTTTTTTTTTTTTTTGAAATACTTGATTTGGGATTTTGCAATTTTAAATTATTTTTTTTACCCTTTTTCCTTTTAAAAACCATCAAATTTAGCTAATTTAGATTTATAAAAAAATAATTTTTCAATCCCTATAATTTTATCAAATTTTGGATCATAGGCCTCTCTTCAAGCTCCTTCCAAAAAGTATTCGTGTCAGTTCTTACCTCCTTATTCTAGCAATCGTTAACGGAGTAAGAGGAGCTAGCTATAACGACTAATGGAACTCCGGGTTCCAAAACAAAACGAAAATCTTCATTGTTTCTTGGTGTCACCGTGAACTCATAACTCATTGGATAGTAACACTCCATTATTGCATCTCATTGGATTCAAAAATTAAAGATTTTGAACTTTGATTCAGTGATGTTTTGGTGAAATTTGTACATATATTATCTTCCTTGATTTTCTCATCATTAAGCTAAAATGCCTGGAAAGCTGTCTCCTATTGCCTCTGAAAACAACGATGTTTTTTTTTTCTTATAATAAAAATTTTAGGAAAGTGATTGGGCTCACCCACAATCCAAGGGCAGAACGAAATCTCCCTTCTTCCTATGTGATACTGTAATACCCGGATATTTATTATCTGGAATATTATAAATAAAATGCATATTTCTGATAAGTGAAAATAATGTCTCCAGACTTGTGAAATTATAGTCTATTTTTCTAAGTTGATTTCTGTAGGAAATTAGTAAATTTAAGGGCCAAAGTGCCAAAATGACGAAAATGCCCCTAAGGGACATAAATAACTTAGGGAAATTATGAAAAATCCTAAAAAGCAGTAAAATGACCAAGTGAAGTAGGAGAATATATTTTCTCTAATTATGGTAATTTAATAGAATATGAACTCGGAGAAATTGTATAAGAATGTCCAAAAGGTAATAAAAGACCAAAATACCCTTACAAATTATAGAATAATGTAAGAGGCATGGAAATACTAAGGTTAATGCAAGAATATGAAGGTAATGAGGAATTGTAATTAAGAAAATTATCAAAAAGAGGTAAAAGAGTAATTAGGTAATATTGAGCTAATTACTTAAGCATAAGCAAAGGAAATTCAGTAATAATTATGGGAAGCTCAAAAATTAGTGGAAATTAGTTGAATATTAGTAAAAATATATTTACTAATTAATTGGAATTTTTTGTGAAAAATAGTTGAGTTTAGGTATTTTTAAGCCTAAATACAAAGAATTGACCAATTAGGTATTTTTGTGGAATTTTTGGAAAATTAAATAAGTAAATAATTAATTAATTAATTAATTAAAAAAATATAATATATATATATATTCAAAAGGGGGCTGCCGACATCTTTGTTGGTGAAAGAAGAAAAAAAATTAATATATATATATTTATCAAGTTGCATATTATTATATTAATATAATTAATTAAAGTAAAAGTGTGAATAGTAATGTATAAGTTAGGAAACGGACCTATCTAGAGATCTAGGAATGAGATTTCCAAAGTCAAGGTAGAATATTGATCGGTGGGTTTTTATCTTCCGTTAAACTCTTCGGAAGTTAATTAGAGCCGTTTGTGCATTTTCCTAATAAAACAAAATAGGGAAAAATGCATATAGACATATTTTTGGAAATGAAGAAAATAAATTCTAACTCAATATCTAGGAATGAGTTTAAATTTATATGGACATATTTGGAATCAGTGAATTATTTCCAAGAGATTGGTGATTTCAGAAATGCGTGTTAATTTTTGTGTGGATCCTTTAATGACGTGATGGATGCATGCGCACAAGGTCAAAATTATGCTTTCCTAGAGGAGTTTATTCTTCAGATGCAAAATTTTTTGTTATAGCCACCCAAGCATATCAACATCAAATGTCAGGGGAATAGCATTGGCTCTAATAAAAGGAAGCTTTCGTTTGAGTCATTTCAAAAGCCAAAGCGCGTGGCTGGTTTGTTAATCAACTCATTTTAATGCTTGCGATGGCTGGCTCCAGGGGGAAGCCAGAAATATCAAAGTTTATTGGTTCCTACAGACTGCGTGGTTCGTGGCCTTTGTGAAAATCATGGAGTCTCACAGAGCAATTCAATGGCATAGTACTTCTTGCCGATTCAGAGCAAACTCATGTCAATTTAAAGTGTTTTAGAAGCTATATCAATTTAAAGGTATGCTTTCCTATTATCCTTTTTATGGCTTTAGAGAAGTCGTCGCCAGAAAGCATTTATTCTTATCATACCTATCTTAGCTCTCGCATGGTAAGACCCATTTCATTTGCTATATATATTACATATATATAAATTAAAATGTCATATAGTGGGCTTGAATCATGTACATTGAAAAATATAAGCCGTGGCTTTAGATAAATCAGTGGACGACATATTGATTGAATTGAAATATGGTTGTGTACGGATTTGTACGTAAATTAAGACGGACCCGATTGTGTTAAATCTGGTTAAAATCCCAGCTCCGTGTAAAGTTTTTGAAGGTGGCCCCGGTTAACTGAATCTAGTTTAAATCTGGGCTCCGTGTAACGACGGCTACAACTACCAAATTTATAAACATGTAGGAATCTGAGGTACATAAACCCGTTTCCGAAAATCATGTCCAGTTTAAACATGTATGAATTCTGAGTAAACAAACTCATTTTCGAAAATCATGTCCAAGGATAAAAATGTATGAATTCTGAGTAAACAAACTCGTTTCGAAAATCATGTCCAAGATAAACATGTACGAATTCAGGGTAAAGAAACCCGTCTTCGAAAATCATGTCCAATTTAAACATGTAGAGGGCAGGGTAATCAAACATGTCTTCCAAAATCATGTACAAGCTAAACATGTAGGAATCCGAGGTACATAAACCCAGTTCCGAAAATCATGTTCAAATTAAACATGTAGAATTCAGGGTAAAGAAACCCGTTTTCGAAAATCATGTACAAATAAAACATGTAGGAATCCGAGGTACATAAACCCGGTTCCGAAAATCATGTCGAAGGAAAAACATGTAGGAATCTGAGGTACATAAACACGTTTCTGAAAATCATGTCCAGTCCAAACATGTATGAATTCTGAGTAAAGAAACTCGTTTTTGAAAATCATGACAAAGCCAAGCATGTAGGAATCTGAGGTACATAAACTCGTTTCCAAAAATCATCTCGAAGGAAAATGTGTATGAATTCAGGGTAAACAAACCCGTCCTCGAAAATCATGTCCAATTTAAACATGCGTGAATCCGAGGTGCACAAAACCGCTTTCATAAATCATGTCAAAGTCTATTTTATACGATCAAATCCGCGCTCCTTAATTGGATCCCGGATAGATTGTGGAGTCCATCCTTACGAAAGGGATGAAGGCGGACCCCGGCTTCACTGAATCTGTTTGAAATCTGGGCTCCGCAGAAATAAAGGTTAAAACGTACATCCTGGCAGCTCAGAGGCCTGAACTACCAGGCTGGGGGGAAATAGAGTGGATTACGAGTTGTTAGTGGAAAAGCATGGTAACAACAACCGAGGTTAGTGCAAATTCGACAAGCATCCGGAATCTCGGTGTTACAGTCTATGTAAAACCAAAATCTCGGTGTTATGAAGAACAATCCGGAATCTCGGTGATAGAGCATGTTAACCCAGAATCTCGGGGTTGCAGTTTATAAACCCGGAATCTCGGGGTCAGAGTTTACAAACCCGGAATCTCGGTGTTAAAGTAAATACACTCGAAATCTCGGTGTTAGAATAAATAACCCGGAATCTCGGAGTTAGAGTATCTAAACCGGAATCTCGGTGTTAGAACATATAAATCCGAGATCTCGGAGTTAAAGTATCCAAACCAGAAGTTTCGGTTTAAAGTATGTTAACCCGGAATCTCGGGGTTACAGTTTATAAACCTGGAGTCTCGATTCAAAGTATATAAACCTGGAGTCTCGATTCAAAGTATATAAATCCGGAATCTCGGGTCAACACGCATGGAATCCCAACAATGACGAACACCTGGCCCGGGTTGGAAAATAACACATCCTGGCAGCTCAGGAACCTGAACTACCAGGCTGGGGGGCAACAAAGTGGACAACGATTGGTTAAGTGGAAAAGTGTGTTATCAACAATCGCCATTAATGCAAACCAGAAAGTTTAATGCAAGCTCGGACAAGTATCCGAAATGAGCACGTTGAACGATTTGCACAAATAGTAAGTATTTTCCATTTATTGCGATTTGCTTACATGTTATTAAATGCAGGAATATAAACCAGAAAATTAGCCCGGGAAAAGTGCTACGAAAGCAAAGTCGGATTCAGGGATCTCAGAAAGTAGTCAATGAATCTCGGCAGCTCAGAGACCTGAACTACCGAGCTTGGGGGCAACTGTTATGGAATAAAATACTAGGCTCATCCAAGGTGTGGCCCAACAGGAGACATCTAATACACTTGGGCTTGGAGGCACAAGAGGCCCAACAAGTCCAAACCCTAACCCTAAGGTAGCCTCTATATATAGTTGGTTAACCTAAAGAGGTACACATCTTCTAAGCTCTCTCCTTTACGATTCAGCCACACAGAGCACACACCCCACCCCCTTTGGTGAAAGCCTTCATGTGTGCAAAGAGATCATGGATCCTCTCAGGTATCTCATCCATGGATACCTGGGGAGAGAGCTATTCGATCCTACATCAATATATCAGCCCACCTAGGACTAGACACTTATGTTCTACAACAGAACAATATAAAACATTCTACAACACCATTTTCTTTATATTTTTCTCAAAGGTTGCAATATATATATATATATCAGCAATATTAATTTATAACAAAGGACCTCCCCCTGTTTTAGTTTCATTTAGCAGAGCATTCCTAACTACATTATATACAAGAGCTGACATGGGAAAACTCATAGAACTAGATGGAGAAATGATCAAAGACTCACTTCAGTTAGTTTTCTCACTTTCACGTTCAGTCTTGCTGACTCCTTCGCTGCCTCTGCTTACAATACAAAGACACAGATAAACCACAAGATCGAAACTCTCTCACTCTCTCCTTCCTCGTCTCTCTCTCTCACTCACTCTCAACTCAGCTTTGGTTCTGTTAAGGCAAATAAGGATGAAGGGGAGTCATGGAGCTGGGGTTAATAATACTCTAAGGGTCCGATCTGAGATGCATAAAGAAAGCAGACCGAACGAGAAGAAGAATGACCAAGAGATATTCATTGTGGTGTTCGAGAGGTATGGGTCGCTGTGCATCTCTGGTCCTTCTGTGTTTTTCGTAACGTGCTGAAGTTCCTAGCGTGATTTACGCCAATCTGGATTATCCGTGATCTCCTTATGCTGTTTCGTGGGCTAATTTCCAAATTTGCCCCTTATTAAATAACTATTTACCAAAATACCCCTATCAGAAAACTATTTCCCAATTTGCCCCTGTCAGAAAACTATTTCCCAATCTGCCTCTGTTTAGTCGACTAAAAACATGGTTTAGTCGACTAAATCGCGGGGCCAAAATTTTTTTGGAGACCCCCGACATTTAGTCGACTAAAAAATCCATTTAGTCGACTAAATCATTA
Organism: Acacia pycnantha; assembly: GCA_025563575.1. Lineage (NCBI taxonomy): Eukaryota > Viridiplantae > Streptophyta > Magnoliopsida > Fabales > Fabaceae > Acacia > Acacia pycnantha. The sequence continues at coordinate 449,313 of JAMWYP010000291.1, forward strand.
AAAAATAAGGTTAAAACTTCAGAAGGCCATAACTTCTGGCTCGGGAGTCCGAATCAAGTGATTCTTTTTTTGATTCCACATAACTTTTTGAGATCTATGCACTGACATAAAAATTAACTTCCAGATTTAATGAAGAGAAAGGAGGAAAAATAAGTGATTCTTTATTGTGCAGGAGATACTAACAATTCATTAAATATAATCAAGTGATTCTTTATATATATATATATATATATATATATATATATATATATATATATATATATATGGGTTTATCGTTTGTCATGTCACTTGACATACGATTATGTCAAGTGAGCTCAAAACTACGTCGTTTTGGGAGTTAAGAAAATTAATGAAGGGTGTTTTTGTATTTTTGTTTTAGTATTTATTATATGAATTTTACTAAAAGATCCTTCATTAATTCCCTTGACCCAAAACTACGTTGTTTTGAGAGTTCATTAATTCCTCTAACCCCAAAACGACGTAGTTTTGGAGTGACTTGACATAACCTTATGTCAAGTGACATGACAAACGATAACCCCTATATATATATATATAGTTAGAAATTGAACTCCAATAAAGAATTTATTTATTCATCCGTGATTTATTCCTCTTAAATGAGGTATACTTATACAGATGAAAATTTAACAGCAACTAGCAATAAAGTAGGAAATAATCCTAAATCAATAACTACTAGCTAGGAAGTAGGAAATAACCCTAACAACTCTTGTGAATGTAAAATGAATTAAATAATTATAATGTTTGATTCTTTAGTTGAGTGATTATTTATATTAAGTACTACTATTAGCATAAGTATTAATTATAAAATGGACTTTAATGACCGCTTGGATTAATTTCAAAAATATTTTTATGAGATAAATATATGAGAGAAGTTTTATCTTATAAAATATCAAAGTGATTATTTTAAAAGGTTTAATACACCTCCTTAATGTAATTTAATTTAAATTTCATCCCATTTGTTACTGGTTTCTTATATATATTTTTTAAAACAATTTCTTACTTAAGATGTATAGATTGAAAGTGTATTGGGCATATTTTATTAACAAAAAATTTATCTCATCAACTTGACTCGCAAATATATGTGTTTCATCTCTTATTTATATACTTTTCAATTTTACAATGAATATTAATATCAATTCTGGTTATATATTATTTTATTTTATAACAATTCACAGTCTATTTGATTGGAGGGAAAAAATCAACATTCTATTCCAAGCATTAAACTTTCTTTCAATTCATCGTTTTGTTTTAGAAAAGGGAAAAGTAAAAATCATATAATGGTATTTTTTTCATAAATCAACTAAAAACCACACTTTAATTTATGAAAATTGGTTCAACTGATTTGTATTAGTTTATAAGATCGAGTCAATTTTCCATCATGAACCATAAAATTAATGAAGAGTCCTGTTGCCTTTTATTTCTAACTAATTATTATATTTGAAAGATATCATTTCAATGTTTCATGTATAGGGTCACACAGACAAGATTCTTTAATATATATATATATATATATATATAGAAAAGAAAATTGTTATTTTAATTATTTATATTTCAAAGTTTAAATTTTGAATTATTGTTATTTTCATTCTTTTAGGAATTTCAAATAAGTAGCAGGTTGTTAGGGTGATTTCCTACTTCCTAGCTAGTAGTTGTTGATTTAGGATTATTTCCTGCGTTATTGCTAGTTGGTATTAATTTTTCATCTGTATAAGTATACCTCATTTAAAATGAATAAATCACGGATGAATAAAGAAATTCTTTATTGGAGTTCAATTTCTAACTATATATATATAATATATATATCATGTTAATATTAACAATTCATATATATATATATATATATATATATATATATATATATATATATATATATATATATATATATATATATATATATATTAAAGAATCACTTGATTATATTTAATTAATTGTTAATATCTCCTGTACAATAAAGAATAACTTATTTTTCCTCCTTTCTCTTCATTAAATCTGGAAGTTAATTTTTATGTCAGTGCATAGATCTCAAAAAGTTATGTGAAATCAAAAAAAGAATCACTTGATTCGGACTCCCGAGCCAGAAGTTATGGCCTTCTGAAGTTTTAACATTATTTTTTAATGATTTAGTCGACTAAATGGGTTTTTTAGTTGACTAAATGTCGGGCGTCTCCAAAAAAAAATTGGCCCCGCGATTTAGTCGACTAAACCATGTTTTTAGTCGACTAAACAGGGGTAGATTGAGAAATAGTTTGCTGACAGGGGCAAATTGGGAAATAGTTTTCTGACAGGGACATTTTGGTAAATAGTTATTTAATAAGGGGCAAATTAGAAAATTAGCCCTGTTTCGTGTGTTCAACTAATATATTATTTATGGCTAATATATAATCATTGTTTTGCTATTTGAATGGAGAATAATGGGTTGCGTGGGTTTTGTTCTTGGGTTAAATGACTAAAGAAAATGGATGGGTTTTATTAGATATATGGTTTGGGCCTAAATGCTTTTCTGCTATGGTACGTTCTGCACAAAATAATATATTGTGGGACTACTAAAATAAATTATAACTTAATCCCCTCCAAAAATCTTATTTGTAATTATTAAATAATTATTAAAATTTAATCCTTAATTCCATTTAAATATTTTTCTTTATCCATTAAATTTCTTTTGGCCTTAAAATACCATTTATAAAATATTTATGTCAAAAATTATTGCCTAATTATTTGTCCTTAATTTAAGGAAAAATATGCCTTAAATTAAAATAATTATTCTCATAATTATTTTAAGCAAAAATTTCATAATTAACTCCCCTATAATATTCAAACTTTAAAATTCCAAATATTAATTTTAACATTTATTCAGGCTAAATTTCTCATAATTAATTCCACCATAATATTTCTATATCCTCAAAATATTATTTCATGATCTCCCCAAATTTTTAAGGTCCAAAATAATTTTACTAATTATCTTAAGCTTTTTCTCATAATAAGCTTAAGACTTTTGGACTCTACTGACTAGAAGCCTTCTTATCTCAGTTTTATTTCCAAACTTCTGGTCCAAAAATTTGGGATGTTACAATTCTCCCCCCGTTAATTTAAATTTCGTCCTCGAAATTTGAACTTATATCTTCGGGGAATTATTTTAGACATCTAGTCCATTTCTTTCCTATGCATGCTTACTAAGCACACAACTCATCATACCACATTCTTATCCATTCTATACCCAGGTGTAGAATTCAACCATACAGGACCCACTAGTCCATCCTTCAAGTGCTTGGTTACACAGGCCTCACTGCCTGTAATAATCTGCCTTTCGGCTCATTCTATTACCACAACGCTTGATTTCTAGCCCTACTACCTAGGGAATTACCCTCAAACTTAGGTATCTTATCCATCACCTGGTACAGATCAAGTGTTTTGTCAGCCTCACAACATTCTCTGTGTTGAGATCCGTACACGCAGCGAAATTATAAAACTTATGAATCCCATCCGAGGATCCATCAACGGCGTTTAAATCAAGGTTTAGGGTTTTCGTATGATACCTATGCCAAACAATTGGACTGGTCGGCTACCTTCTCGATCAACTGAAGTCGACTCTTCGAATCACCTTCCTCTACCGGTATCCACACGAATAGCCTCGAACACAGACGGCAGCGTGCTAGCGCCTTCAATATTCTCGTGTCTCTCTATTTTCTCTCTAGGGTTTCTCGCGGCTTTCTAATATGCTCGACAAAAAGTCCTGTAGGTTTTTCTCAACCTAGCAGGCGTATTATATTCAAAATTAAACCTCATTAATTTGAAATTCAAATTTTGAATCTGGATTAAAAATATATTAATTAAATCTATCTGATAGATCTAATCTAACCTATTTATTTAATCCAAATTAAAAGCCTTCTGATTTAATTTATCTCTATAAATTAAATCCGAGAAATGATATCTATCTATTTAATTAAATCTGAGATACTATATCTCAATTTAAATTAAATGATATATTTATTCGAAAATTAAATTGAGATACAATATCTCTATTTGTTTTAGATATTTAATTTATCAAATAAATTAAATACAAACAAATGTTATATACAAATATTATAATCTTCATTAAATAATATTATTATATTACTTTCGAATTTAATATATATATATATATTCATCCTAGACTAAATACATTATTCATTAAATCTTAGACATATATAAGATTCAATGAATCTGGATACTTTTGTTCGTGTTGGGCTATTCTTGTGTGCGACCCTGCAAGCCCACATGAGATTGGCAATGGGTCAATACTGTACCAGCCCACAAGTCACAAGCGACCTCTAGCAAGACATTGCGACTACCCAATTCACATGGAAATCGATGATACGATACAACCTATCGTACAACCATATCACGTCCCTTTTGTCACGCGATAATTTGGTCAAGGATGGGGCATGGAGAAAGTCAACTTCCTGTTCTTGACCATTACTTTCTCGATTCTTGAGTAGTCTAACAATTGAAATGGAAACTCCTTTCCATCGTAGTATGGCCATACATTTCTCAGACTCACTCATCGAGGGGCCCAGTATTATCTCTCTACAAATGTGAGGGACAAATTCCATCTTGACCATTCACATTCCTCTGCATGAAAACCACTGATCCTGATCCAAGCCTTTATCATCACCCGGTCAAAGGTGACTTTTGACTAGGTCAAAGACCAGCGACTCATCATGTAGGAATCCATGATGATCTCGGAGTCAAAGGGCGTTGTAACGCGGTTATAATACATGAGAAAAGCTTATGACTTATTCTATGCAGCTTTCTCATAGTGGGTCGGTCCAGCACCTTGTACTCTTACAAGTGCCTATGACTTTGACTCGTATCTCCATACTCATCAAAGTCATGTTAGTCTTATTTCATCTTCGCTCCCACGGAGATGACCGACCAGGGACATTTAGGATAATCTATAAGATATATCCAATGATCAGTTATCACTATAAACATGCAAATGTAATGATAACTAAAGGAGAATACTTTAAATAACATTAACGTTTACAGTACAATGACTTGCCCCTATGGCATAATTTCCAACACTCTGGACATACTAGTCCAAATTCACAATGCTTGTGAGCATTCCACATAGTGCTAAACACACAAGTCTTATGGTCTAGGAACAGTACCATGCAAACTTGCACACGGGTCTTACTATCTCGAGTCTCTACTCGTTTATCTCGTCGAGCTTCTTTAATTTTGGTCCTCAAACTACTTATTCTTACTTAGCACCATAGTTGACATGCACTATCGACCTATTTCGTTGATTTCTAGACCATTCTATCGGTTTTGTTCCGGTATCCTTATCACCAATTGCACCGCCTTTCATTTCAACTATACTGTCTCATTTTTCAAAATTTTACCCATTGAACATTTTTGTGGTCACAATACATTTCACAAATCGCACCATACCAAAAGTAATAGTACTATCATATTTTCAAACTAAATCGCTGCCAACAAAAATTTGTGAAAAAACATTCACTGCCATAGTGGTTTCAAAAAACAATTACTACTGGCACACATTTTTTAGTAGGATAATTTATTTCACAGCATTTAACAATTGAGACCACATGCCACCATTTCAACCACTTGGTACAACGACTTATCCCAATCCCTACATTCGGCCACTGCATCCCTCTGAACTCAAACGGTCACCAGGAATCAACAGGGTCTTTAGCAAATGTGGGAGAGTTTCTGTCCCCCCCATAAGAGACCCAGTGTCCAAACTGGCACATACAATAATGGGCCACCCACCAGAATCCCATACCATGACAAAGGACCATCGTCCACGAAGCCCTGCTCCAAACGCCCGCCTGGGTGCCGACGCCTCTTTATGTAATGGCCCACCACCGTGAAGGACCGAGTCCACGACCGCCATCCCCAGGGCCTAACCCCCTGCACGCATGGTGTTCGACCAGACAAGGAAAAATGTTTTGGATTGGGTGCATTCACTGCTGGTGCGTTTTTGACTTTTCAAAACATATCCCCTCCATTTTCAAATGTCTTGTTCAAAAAAATTTTATCAATGGCACGCGACTCAAAAATATTTTTAACACATCTGACAAGAACCTGCAAACTGAGTACGTCTACAACAGTTTGTAGCCTCTTCCAGTTCTGTAATTATTCCAAAACATCTAGTAAAAACCAGCAAACTATGTACGTCTACAACAGTCTCTGACCTCTTCCAGTTCTATAAATATTCCAAAAATATCTGGTAGAAACCAGCAAACTGAGTACGTCTACAACAGTTTCCGGCCTCTTCCAGTTCCATACTGCCTTTACCACAACATAGTTGAAAACTCAGTTTTAGACTCGGGTTCTAACAAACCCGTTTATAAGACAACATCATTTCAAAAAGTGACCCTCACTGTGGTCTCGAATTCCGTTGAAAACATTTGATTCGAAAACTCAATTCCAAAAATTCCTAAGTTTGAAAAATCAATTGAAAATTTCAAATACAGCAGAGTGCATTGGCAAGTTTTAAAATTTAATTTCAAACAAATCCAGGAACCGGACAACTAATCTTAGATGGTCATCAATGACTAAGGCATTCTATCTCGACTTTTCAGTCATTTCCAAAACATTATTTGTATCTTTCGGGCTTTACGACCTCTTCGGCCATTCTCTAGGAACACCCGGTGTAATTATATCCTAGCCTCCCAACCGTTTGAGGACATTGCCCGTAATGGGCTTCGCGATCTATGAACATATCAGTCCCCCAGGACTTAAGGCTTCCTAATGAATACATGTCAAGTTTGGCGACTTAAGGACTTACTAGTCAGTTAAGTCCCACTGCCCACCATAAAACTCATGACATGAACATTCTTAGAAGTTGAGGGGTACACGCCACCACTTTGTCCTTACCAGAATAATCCCCAATCGCTTCGCTTCAAAACTCCGGATCCAACCGATCCACGACCATCACATCTCTCGACCTCACGCACTTTCCAGTCTACTAGGCTGGAGCCGAGTCACCAGTCATTAGTGGCGTCAACCACCATCGTGGGCCATACACCCTCCCAAGGTAGCAATAATCTTAATTCCTGGATTGAGGTATTTATTTCGGTGCGCGCTTTCGCCTCTCAAAAACTTATTCATTTGGAGCCATCTAATACGGTGCCTTTGATATTGGTTTGGTACCAGACATCAATCCAATAGTGAATTCAACTTCCCTTACTGGAGGTAATCCGCTGAGATCTTCTAGAAACACCTCAGGGACTTTATTCTCAACTAGAATGTCTTCTAGTGAGGGTCTAGTTCTTGCTTGGATACCATAACACAATACATGTCATACAGCACTGGAGCACCCCCTACTGATATACGAGATCACGTAAACCTTTTCTCTAGGGAACCCATTAGATATGAGATTCACTACAATGTACTTACCTGAGAGCTGATACACTGGTAGTTCTACTCTATGGTTCATTGTCACAGCGGCTTCATTCTACGGTTCGTCGTCACGGTGGCTCTGCTCTACGTCACTTCACTCAGTGCTTCACTCAGTCTTTTAAGTAGTCAGCCTTTCGGTCGGCATCCTATATAGGTAAACCTTCTCGATCAGAACTCCCGTAGGTAGCCCTCTCCGATCAAAATTTCCCATAAGTAGCTTCAGTTAATCGTCTCTGAATCATTATAATGAGAACTCATATCTTTATTAGGTTCGTACCCTTTAGTGGTTAGTAATCCGTTGTCTTTTAAACTACCATCTCATCTGGGTCATTTTATATACGGACTATCAGTCTAACTCCAAGCATAATCCTTATCTCAATTTCTCCCTATCGGGTAATCACCCACTAACATCACTATGGTTATCTGTCCGAATCATAAGACCATAACCTATGGCTACTACGGTTCTAACTATCGTATAGTTCTATTGAGGAACTAATTCCCAGGTATTGGAACTTAGGTAATGCTTAATCAAGCCTTAATCTAAACAAAATCTCTGCTTAGATCAGATTCAAACCTATCATTACTATATCTATCCGCCTGGTATCCCAAAGGATCACCATGTTTCGTACTGCAAGATATTCAGGCTTTAGCTCAAAGGATCTCAAATCTCTATGCTACTTCCCGGGGTTAAAAATCCTGAGATTTCTCTCGCCTAAGCACGCCTAACTTTGAAGCGTCTGTCAGATTTGGGGTACTAATACCGGTACCCCTACCTCTAGGTACCGACTACCTATCTATGTACCAATCCAAGTACAACATATATGGCTTCCCTAGAAATGCTAAGTATTGTCCCTTTGATATCCACTACACCCTTTTTATGTCACAGACCACCACCGTCAAGGACTCAGTCAAAGACCCCCGTCCCCGAAGCTATGCCCCGTTGCACGCGTGGTGTCCGACCCCTACTGGGAAGGAATTGTCTCCTCAGGGAAACTCAGTCAATAAGTTACTGTTCCTACAGGGAATTTAAGCAGTACCGACTTCTCTGTACTACTTCCCTTTTTAAATTGTGTTGCAGGAATTTAATTTAGACCCTAACTTCTATATCAGGAGTCCTAGGGTTAGCAACAGAACTCATATTCTGTGCTACCTCTTCTGTCTTTTTTGTATCACATAACCAAGGTTAAATCGATTACTCTTTCCAAAACTTGTCCAAACGTCGCTCGATACCACATCGTAACGCCCTAATTCCTATGTCCATTATGATATCCATTTATGTCTTAAATTCCTTATTAGACTAATTAGAGTGAAGGCTTGACAAATCGAGTGAGTCACAACATAAAGCTTGCATAATGTTTGACAAATGAGTGGCCGATAACATATGCCCGGACATATCTTTGGTTAATTTAAATTCCCGAAGGAATATAAGCGTGATACAACTTAAAATTATTTGCGGTGTATCCGGTCGGCACGTTAGTAGTACAATTATCTGACTATTCAAAAATTATACATAATACTATCCCAAAATAAAACTCTGGCTGAGTCCTTAGCGTCTTGCTTACCCTTTTCTTGGCTCCGATCCCCCATCCTGAAGCTAGGGTAAATTCTGAGATTCAATACCCATTGAATCTCAGGTAATAGTTAACCTCATGCTTAAGTATAAACAATATATATGACAAATATTCATTACATTTCAGCATCAACCATACATAGCACACAACAGATGTAAGGTTCACAACACAACAATACATAGCACACAACAATGTAATTTCATTCTTCTTTCCTTTCTAGGGAACTAAAACATTTTTCACCTCGAGCAAGGTATTAATTTTCTTATGGTTGGAATAATCCCAACAATTTTCTCCCATAAATATATTTTATAATAATCAATAAAACTTTTGATTGTCTCACTGTTCTATTTTTTCACTCTCGGGATTAGATTTTTCTTTTCTTTTTTCGGGAGATGTTTTCTACTTCAAAAAATTAAGAAAAGTTTAATTCTAATTCCAAATGTCTTTTCTTTGCCTATCATCAATGTTTACTACTTGTCATATTTGCTTTCCAAAAAATTGGCCCCATTGGGAAGACAAGTCATCGTCAAATTTTAGGGCCGGTGGCTAATTAATGCAAAGAACCTTCTGCGAAATTTTCCAGGACTCTCAATTTTCTTGCATTCACACTTGGATGGGAGCCAGCTAAGTCTTCGTCAATGCAGATGATCCAATAGTGATTGACTTGGGTCGAGTCAATCATAATTAAAATAATATAATATAATTAAAATATATAATAATATTTATATATGGCCTTCAAAGAGTTATATATAAATAAAATAGATGTTAATGCAATAAATAAATAAATAAAGGCTAAATTATAAAATCTTGCACTTGAATTATAAAATGCAACTATAACCATCTCTTCACGGTGAGAATAAAAGCATTTCATATTTTTAACTTGTATAACAGCATACAAAAACCTAACAAGGTTATGCACTCTAGCTAACTCTTTGTGTGTGTGTGTATATATATATATATGGGTTTATCGTTTGTCATGTCACTTGACATAAGATTATGTCAAGTGAGTCCAAAACTACGTCGTTTTGGAAGTTAAGGAAATTAATGAAGGGTATTTTTGTTTTAGAATTTATTATATGAGTTTTACTAAAAGATCCTTCATTAATTCTCATGACTCAAAACTACGTTGTTTTGAGAGTTCATTAATTCTTCTAATCCCAAAACGACGTAGTTTTAGAGTGACTTGATATAATCTTATGTGAAGTGACATGACAAATGATAACCCCTATATATATATATATATATATATATAACGGTTCCTGTGTGTGTGTGACAACCTCATTCCTTTCTCTTTCTATACAGTAACCACTTCCTTATTTTTTTCCCCAAAAGCAACGTGTGTGTATGTGTGTGTGTGTGTGTGTGTATATATATATATATATATATATAAAATTGCATATATCTACACGATCTGACACATGCATCTTATAACTAGCTTGAGAGGGTACCTCCTACTCTTCAATCTCTCGTGCCTACTTATATGTATAGTGGTAGGACTTAAACGCAGGTAAGTTGGAAGCTAAATAAAACTTGGAAGAGAGGGAAATCAGAGTTTCTGTGAAATCTTTATGTTGATTTCTTAGCTGCTGCTTCTCGTGGTGTCTGGCTTAAAAGCATTACAAATCCATAAAGCAAAAGGTTCACGAATCTTTAATAAAGATGAAAAGACATTGCTCTAGCATGCAGGCTGGCATCCACTTATAAAAGTAAAGGAATCTACTTTATAAAAGCAAATCATTATTGATTGTGGCGGGACGTCTTTTGTCACATCAAGCTTTAATCTGTGTCGGCCGTGTATTCATCATCAAACATCCCATCATCACCATAATTTTCTGGATTAGGATCTATTACTCTGCTTGAATTAAAGCGAGGCGCTCGCAGTCCTTGGGGATCCATACCTGGAAACAATATTTTTTAACAACTGTGTCTAAGGATAACGAACTGTAATCCTCTGCATACTTGTTACCAAGTGACTCATATAGACGAGCATCTTGTAAGAATTTATCACACTGTGGCTCGTTAAACTTTCTTCAGTTTGTTCAATGAGTGGTGTAACCAGAAAATGATGGAAATTTTGGCGATATTTTCCTTTTCTGTAATAAGGAATTTGGAACTGCACTTTGACAAAAATTGTGCCAATTTTTTTGCGGTTTCCTTATTTCGTCATTTAGAGCCTCTCGAATGGTAACTCTATGAAATCTTCTGATATTGAAAAAGCTGCTACCATTCCATAAGAAAGAAACTCCATATAATCAATCGGACATTCCTCCCCATTAAGGACTTGGATAGGCTGTCGAGATTAATTACTAATTTAAGTAAACCATTATATATGTATTCTCCATCTGTATTGAACCATTTGGTAACGTCTGGTCAATCCTGTATCTTCCATCGAAGGTGTTACGTGATGGAGATCCAATAAGCCTGTGAAGGTTGATCGGTTTTGGAGATGTCTACTTTGTTGAATCTCAAAGAAAGGGACAAGGTTGGATAAGTGTTCTGTACAACTCTTCGCTTATTGGAATTTAGGTAGTATACCGGTAACCTATTATAATATTGTGTTCCAAAAAGAAGATTATGCAGATGACTGTTCTGTATCTGAAGATCCTGACTTTTGAGATTAAGTCTTCGGAAATGTTCTCTCATGCTCTAGTTCTCTTTTCGTTCATTATTCAGCTCCTGTTGTAAATTCAAGTTACACTGAAACTGAGAGACATTAGTGAATTCATCTTGTTTTAACCTGTTTTCCAAGAGGAAATCTGTACCTATTTGTGGGGGTAGTTCTGCTATGGATTTTCCTTCCACGAAAATAAGTGGTGGTAGAGATGTTGTGGCTTGATTCCAGGCTTCTTGGAAACTATAGTATCCTGCCGAAAGGTGCAGGATTGTTTCTAATTGCTTTGACCAACTCGGGATAATTAATGTAAATGCAGTGCTGTCTCCTCTAAACAAGACATAGAGCGAGAAGTTCTTGCTCAGAGGTTTTCTAAAATCTTTGAAAAGTAATATTTAAGCGCGCTTAAAGCTGTGTGTTTACGCTACATTTGTAGAAGCATTCCACAAAGCATCTAGTAAGCATTGTTGTGATTCATCGGGGGTAGGCAAGTGAGGCAAAGGTTTAAAAGCTTTGATGTGCCCTGGTGGAAGTTTAACCAGAACTGTGCTTCCGAATGTCATTATTTCCTTAGTGGGTTCTGATGAATCTCCTTGTTCAGCCTTAACTGGCGTCTTCCCTTTGTTCATCTCGAATCTCTGCAAAATTAAAGGAAGCGCTATTAGATATAATCCTAGATAATTTATCTACTCCTGTGTTATCTTTACCTTTGATATGCTCCATATTAATTGTCACACACTGTACAAGTAAGATAATCACAAAATTTTACCTATCTATCTCTCTCTACTGAGCTTGTGAGTTGTGGCAAGTTTGTTGTAAAAATTAATTATAGCTTCACAATCTGTTCTAAGAGTAAATTCTTTTTTATCAAGAATGAAAATTTTAAATTTCTCTAAACTGTAGATGCAAGCCATGATTTCTGCATCTATAGAGGAAATCTTTGTTTTGTTCTTTCCTGAAGCATACCTAGCAACCTTTTTGTGGATGCTAAGTCTCCTTTGTGGGGTTTCTGAAGTCTGACCTTTCCTTCTCCTATTTTTAGTCCTAAGAATTCTACTTTGGTTACTCCTAGTTTATACTTTGTTTTTGACAAAACAAGTCCATGAGTAACACATTCATCAAAAAATATTTTAAGGTGCTGCACATGCTGTGATATATCATCTGAATATACCAAAATATCATCAATGTAGCAAACAATAAAATTGTATTTCTTAAAAATATTGTCCATCTTTCGTTGAAAGACGGCTGGTGCATTCTTCAAACCAAAAGGCATAACAAGCCATTCAAAAAGTCCTTGAGGGACACAAAAAGCTGTCCAAGTGGCGATTACGGGTGCATTGCTACTTGGTGAAATCCAGATTTTAAATCAAACTTGCTGTAAATCCTTTTGGATTTAATTTTTTGGAGTAAAGAATCAATTCCTGGCAAACTGTATTGATCCTTGTATGTATTGTCATTTAGTCTCTTATAATTGAAGACTAGCCTACTCTTTCCTTTAACTGTGGAACCATCGGGGTTGACGGTTGTTCGAATAAACAATAAAAGCCGATGTTCTATGCCTACTTTGCCGGCCTAATTACTCCTATTTGCATTAAAGAATCTATGTGTTTCTGATATGCTTCATGTTCGCAAAGGGATGGAATAATAGGTTTATCCTGTATGGTTAGATCTGGGTTCATAATTTCCAATTTACAAGTGATCCTATTCTTTTCCCATAGAGCTGTGGGATTATCTCCTATTACCTGAAGCTTTTGGAGTCTATTCAAAAGTGGGGTCATTTGATTTTCAAAGTCATTAGTTTTCCTAAGTTAAAACATAACCAATCTGGACACACTCACTATCTTCTAGTATATCTTTTTCTTCTTCTAAAACCTGAAAATCTACATTTTTACTGATAGGGGAAGTGATGATTCTATCAACGTGTTTCAAGATTATAAACTCATTTCCTAAACACAAATATCCACCTCTTGCACTGTCTAGGAAATTCTTTCCTAGGATTAGTTGAGTTCTGTCTTCTAAAGCAAGGGGTAGATGATACCTCTCCTTGTTGAATTTGATATGTGTCCCACCTTTCAACTTGTGTTTTAAAAAATGTCCTGTTTTGAGAGTGGTCACATGTACCTGTCCATACATTTCCTCATAGAAATGTTTGGGGATTACATGGGAGTAATGCAACTTCTACGGCTCCTAAATCTATAATGCAACTAGCGACATGATTCATTATCTACGTAGATTGTAGCAAAACAATTTAATAAATTATTTTCTTGTACCCTTCTCGAGAAGATGCTTTCGATAATGAAGAATGGGTTCACATTCTTCACAATCTTCAACTATTGGTTCGGAGATGCGAGGTATACTTTCTCTTATTACCAAATTCCTTTGTCTAAAGACTTCTTCAATCCCTTGGTTTTTTGTGGGACTCTTTTCTTTGTTCTTACCTTTAATTTGTTGTAGTTTGTTTTAATTTGCTCTACTTGATCCTCCAAATCCTGTTTCTTTTGATAAGTTCTCTTACCAAAGTGGGATAATCTGTGGTGGATCTGACTGGTTCGGGAAGTGCTGGGAAAGTGAAACCTATTTTACTTTCGACACATGAATAGCAAAGGATTAAATTACAATATTTACACGTTGTCCTTATCCTTTGATTCAGGAATAAGTCACAAAAATAACATTTGGGGGGCTGCCCTATTGTTTCAAAATAATTCTCAAAATCATGATGACAAATACTCTGTGCTGGGGTTAGGGTTTTTAAGACCCTAGAGATATTCCAGTCTTCTGAAATCATCAGAATGGGAAAATTAAGATTTGATGGCATCTCTGTAGTGATATTGTCTAGATCATCATCTATTACTGAGTAGATATCACTATCATTATCAGGGCCATCCTGATCAATACTAACAATATCGAAATCCTGTGGTAAATCGAGCGAATGATAGAGGGCAAACCTTTCTGTATTACCTCTCTTATTTCTGCATTCCCTGGTGAAATGTCCTTCTTCACCACAAACGTAGCATCTACATTTTTTGGTAGGGGGTTTGTGTCTTTTGAATTTCCTGATGTGATTCTTCCTAGGTATTCCATTCCTATAATTAGTAGCTCTCCTGATTCTTTTCTTATCCTTGGGAAAGTATCCTGGTATATATACCTGTTTACAGAAATTGTAATCATTTACCTGTTTGGCTACTTCATTTTCTACACATTTCTTCTTGAGGTATTCTTTTGTAAAGACTATCCTAGGGGCTATTCCTTGCGTTACTGTCGGATAGGCCTTATACCAGTCATCCTTTATGATGTTGTTAAAGGGTGGTGGAAGCTTGCTAAAATATTTATCACTCATGTTCTGGGTAAAAGCCTGTCCAGATTTTGATGCTAAATTTAGGAAGGCATCAGAATAGTTATCTATATCTCTCATGTTTTCAATGATAAGCCTCTCTATATCCTGTAAGGCTTTATCTTGCATTTCTGTTGTTCCCCTAAAGGGATCATATCCTATGATTAACTGCCTAATCTGACTTGTTACATTTTGTGTATTGTCAGCTGAGGATACTAACCTATTATATTCTGTAGGGAAAGTGTTAACCCAATTCAAATAATAAAACTTAGCTGTTTCACCCAAAAGATTTTCAATGTAATGAACTTTCTCTTGATTGTTGGCGAATGAGATATTTGAACAATGAAGAATGGTCGATGATTCCCATCTCCCTATTACTTCTTCCCATAACTGTGGAGGGGTACCTGAAAGTACTAACATGGAACCATCATTAACATTAGCACGAGGAAGATTATTAACATACTCATAAGGGAAGTTCACCGCCACGCTGTCTCCCTTGTTGTTGTCCTATTTGTTGGAATACGAGTGTCTTTGTGATCCTCCAAAATTTGGTCTTGGTGTATTTGACACATGATGTTCGGGAATTCTATGGAAGTTTGAGATACTTGATGATCTTGTGTCCTCATTCATGAGTATAGGAATTTCGTCATCCCATTTAGGAGGAGGGAGCTGTGAATATTCTTTGTGGGTATGGTAGGTCATACTCATCTTCTTCCATCAGGGTATGTGTACTAAACATTGCAAAAGTAGAAGGGGAAGAATTTATACCTGTATTACTACCCACCACGCTTTGCTAACACTTTGATGCCAAAGGGTTAGTAAAGACTTTGGGGTATTCCCCACAGTACTTCATACTAATAAGTAAATGACAATCATCAGGGTGTGGAATGTCGGTAAAATCTTGTGACCAATCATAGTCAGGGTAATAAGTAAATAATAGCTGTAAGGGGTCAGGATTCCCTTTCATGATTACCAACATAGGGTTACTATGTTCATCATCAGATTCAGGTTTCGTTATCCCTTCATTTTGTAGTCGGAGAATCGAATACCTACGAGACTTGTTGCTATTTTCCCAAAAACTTGTTCGTGAAGGTACTAATGGTGTGTGGTTGGTAATGTAATATTCCATTCTTTGCCGCTAGATCTTTTGTTGTGAAGGCTTTTCCTTCTATGGCTTTGATTCCTTGACTTCCTAGATCTTGCATAACCACTGTCAATTTTTAATCTAAAATTATTGTTAGTATTGTTACTAAGCCTACCTGTGAGGATTTTTGTGATGGCAAGGTTCTGTCCTTCTGTGAAGTCCTCATACCCTCGGGTTTTAATAATGAGCTGGAAATGCTTAGCAAAATCTGTAACTGTCATCTGCATTTTTGGTGCCATGTAGATTAGTCCGCTGTTCCGCGCAATATCTACTTCCATTGTACCAATAATGGCTCTTTGTATGTCATTCTTGTATATTGTGTCAACAAGATTTAGTATAACTTTGTCCACCAACTTGAGATACGGTTAGTCTGTTATCTTGATTAAAATAAGTCCAATATGTATGATTAAAAGATCTTGGTCAAGCAATTTTTGTTTACTATCCCTATTGATGAAAGGGATTATTACCTGATCATTAACTGTGCAACGTACTGTTTCTTCACTGAAATGTTCATATACCTTATGTTTGGTTTCCCAAAAACCATGTGTGTCTGATGCCATTTGGGGCAAGATCTGTTCCTTTATGGTGTAAAACATCTAGCTGTTTGTCAGGGTCGACAAGTCTATCAAATTCCATAAGTTTATGACCGTTCCATTTATTTACAAGTGTAGAAAGGGTGTTAAACTTCTTAATTTTATCTGTGGTCACTATGGCCTTCGATCCTGAGGTTTCTTCCATACTAAATGAGGTCCATCGTAAACTGTTGTTAACGGCTTATTTTCTTTTCCTAGGGAAAGATTGCTTATCTTAGTGGTTAAATCAGTTATCTAACTGGGAGTGGCTTGCTGGCTCGAAGATTGTGCTACCACAACACTTAACAATTGCCTAATGTCAATTAGTTGTTCAATGATAACATTGTTCTGTCGGATAATAATTTTGTTATCTGATTGAGCAACCTCACCAATTTCTGTACTATCTCCTGTTAGACCTATACTAGGGCGGGCAAACTTAGATCCTACTCTTTCAACTATTTTCTTATAGTTGAGGTCATGATCAAACATTTAAATAGTTTGTAAATAAGCGGAAAATAAATAGACTAACTGTGTGAAGACAAGATGTCTTTCCTCGTTTCTGTACTCTGGAGGGTGCTTTCGTACAATATGTCTTCTTCCCTGAAAATTTCTAAAATCTGTTGTGTTAAGATATCCCTGAATTCTGGTGCTTCTAACTCCTGATTTGCTAACCAATTTAGGAAGCCCGAACAATCATGTGAATTCCTGTTCCAATACCTGGATAAAGATAGTTAATAAACAAAGAAGGTATCTATAAGATAAAGGATCTCTCCTTTCTACTGGAGTGGTTAGATAATTAGTCTGTACGTGCCTTAGGTAGATACGAATAATTTCTGCTAACTCAAGGCGGGTTTCAGCTAGATTTTCCTGTTCTAGCCTTCGTAAAAAGGTGACTATAGGTAACATTAACCTAATAAACGATCAAGCTTCTTTTCTATACGATCTAAAATTCGTTCTTCTAAATGAAGTACTAGTTGTGAAAGATCTGTAACCTGTCATTCTACTTCAACCAACTTTTGCTGTAATAACCAAATATTCTATTGGTTATCTTTTTCGATCTGTGTTGGTTCATGACTTAATTTCTGTATTAACAACTGTAGTTCCCTTTTAGTTGGGAGTTTTCGTAAATAAGACAAATCCTGTTGTGACTTAATATATTCTAAATTTGCGAGAAAAGTTCCTAGAGATGAAGATTGTGCAGACAAAAGTTCATGGTATGGCATGCGGTTGTATGGTAGAGGATTATGAGAAGGCTCATAATATGGGTTGTATCACTAGTGCAAAAAGGGCTTTAAGGCGCCTCATTTGGAGGCGGATAATCGGCGCACTTGGTCTTAAAGGTGTGGCCGGTGGCGATTTTGTAAATAAAAAGAACTTCTTAAACAATGAAGGGCTATAAGACCGCCTCATTTAGAGCGGATAAACGAAGCACGGTCTTAATGGTGTGGCCAGAGTGGCGAGGTTTGTAAATAAAAAGAACTTCTTACACAATGAAGGACGCCTCATTAAGACCAGGACTAATTATCGGCCAGGTCTAAATATGTGGCCAGGTGGCATATTTGTAAATATAAAGAACTTCTTATTCGATCAATTTTTCATAGATCTTATCCAGGAGACTGTTAAAATAACAACTTAGGCCTTAAAAATGTTAATAAAAAAATTGAAATATCAAATACTTTTATGTAGAAATCTCATCAAAGCGGACTTATATTTTCTACACACCAAAATAATACGGAAAAATATAAATATAAAGGTATTAAAGTTTTAAGACCGAACATATATAAAAGCCGGTCTTAAAACTTTGATTTTAAGACCGAACTTAAAATTTGTCCCGGTACTAAAGTTTAAATAAAAAAGTAATAAATGTTAAGACCATAGTTACAGAATGGCTAGGTCTTAAAAGTTAGACTTTTAAGAACGGACCAAAAATTTGGCCGGTACTAAAGTTTGAATAAAAAATTAATTAATTTTAAGACGACATATATAGAGATCGGTCTTAAAGGTTATCTTTTAAGACCGTATATGTGTATTTGTCCGGTCTTAAAAATGAAGCGCCAAACGTTAACTTCACGCGGAAGCTTTTGTCACTCTCACATTGTCACTCTCATACTCTCCGAAGAACCCCTGTTCACGTTGCGAAACCCTTCTGTTCCATTACCTCTCTTCCTCGCCCGCGTCATCCGTTAGCCTCTGTTACTCCCTCATTTTCTCGGGCATTCCTCTCTTCTTGTCTTGAAAATGAACGGTGAAAACGATTCCACTCGTGTTCTTGAAACTCCAGGATCTTGGTTTGGTAGGGAGGGTCGGACAAACGAACCCTCTTCATCTCACATTGAGCCTCCTCGGCGCCGTGCACGCAGTGGTAGAAGCGGCACACGAATGATGGAAGTATCCCTTAGTCGAATCTTGGGACGAAGCTCGAGATTCATTTTGATGAAAATTTGCAACCTTTCGGTCCTAATAAGAGCACATATACTAGTTTTGTCGGCGCTCTAGTACGCGGCAAGGTTAGCATTTTGGTGATGAGTGGAAAAATGTGGACCAAAAAATAATAAAGGATCCTATGTGGGACACTATCCGACACATTCACCGTCCCACAGTGCGAGAAGTTCAAAGACTCAACATTGTCTTATTGTCTTTGAGCGGTTCGGAAGTTTAAGACCTTTACGGCTAACACTTATATTTTTCGAGAGAAGCGACCATCAACCACAGGACAAGTACAAATTTATTGATGAACAAACTTGGCAACAATTTGTTCGAAGCGGACCAACTCTGAAGCTACGGTGAGTTATATTTAGTTTTGTTTGCACTTTTGTTTGCTTATTAACTGTGAGGATATGTGAATGTTATTGTGTACATCTAATCTGTTAGTTAAATGGTTTGGTGTGTGAATAGAAGTATACATTTGCTGCCTTTGTCTGCATGAGAGGAGCATGTCCTAGTTCCATGCAAGTTTGATATGTAAAGCGTGTAATGGCCATGGTTAGGCGTTCTTTGTTAGTTAGTTAGTTATTCTAATATGTGTAGGAACCATTTATGATGAATGAATGAATTAGTGAGTTAGCGGCATTTACGCAACTCCCTTTCCTTTGGTTTTCCCAATTTCTTCTACAATGCTACATCTTCCTTAAGTAAAATGTTGAAACTTGATGAAGTGAATTTGACTAATGTTTGACGTTCATATCAAGCGAAGTTCTCTAATTTACATTAGTGACATGGTGGAATTCATAATTGATATATAGTTGTTTTCAATCTGATTCCACGAGAAAATAAGGGAAAAATATCGGGAGATTGGGAGAAAGAATGATTGCCCACACGGGGCTTCTCGCGGCGGATATGAAAAGGCCGAAAAAGATTTGATGGCGGCCAAGCGGAAGAGATTAGAAGATGAAGCTGAATCCAATCCTTCTACGGTAGTTGACCGGCCGCCATCTCAATACGTCGCGAGGAGCTCTGGTTGTATATTCGGCAAAAGCCAAGCGGCGCCTACACAGTGAAAAAACTCGTGTAGTTCTGAAGCAATTGTAAGTATCGATATTGTTATTTTTACTTACTAAACATGTTTCATCACTAAGCTTCTCGTTATCGTATCTTACGGGAAGATCTTAAAAAGAAAGAGCGAGAGGGATCTTTTGCGTCGGACGGGAGGAATGATGTTACGACCATTGCGGCCGGAAAACCCAGATCACGCGGGCGTGTAAGGGGATTGGAGGACGGGTAGGCCTAAAGCAATACTTTGGTAAATCCAAACGCCACAGACAAAGTATGGTTACCTGGGAGGAGATGGATCGGCGGCCAAATTAAGTGAGGAATCGGCGGCGAAAGATGCTACATTGAGGATGTTTCAATCGAGATGAGCAAGATGAAGGAGGAGATGGAGAAAATGAAGTTCCTCCACGAGCTCTCGGCGGAGACCGGTGTGGATCCCTTGACACCTTCAGTGAACCTATGCGGCGGCGAGCACTAGAGGAGCTGCATTGTTGGACGGATCGAGTCGAGCAACCTTGTCATCGTATGTGGAGGATCGTGATGGTCATAGACAATTGGTTGCTAAAGGGACTGTCCACAACTTGGGATCAACTGTACACCACGAACAAATGGGTGATGATGAAGTCGAGTGTCGGTTGAAGAGGTGATCTTTGATGCACTGTCCCTCTCCCAATCGATGAGTGAAGGTTGTGAGTGATGTCAAGGAACCTTCATCTCTTGGCCGGTGAAGCTTGTAGATGTCTCTACTCCTCCTCAAGCTCCACCCCCTCCTCAAGCTCCACCCCTCCTCAGCTCCCCCCTCCTCAAGCTCCACCCCCTCCTCAAGTTCCATCCCTACTTGCTAACTTGACGGCCAAGGAAAAAATAAAAGATTTGGTAGCCAAAAATGGTTTAAAGATAAATCGTGGCTGTCAATGAAGTAGTAGGCCTCCCTCATCCTCAACCGCTTTTAGTTGATAATGAAGATGTAGAGTCCATCTTTGCTTCTGGAGGCGAGGTTACTAGTGCATGTGTTCAACTATTTATGAAGTAAGTATCTTCTTCCTTGATTACATAATTGAAATGCACCGTTTAGACACACATATATACATATATACTAATTCCCTCATCGATGTCATTCTTGTAGGTGCATGCACGGCGGTTCAAGAGGGCGAATTTCGGATTTTGGATTCTTGTGCCCGGTGTATGCAAGCACAACACTACCTCTGGAATTGAGACAGGAGTACATATCAAATAGGTTGTGTAAAGTGCAAAGAAAGGTGTACTTGTTTCCATTTTGGCTCGGGTATACATATATACTTGTCATGCAATTCACTTAATATAATTATGCTACATATATATATATCCTGAGTACTTTCTGCTTGTGAATTTTCAGCAACCACTTGCGGTTGGTCATCATGAACATGGAGTTGCATTATGTTATCTTCTTATGCTCCACTCACGGCGATCCATCGACTACGTTGCAGGTGATGATCAACAAGTAAGAATGTCATTTTGATCGTCTTGTCGAAATCTCTTGTTGTGAATTTTCGGTGAACATTGCGATAAATTTCGATTTTGATGATAGTGCCATGAAGACCTTCCGTGTTGAGGTAAAAAAAGCGTGGTGCTCAGCTCACAGATCCTAAATGGCACAAAATTAAGGTTAGTACATAATTGGACATGACATAATTGCCTTACGAAGTTGGTCGATAAGCTATATATGCTCTTATATATATTTATTGTTATTTTTAGACCCGTCGGCAACCGGAACGATCGAACTTATGTGGCCGTACGTCATGAAACACTTATATGATATTGTGACGAAGGAAACACTAAAGTCACTTTAAGGGTAAGATGTTATGGCTGAATTCGATCAACGATGGCTTAATGTTACATATGAAATATGCACATAATATGTTAATTCTGTTTTGTCTTTGATGTTACAGAGGTTTGCCTGTGAAGAGCCATTTGATGATGATGAAATCGAGCACATACGCGAGGTTTTTTTGTGAATATCTGTATAAACTAGTCTTAGAAAATCCAAGTCAAGACAATAATTAATGTCCTAAATTAATTCATTTGTAAATAATATATGATCTTGTAGCAACAATAGCCTTACGTACATATGTTTATTTTTTCGACTAGCTAATTAATTCATTTGTAAATATAGCAATGTAATTCAATAATAAATTTGTTTATTTTTTCGAACAATTTGTGTGTGTCCATTTTGGGTTTCGAATGAATGGGATGGTGGATAAAGCTATTTAGTGCTTGAAATTTGAGGTACGGGCGGATGTTGAAAATGAGCCGGATGAGGCTACGAAAAGTATTCGCGACTTTTAGGACCGTATATTTTTTAAAAGTGCGGTCCTAAAGGTCTTCGTCCATTTAAGACAGTATATTTAACAAATATCCGGTCCTAAAAGTCTTCGTCTAATTCTAAAAATTTGGGTAGAGACTTTTAGGACCGTATATTTGTTAAAAGTACGGTCCTAAAGGTCTTCGTCCATTTTAAGACCGTATATTTAACAAATATCCGGTCCTAAAAGTCTTCGTCTAATTCTAAAAAATTTGGGTAGAGACTTTTAGGACCTTATATTTGTTAAAAGTATGATCCTAAAAGTATAGAAAATATACGGCTAAATTATTAGGACCGTTTATTTGTTAGTAGTCAGGTCTTAAAAGTCTTCATTTTATTTAATAGATTGCCGAAACCTTTAGGACCGTATATTTGTTAGTTGTCCGCTCCTAACTTTAAATTTTAAAATAAGGCTTAATTTTTAGGACCGAGGAATTTTATACGTCCGGTCCTAATATTCTTCATTTAAATAGAGTTGGTGACTCGATTTTCGGACATATCGTTAGGGTTCAAGGCAACCATGTTTTAAGCGTTCTTCTCAAGTTTTGTGCTTCGTTGTTCTCGTTTCTACTTTTACGGATGTGAAGAACGTCATCGGTGTCCCTTTTCTTTTGTCGGAAAAAGAAAGAAGATAACGAAACGACACCGAAAATTTTCATCACATCACGGAAAAGTAGAGGGGAAGACAACGATGGTCCAAACTTGAGAATAGTCGTCACTCTGTTTGTTTTTATTCGAAAAAGGTAAATAATGTTTTTTGTTTTGTTTTGTATGGTCGCAACTTGTTAACTTTATTCTCGCAAATTTTTAAGATTGATCACCACGAATAGGACAATGTTTTGTTTGTTCTTGTTGTCGGAGAAAAAGAACATAAAGTTAAAGACAAACAAGGAAGGCGATTGGGAAATAAAAATTTTATTTAATAATTTTTTTTTCGCCTCATAAGGCAGCGGAAAAAAAAAAAAAAAAAACTTAAAAATTCTAATCCTCCCCATCGTTGTCGGAGGGAGGAATGGTCGGAGACGTCGTCATCGAGGTATGGTACTCAACGTCATTGGCGTCGAGTACCGCTTTCGGCTTGTTGTTGACGGCGTGATAGACTGAAAGCGGTTGCCCAAGCTTCGGTCTATATGATCGACGCGGGCTATCAGTGCTCCGGCATGCGCCGAAGTTCGGTTTCGGAGGCAACGGAGGAGGATATGGAGGTGCCTCGGGATTTCGCCCGAAGGAGGACCTCGTCGTGGTGGAGAAGCCATTACGGTGGAGGTTCTAGGAGGAGATGGAGATGAATGTTAAGAAAGTAACAACGGGTTTAAATAGAGAACCCATCTGAAGAATGTGAAACAGCTAGGAAACATTAACGAGGAGACGCATATTTGCTCGAATACGAGGAGACGCCTAGTTGGGAAGTTTATGTGGAAGCCGAAGAGACTCGAATTCATTTCAACAATGGGGAAGGGACTCTTGAAAAGAATGAACTTTCATTTCAACAATGAGTTTTAGGACCTAGGATATTTGATAAAAGGACGGTCTTAAAAGTAATTGAATTAAAAATTAGTTTTAGGACCGGATACCAAGTAATATATCGGTCTTAAATGAGTTTTAGGACCGGATATTTGATAAAAGGACGGTCTTAAAAGTAATTGAATTAAAATTAGGACCTGATATAAGATAAAAGTCCTGGTCTTAAAAGTTTGTATAAAAGTAATTTGACGAATTCATCATCGACGTTTAGCTCTCCCCAACTTCTCAAAATCCTCAAACCATGGTTAGATACAAGCAACCGCTCGTAGGGGTGCATACACGCCTCTCTCGTGCCATGGCTAGATCATTATATGGTGCGCCTCCTCCGGCGACAAGTGCGTCGTATTGTTTAGAAGACTCTCGGGTCGTTGGACCCATTGTTATTTCTTCGGATGATGAAGAGATTGCTCATGCCGCACCCCCTCGATCCTTACGCCGATCCTTTTCTTGCTTGAGTTCAACCGTCATCTTGGCGCCCATGCGGATGTTCGTAATCCCCCTCTCCAACCCGTTGGCCCAAGCGCGCCTACCTCGACCCCTCTCCGCTCTCCCGTAATGATCCATTCATATTGCGGGTGGAGAGAATAAGACAACAACTTGCTGATCTCCGGCGGGAAATTAATGCTCTTCACGCCGAAATCGCCGAGGTTGTTCAGTCAGGTTCTTGTGGATGATAATATTCAGCTTGTTTTTCATTTGTGTTTTTGTTGTTGTGTATATATTACGAAGTAATGTAAGAAACATTAAGAACACCGTATGAATTTTTGGCTCTTCTCCGGTAATTCATTAAAGAAACTTATTCTCCAATTTTGCTTTATTTTTGTCCAAAAATATCATTTATTTTATTGATTTAATATACCAATCACGAAGGCCATTAAGACCAGGACATTTTATTTTATAAGTAATCGGATCTAAAGATAATTTGAATTTTAGGACCGGATGTTTTATAACATCCTCGGTCTTAAAATTAAAAATCTAATAAAATTTTAGGACCGGATAATTTTAAAACTCCGGTCTTAAAATGTTAGTTGTATCTTTAGGGCCGGATATTTAATTAATAACCGGTATTAATAAAATCCAAAAAGCTAAATAAGGTATCTTTGTCGCGCGGAAAATTAAATTTCCCTCTCACGAACTCTTGTCGCGCCGAAAGTGAATACTGTGTTCCGACTGAATTTGCCTCTCGGCCACGTCGCGCGCCGCGTGCACCTCTCGACAATCACTCTGGTTCCTTAGCTAAACGTCTATAGACGAAGCCGTAAGAGATGTTTCGGTTAAAACTTTATTACTTTCCGATTTTATCGTTCTTGGTTTTTCATGGGTTTAACGAAATCGGTGTAATGTTGTTATGGGTATTCTCGTTGTTAACGAATATTGTTTTTGAAGATTATATTTGCACTTTAGACCTACCCAACTGACCAACAAGTGTTTTTAGGTTACTCTTTGCTGTCTTGTTGTGCAACATCAACGTTCGTGAGCGGAGAAGTAAGACGACTCCGACAAACGCATATGCTACGGGTTAGTCCACAAGACCTTCATCCCTGCATTTAATTTCCTCGTCTTGCATTTATTTTGGTTCTTCGATTCACTGTGATGCATTTATGACCAAATGTAATTCTTAATTCGTCTAAATAATATATAGGAATTCTACTATGGATCACAATTGGATAGATGCTTTACGAACGAGTATTGAATATCGAATGGGGTTAGGGAATTTATAGAATTTGCTAAAAAAAATGCCCATGATGATGGGGGAAGTATTATTGCCCTTGTGTGAAATGTTTGAATGAGTGTCGACTATGTCACGAAGTTATACGCACACATTTAATTTGTCACGGATTTTGTAAGACTTATACGGTATGGGTATGGCATGGTGAACAAGTGCCGTCAAGTGGGAAACAACATGGGGAAGTGGCCTTTGATGATAATGACACGGATATGGATGATCGCATAGAGGACATTATCCGTGATGTAGGAGAAGAGGCTTTTGAGCGATCACATGCATATGGTAATATGTGCAATGATGCAGAGAAGTTGCTATACCGTGGGTGTAAAAAATACCAATTGTTGAACGCTGTATTGAAATTGGTAAGCTTGAAGGCACGTCATGGATGGAGCGACAAGAGTTTTTGAATTGGTTGAGGCTTTGAAGGACATGCTTCCGGATGATAACGTGTTGCCGCATCGCTACTATGATGCTAAGAAGATACTTTGTCCACGGGGATGGAGTACAAAAAGATCCATGCATGCCCGAATGATTGTGTATTATATAGAAAAGAGTTTGAAGAGAAGCAGAGTTGTCCGATGTGTGAAACCCCACGGTACAAGTCAGATAAGGGGCTGCAAAAGTGTTGTGGTATATTCCAATCATACCAAGGTTCAAGCGGTTGTTTGCGAATGAAAATGATGCAAAAAATCTGAGTGGCATGCGGATGAGAGGATTTCGGATGGACGGCTTCGACATCCGGCCGATTCTTCTCAATGGAAGAAGATCGATCAATTATTTCCGAACTTCGGCGAAGAACCTAGGAACCTCGGGCTTGCCCTTAGCACGGATGGAATGAATCCCTATGGAAGCCTTAGCGGCATACATAGCTCATGGCCCGTAGTCACGATTGTTTACAACTTATCTCCTATGTTATGCATGAAACGAAAGTACATCATGCTTGTCTATGTTGATTTCGGACCAAAACAACCCGGAAATGACATAGATGTTTACCTAGAGCCCTTGATCGAAGACTTGAAGGAGTTGTGGGAAGAAGGTGTCGATGTTTTTGACTCTTTCAAGAAGGAGGTCTTTAGAATGAGAGCCATGATATTTTGTACTATAAACGACTTCCCGGCATATGGGAACTTGTCGAGGTATAGTGTAAAAGGCCATAAAGCATGTCCGGTTTGTGAAGAAGGCACATGCTACCATCAACTTCAACATGGAAGAAAGACGGTGTATCTTGGACATAGGAGATTTCTTAGGCAGGGGCCACCCATATCGTCGATTAAAGAAGGCCTTTTTGGTGGCCAAGAGTATGAAGAAGCTCCGGTGGCATTGACTGGGAGCAAGTGTATGAAAAGGTTAAAAATATCGTGTCATCTTCGGTAAGCATGGAAAGAGTAGAAAAGAAACAAATATATGGAAGAAGAGATCTGTATTCTTTGATCTTCCCTATTGGCGCAATCTTGATGTGAGACACTGTATTGATGTCATGCATGTGGAGAAGAACGTATGTGATAGTATTGTGGGCACGCTTCTCAACATACAAGGTAGTTCGAAGGATGGTGTGAAGGCAAGATTGGATTTGCAAGCAATGGGAATACGCGAAGACTTGCATCCAAGGCCATATGGGAAGAGAACTTATTGTCCCCCTAGCTTCTCATACTTTGTCTAAGGATGAGAAACGAAGCTTTGTGAGTGTTTACATGGCACAAAAGTTCCCTCGGGGTATTCTTCAAATTTTAAGAGGCTTGTCTCGATGAAGGACTTGAAATTAGTAGGCCAAAAGTCTCATGACTGTCATGTCTTGATGCAACAGCTACTCCCAGTAGCTATTCGAGGGATCGCCGAATATGATCTTCGGGTCGTTTTGACTAGACTTTGTTTCTTCTTCAATGCGGTTTGTAGTAAAGTTTTCAAGATTGAAAAGTTGGATGAATTGGAGAATGAAGGATATCTTATCTTGTGCCACCTTGAAAAGCTTTTTGTTCCTTCATTTTTTGACATCATGGTTCATCTCATTGTTCATCTAGTGAGGAGATAAAGTTGTGCGGCCCTATCCATTTACGGTGGATGTACCCTATTGAAAGATCTATGAAATTCCTAAAAGGG
Source organism: Acacia pycnantha (assembly GCA_025563575.1). Taxonomy (NCBI): domain Eukaryota; kingdom Viridiplantae; phylum Streptophyta; class Magnoliopsida; order Fabales; family Fabaceae; genus Acacia; species Acacia pycnantha. Next base: position 477,144 of record JAMWYP010000291.1, read on the forward strand.
TATGTGAAGAACGCGTACCGCGGAAGCATCAAGAACTTTTGCAAACTGGTTCAAACAAAAGGTCGAGGGATCTGAATGTGTTTCTGAGACAATGAAATGGTTAGCACGTGGTCCTGATTTTGATGTCATAAGTTGGAATTCGTATGTGATCAATGGTTATACATTTTACACGAAGTCCCTAGATGATAGGAGCACGGTACCCGAACGGTGGTGTTATGTTAGAGGTGAATCTATGCACTTCTCCAGTTCGAAAGACAAGAGGTTGAGAGTACTCCTTTTACAAGGGGTCTACCTGACATGAACGAAGAAGATGAAGCGGATAATGAACCCGGCATAAGAAATGATCATCAAGAAGGGATATGGGAGGATATCACTTTATAAAAGTGTCAATTCATAAGGTAATTAATATTCATATGCAGTATTCTTAGAAAACTTTAAGGTTTTAACAATTATTATATTCCTTCTATGTTCTTAATTAAACAATGTCATCATTGAATATGAATTTGTTCTTGTTTTGTTTTTGTGGTAGGATCCGTTTCAAAGGGGCATGTTATAAAAGAGGATGCATGTTACGTTGTTGGGTGGGAATCAAATGAAGGCATGGTGAATAATATATTGGACTACATTTGTATGTTGAATTACGTCTTTGCATGTATTGTAACTCATTGCCTTTGTAATTAGTTATATGTTAGCTTATTTTATAAATTACTTTAGTTGTTTTAGACTTAATTAAGAGGCCATATAACTCATGGTGGATAATATTTGTATTCTTTTTCCCAATTCAATTTATTCATGTTCATAGCTTGTAGCTTAAAGTATATCGACTTTTATGTCTGCTTTTGTATGGTGGATTTGTGTATATATATTGATCGGAAGAACAAAACAGGGAAAAATACGGGAAAATTTAGACCGCAAATAAAAATACGGTCTTAAATGTTCAAATATTAAGACCGGATGTATATATAACACCGCTCTTAAAGGTGTTAAGCCGGTCTTAAAAGTTGGTCTTTTAAGACCGGTCCATTGAAACAATCCGGTCTTGAAAGTCAGTCTTTTAAGACCGGGTAATTATTCCTCCGGTCTTAGAGTCCGCTATCTTTAGGACCGGATTGATATTTGTCCGGTCTTAATATTTGGATCTTTTAAGAGCGGTCGACTTTCTGTCCGGTCTTAAAGTTTGAGTTTTAGGACCGAACCAAAAATATTTCGTATTTATTTAGTACGACTTTTAAGACCGAAGGTTTAAAATGTCCGGTCTTAAAGAAAATCTTTAAGACCGTGTAAAAGTCCGGTCTTAAAGGTCGACTTTAATACCGCCCGGAACAAGGCGCTTTCATGGTCCGGTCCTAATGTACTTTTTTGTCCTGGTCTTAAAAGCCTTTTTTCCACTAGTGTATGGTGGTGGAGAAGGCTCATGGTATGATCTATAGGGTAGGTGTGGTGAGTGATTTGGCCGAAATGGAGGTTGGTGGTAAGGTTTGAAAACGAAAGGAAATCACCAAGAGGGGGTGAATTGGGATTTTAAAACTTTTATTGTAACGTTGCAACCAAGTGAAGCTAAACGTAAAGAGATAGGGAGGAAGAGCTTGACACGTAAGGTTTATCCTGGTTCGGTCTAAATTCTTGACCTACGTCCGGTCCTGCATTCTCCAGGTTTTTCAACTATCACTTAATTCAGATACAGAATCTGTACTCAAGGATTATCCTCTCTCTAGGATACACCCCCCTTACAAGTTGTAATCAGAAATCCCAATCTCCAAGTCCCCTTGACTTGAGATCTTTTACAATGAATGAATAATTTGAATATAATCTCTCTCATGAGAGAAGGTAATGATAAACACCGAGGCTCTTTGTATATCAAAATACAATACGTAAAGAAAACCGAATGTATAAGAATTCTTGAGCTTGCTTTTCGTTTCGTTTGATCTTTCGGTGTTTCTTCTAACTTTGTAATCAGCTCTTTATATAGTGGTGAGTTGCAATGTGACCGTTACTTCTCATCTTAGTATGTTCTTCAATTGAAATTCAGTTTGATGAGGATTATAGCCGTTGGGTCCCGATCTTGGTGATTCAATCCCGGACGCGTTGAAATCATTCTTCCGATTCTTCGCGTTAATGATTCGTTTGATCCGATTTTAATACGAAACATTCTCAATATAGAGTAGTTAAATACGTTTGAATACACTAAATAAATGCCATCAATTCGTATAAACATGGTAAGTTTGCGGTTCAAAAGAATCGGGATGAAATCAAGAACGATCAAATTCGCTTCCGTCTTAAACTCGAGTTCTCTAAGTCGTGGCTCGAGTTCGTCGGGCTTTTTAGAGTATCCGGTTTATCTTCGAGATAGCAAACTCGGGGTTTGATGTAAACTCGGAGTTTGTGTTCTGTTTTACCATGTGAACTCGAGTTTACTACGGTAGGCTCGAGTTCGAATATTCTCTAAGCTCTTTGTCGAATGAATAATTCGGAGTAATATTTCTCAAGTTAAGCGTGCTCGAGTCCATTAGTGTTTAGGCTCGAGTTTAACACTATTCATGCCTAAGAGTTTTGGTGCTCGATTAGAGTGGATCGGAGCATGAGTATAAACTCGGAGTTTGTACTCTTGCTTTCTTTCTTCGATGAAGGGCTCGAGTTCATTATCTTTAGGCTCGAGTTCAGCGATATTTATTCTATGACTTATTGAAGTGAACTCGGAGGTTTGTGCTTAAACTCCGGAGTTTGCAAAGAAGGGAAATCTTGGGAGCTCTCACAAGGGAAAACTCGAGCTTGTAATAACGTGCTCGAGTTTACCTATTTTGTAAACTCTTCTTCGTTTGTCAAACCATGAGTAAACTCTACACAAAAGCATTAGGCTTGAGTCCATATACTTGGGCTCGAGTGTTCATTAAACTATAGCCATAGAAACAAGTGAACTCTACTCAAAAAGGATAAACTCTGGAGTTTAAAGAGATTCAATTTAATCAGAAATCTTCCCGCCATGGGAAAACTCGAGCTTGTCTATACAGGCTCGAGTTTACTTGTTTTCGTAAACTCTTTATTTATATCATGAGGGTTTAGGCTCGAGTCTATTTACTTAGGCTCGAGTTCGTTATGCCGAAATATCCGAAGAGCTCTCTGTTTGCGTAAAAACTCGAGTTTGCCTTAGTCGAGGCTCGAGTTTTGCGGTGACAGAGTGATATTGACTCTTTTGTCATTTTAAAAGCTTTAGTACATGTTTACAATTGTTATTAATCATCAAAACATATAGAGAACTAACATTCTCCCCTTTTTGATGATGACAACATTTGTAAACAATTAACTCCTTTAAAAACACTTGTTTTGATCATTTGAAATCATTGAAGCATAAGTGTTGTGTGTAAATGCATCAGAATCTCATTTTAACATTTAAACTTTGATTCTATCAGAGTTAGCAGCTTAACATAAATCATAACACATATTGTCATTGCATAAGCTAAAACATTCAATGGTTTACAAAATGACATATAGTGTTTCAAGTATAAATATAACAAAACAAAAGACAAGTTGCTTTGAACAACTTGACTTCACTTGACTTCTCTTTCTTTACTTCAACTCTTCTCCCCTTTGGCATCATCGAAAAGTGGAGGATGAGTTGAGATAGAGTGGATGAAGAGTCGGATCATGGGTAGATGGTTCAGGGGCTATGGATGTTGGGATTGGTTCAGAAGAGGGTGGAGGTGCCGAAGAACTAGGTCCAGCGGAATTGATGGACTGATTTGCTAAGATTTTGTCCATTTTGTCATGGAGGCTGGACATAGACACCAAGAGAGTGGAGATGCTGACTGAGTGAGTGATCTCCAATTTTATCCCCGAGACCTTGCACTTTATCTTTGATAATCTCATGTTCAAGAATGAGGTCTTCTTGTGCATCGAGAACCTCATATCCTTTCTTGACTTGTGGTGAAACCAGATTCGATCTTGGAAGAAAGATCAGAAACAACTTGGGCAATGTAATTCTTTATTCTCTCATCCAAATCAGAGGGAAAGGATTGTGGTGGAGGTGGTGCACTTTGAGCTTCTTGAACTCTAGATTGAGTTGCTCTGGTTCTAGTAGGTCTAGAGGGTGCTCGGAATGATCACTTCCTTGATCAAAGCTTATCCTCATCAAATTGAGGATGGCCGCCAAATTTGGCTGGTTTCTCGAGTTTCTCATTGGTGGTAAATACCGGACCCTTTCATGAAACATAATTACCGAGATGAGGCGGCAAAGGGTATCGGGATGTTTTTCTTCCATGGAAACGAAATTTGAACATCTCTTTAAAGATCCAATCTCCTATGTTATGAGGGACTTGATCTATGATAGAAGCAAAAATAGGGAAGTCCTTTTTGGCAAAGTGAGTGAAATTTCCTCCCTTTTGTACTAAGTTTCTAGTGTAGATATACCAAGCAGCTCTTTGCTTAGGAGGCATCGATACTGGAAAGATCGGGTATAGGCTCGTCGGGTCCGAGGAGGAAAAATTTGCCTATTAGTATAATTTGGAGAAGCAACAGGGAGGAGGATTTTGGATTTGGAGGAGGGAATTGAGGTATGCAGCAGGTGATGGTTATCTCTGTTTTCCTCTAATGGATGTGGTAATCCTTTCCTCAACCAAATTTCTATCCGCATCCAATAAATTATCACTTTGCATACAATAGTAAAAGGTTTTAACAAAGGATGGACTATATGAGGCTCTAATGGATATGAGAGGTTCAAATTGTCTAAGCCAATGGGTAAGATCAAGGTTGCATTCCTCTTTTAGAGCATCTAGATTGACATACACGAGGGGCAAAAACTCTTAGCCTCATAGTGTTCTTGGAACCGTATGGCATCCTCACCATATAGAGTGACATCCTCACTAGAGAATCCTTTAGGGATGGAGGAATGATTGTAAATTTCAAATAATGCTGGGTTTTCTCTAGATACCTGAGGAAGAGAGCGTTGTTGGTGATGGGAGGATGATTGAGCGTGAGAGCTAGGTTGACTAGTTTGTGGACTTTCGAGATTTGTGTATCGGTTCTTTGTCCCTTCGAGGTGGTGTGTCAGCAGCTGAAGCCTTCTTTGAGGTATTCATTTTGACCGTGGTTATTGGAGTGGCTTGGGTAATAGGAATACCAGGAATTTGCTTGTCAATTCCATGTTTGAATCGTTTGGGAAACGATTTTCTTCGGGAGGACGTTGAGAGATTTGTGGATTATCGGCTTGGGGTTCTTGAGGATCGGAGGATTTGGAATCTTGGGTTGCGATCGCTTGGACGCCATGTTCTCTCGGGTTTCGTTGGAGGAGATTGAGAGAGTTTTTAGGTTTAGGCTCGAGGGAGAGATAGAGTGAAGACGAAAAGACAGGTTTTAAAGAAATTTTATCGACGCAAACTCGAGTTCTTAAGTGTAGGCTCGAGTTTGTGAAACGTTACTTACCTGGAATTCAAGAGTGTATGTGTGATCTCTGTCTCCCGCGAACTCGAGTCCATTCACTAATAGGCTCGAGTCTGTCAAAGATCTCTGAGATGAGTTGCTCTCTGTCTCTCGCGAACTCGAGTCCATTCACTAATAGGCTCGAGTCTGTCAAAGATCTCTGAGATGAGTTGCTCTCTGTCTCTCGCGAACTCGAGTCCATTCACTAATAGGCTCGAGTTTGGTGACCTGAGAGTTGTATTTCTCGCTGGTTCTTTTCGAGCTCGAGTCTGTCTTTGGTAGGCTCGAGTTTGTGGCAGCTTTTCTTGCACTCGATTGTTTGGGATTTTCATTTTAACATACAACCCGCACAAAACATATCTACATACTCCGATGCTTAAGTTAGTTGACAATCATCAAAACAAAACATAACTAACATTTGAATTACTTACAACTCATTGGGATTTACCATTCCCAATTCTCTTCTTATGAATACAAATTGTTCTTTTGCTAGTGGCTTGGTGAAGATATCAGCGAGTTGCAAGTGAGTTGGGATGAACATGACTTTGACATCCTTCTTTTGAACATGGTCTCTTATGAAGTGATGTCTGACATCAATATGTTTGGTTCTAGTATGTTGAACAGATTCTTTGCCAAACTTATTGTGCTTGTGTTGTCACAAAGAATTGGGATTTCTTTGAGATGGACTCCCAAATCACACAATTGTTGCTTGAGCCAAAGAACTTGAGCACAACAACTTGAGGCAAGAACATACTCAGCTTCAAAGGATGACACACACCAACGTTGTGCCTTTTCTTGAACCAAGACACTAATGATCCTCCAAAGAACTCACATTGACCACTTGTGCTTTTTCGTCAGGCTTTGTATCCCGCATGATCCGAATCAGCATAGGCTACTAAGTGTTCATGTTGATCTTTGGGAAACCATAACCCAAGAGTCTTTGTATCAAAGAAGATATCTAAAAATTCTTTTAACATGTTCAAGATGTGACTCCATGGGGGCAGATTGGAATCTAGCACACATTCCAACACCGAATTGAATGTCTGACGACTTGCCGTAAGATAGAGTAATGATCCAATCATTCCTCTATACTTAGTGATGTTGAAGTTAGTCCCCTTTTCATCAAGCATCCGAGTTGCCGTTGATGCTTTTCCTCTAACAAATCCTTGATCAAGAAGGAAAGTACTTAACCTCTCATACCAAGCTCTAGGAGCTTGCTTAAGACCATATAGGGCTTTCTTGAGGTGATAAACATGATCTGGATGATGTTCATTTTGAAAACCTGGAGGTTGTTCTACATAAACTTCCTCCTGTATAAAACCATTTAAAAAGGCGGATTTTACATCCATTTGAAAAAGTTTGAATCCTTTAACACAAGCAAAGGCTAGAAGAACTCTTATAGCTTCCAATCTTGCTACTGTAGCATAAGTTTCTTCATAATCAATTCCTTCTTCTTGATTATAACCTTTTGCAACTAGCCTTGCTTTATTTCGAATGATTATGGCGGATTCATCACATTTATTTTTGAATACCCATTTAGTACCAATGACCGGATGGTCTTTAGGTCCTGGGCACCAAGTCCCAAACTTGGTTTCTTTCAAATTGATGTAATTCCTCTTGCATTGCTATAACCCAATTATTGTCCGAAAGGGCTTCATCAATCTTGAGGGTTCAATTTTCGAAATGAAAGCTGAAAAAGTAACTTCATTTAAAGTGCTTTTTCTGGTTCTTACTCCTTGATTTGCATCACCTATCACTTGATCCAGAGGATGACTCCTACCGTATCTCCATGATTTTGGCTGAGTTTGAACACTGTTTTCATAAGCATTTTCACAATGTTTTTCGCTTAGTAATCATCTTGCAAATCTTTTTCCGTATTTGTTGAAATAGAAGTTTGGTTTGTTACAGAGAATCATCATCATCATCCAAGGACTTGTTAGAGTTAGTTTCACGTAAAACAATATGCATAGATTCTTCAACAAAGGTGATTACGAGTATTATAAACTCTATATGCTTTACTTCTACTTGAATAACCCAAGAATATACCTTCATCGACTTTGGAATCAAATTTCCCAAGTCAGTCCTTACCATTATTGTGGATGAAGCATTTACATCCAAAGATATGTAAGTGAGCTAAGTTGGGTTTTCTTCCTTTGTAGAGTTCATAGGGAGTTTTGTCCAATTTCTTTCGGAGATATGCCCGTTTGATATATAACAAGCGGCTTCATAGCATCGCCCCAAAACACTTGAGATGTTTGGTTCTCATTTAGCATTGATCTTGCCATTTCAAAGAAGCACTCTATTCTTTCTTTCAACAACTCCATTTTGTCATGGGGTTCTTGAGCCGAGAAGTTATGATTGATTCCCATACTATCACTGCATTCTCCAAAGGCATGGTTCTCAAATTCTCCACCATGATCCATACGAATACCTGCAATAGATAATCCTTTCTCGTTTTGGACCTTCTTGGCAAACACAATAAATTGATCAAATGTTTTATCTTTTGATGATAACAGAATGACCCATGTAAATCTTGAGAAATCATCTACTATAACTAATGTATAAAGATTGCCGCCAAGGCTCTTTACTCTAGTTGGTCCAACTAAATCCATATGGAGTAATTGAAGAGGTCTATTAGTTGATATTTTGTTTTCGACTTGAAAGAAGATTTGGTTTGTTTACCTTTTTGACATGCATCACAAATCATATCATTTTTAAAAGAGAGTTTTGGTAAACCAATAACTAATTCCTTTTTCTGTAGTTTATCAAGTTGAATCATATTGACATGTCCTAAACGTTTATGCCATAACCAACTTTCATCTAAGTTACCAACAAAACATTTTTCAGAATCAGAATTGTTTTTAGACAGATTAAGAGTATAACAATTACCTTCTTGGAGCTCGAATAATGCTTTGGATTTAATACTTTCTAAAGAGAGAGCATCCTTACTTACAATCAAACATTCTTCTGAATCAAAGATGACTAGGTTTCCTTTGTCCGTGCTTTGACTCACACTGAGGAGGTTGTGACACAATCCATCCACAAGATAAACATCTTTGATTTGAGGTCCATTGCTATTTCCGATTTTGCCAATGCCAAGAATTCTTCCGGACTCATTTCCACCAAATGTTACCTTGCCACCATCCTTATGTTTGATTGAAGCAAATTTGGATTGGTCTCCAGTCATATGTCTTGAGCATCCACTGTCAATGTACCACTTATTGGGATTTGATGCTCTAAGACAAATCTGCATAAGAAGATATATCATCTTTTAGGTACCCAATATTCTTTGGGTCCTTTTGGGTTAGTTTGTGTCTTAGGAATCATATAGGATCCCTTAGGCACCCATTGATAGTTTCCTACTGTGTTTGATTGATCTATCTTTCTTATGAAAGCATGAAGAAGTAGTATGACCTTTTCTATTACAATAATTGCAATGTGCAAAAGGATTTGAGGTATGGACAGATTTTTGAAAATAATTCATGTAAGATCTTTGTCCATGTTTCTTTTTACCTTTCTTTTGTCATAATCAGGTTTGTAACCAATTCCCGATTTGTCATTTGTAAATCTTTGTCGTTTCAAAATTACCTCAAGCATTTCACTTCCTCTAGTGAATTTTTCAAGAGTCTTTGTAAGGTATTCATTTTTCTTTTCGTAATAGAACATTCATCACATATGAGATTTTCTCGAACCGAAAGATTTTCTACTTGTTGTTCAAGTGTTGTATTCTTCCTTTTAAACCAAAGTATTTTTCAGCAAGTTCATCAAATTCATTTTGAACAAGTTTATATTCAGTAAATAATTCATTATAAGTTGGTTTTGTATCATGATTAGAACAAGTAGAGTTTTCCTTTTCACAAGTAGAAATAGGTGTAGAAATCGTTTGAACTTGTTCTTCTAATAGTTTGATTTTTCTTTTTGAAAGTAAGAGTTCTTTGCGCTTCTTAAATTCAAGATAAAGAGAATCATATGTTGAAGATAATTCATCATAAGGTAAATCAGATTACTTACCTCTTCGTTGTCCGATTCCTCTTGTGCCACAAGGCGTAGATTGGCACTTTGTTCCTCTTCTCGCTTCATCTTCATCGATGAGCCGTTGCCCCATATAGCCGATACATAAGCTCTTTTCTTGAACTTATTGAATTTCTTTTCTTTGTCTTTCACCATGACATTCCGATTTGATGTGGCCCGGTTTCTCACATTCATAGCATATAATTGGTTTCTTAGTTTCGTGCTAGAATTTCCTTTATGAAACCCTTCGTGAGATTGGTCCTTTTTGTAGAATTTTTGAATCTTCTGACCATCATTCCTAGCTCACCATCTTCATCTTCATCTTCTTCATCATCATCTGATTTAGCTTCTTTGTTGGTTTTAAGAGCTATTCCCTTGTTCTTGATATTGATATCATTTAGTCCCTTTTGAATTTGATCTTCCCTCATATTCGAGAGGCCGCCAAATAGTCCGCCACTGAGGCCATTGATTCGCCTCGAGATTCTTCAATTGCAGTGACCTTGGCTTCCCATTCCTTGGTGAGAATATTTAGTATTTTCCTCACTTGGGCAAGTTGTTCATATTCTTTTCCCAAGGCAATGAGTTGATTGATCAAAGTGAGTGAATCGAGTTGAAATTCACCAATAGATTCTCCGGCCTTCATCGCAATAGATCGTATTCGATCATGAGAGTATTGATACGATTTTCTTTTATCGCACTGTTCCTTCATGAGCTATTTCAAGAGCATCCCACATTTGCTTAGCAGATGGCAAAGTGCAGATCTCAAGTACTCTTTTTGGCCAAGAGCACTTTGGAGCATATGAATTGCCTTCATGTTGAGAGTGACTTGTTTTTTATCATTGTCATCGTACTCTTCTTCTTTCTTGGGAGTTCTCGATGTCGCCTACAACCGAGGAAGGAACATAGTTTCCTTTTTCAAAGACCCTCCACAAACCAAACTCGCAGGCCATTACATAGACCCCGAACTTAGCCTTCCGTAATGAGTAGTGTTCTCCATTGAAACCCGGAGGACGGTTGATTGAGGCTCCATCTCGGTAGAATTCCTTCCATTGGATCTTTGTGTCTAGGATGTTAGTCCTTCAAATTGACAACCCTGCTCTGATACCAAATGAAAACGAAAGGAAATCACCAAGAGGGGGGTGAATTGGGGATTTTAAAACTTTTATTGTAACGTTGCAACCAAGTGAAGCTAAGCGTAAAGAGATAGGGAGGAAGAGCTTGACACGAAGGTTTATCCTGGTTCGGTCTAAATTCTTGACCTACGTCCAGGTCCCCGCATTCTCCGGGTTTTTCTACTATCACTTTAACTCGTATACACACTCGTACTCAAGGATTATCCTCTCTAGGATACACTCCCCTTACAAGTTGTATTCTCAAATCCCAATCTCCAAGTCCCCTTGACTTGAGATCTTTTACAATGAATGAATAATTTGAATATAATCTCTCTCACGAGAGAAGGTAATGATAAACACCGAGGCTCTTTGTATATCAAAATACAATACGTAAAGAAAACTGAATGTATAAGAATTCTTGAGCTTGCTTTTCGTTTCGTTTGATCTTTCTGTTTCTTCTAACTTTGTAATCAGCTCTTTATATAGTGGTGAGTTGCAATGTGACCGTTACTTCTCATCTTAGTATGTTCTTCAATTGAAATTCAGTTTGATGAGGATTATAGCCGTTGGGTCCCGATCTTGGTGATTCAATCCTCGGACGCGTTGAAATCATTCTTCCGATTCTTCGTTAATGATTCGTTTGATCTGATTTTAATACCGAAACATTCTCAATATAGAGTAGTTAAATACGTTTGAATACACTAAATAAATGCCATCAATTCGTATAAACATGGTAAGTTTGCAGCTCAAAAGAATCGGGATGAAATCAAGAACGATCAAATTCGCCTGTCTTAAACTCGAGTTCTCTAAGTCGCTCGAGTTCGTCGGGGCTTTTAGAGTATCCGGTTTATCTTTCGAGATAGCAAACTCGGGGTTTGATGTAAACTCGGAGTTTGTGTTCTGTTTACCATGTGAACTCGAGTTTACTACGGTAGGCTCGAGTTCGAATATTCTCTAAGCTCTTTGTCGAATGAATACCGGAGTAATATTTCTCAAGTTGCTGTGCTCGAGTCCATTAGTGTTTAGGCTCGAGTTTAACACTATTCATGCCTAAGAGTTTTGGTGCTCGATTAGAGTGGATGGAGCATGAGTATAAACTCTGGAGTTTGTACTCTTGCTTTTCTTTCTTCAGATGAAGGGCTCGAGTTCATTATCTTTAGGCTCGAGTTCGATATTTATTCTATGACTTATTGAAGTGAACTGGAGGTTTGTGCTTAAACTCGGAGTTTGCAAAGAAGGGAAATCTTGGGAGCTCTTCGCCAAGGGAAAACTCGAGCTTGTAATAACAGCTCGAGTTTACCTATTTTGTAAACTCTTCTTCGTTTGTCAAACCATAGAGTAAACTCTACACAAAAGCATTAGGCTTGAGTCCATATACTTGGGCTCGAGTGTTCATTAAACTATAGTCATAGAAACAAGTGAACTCTACTCGAAAGGATAAACTCGGAGTTTAAGGAGATTCAATTTAATCGAAATCTTCCCGCCATGGGAAAACTCGAGCTTGTCTATACTGTGCTCGAGTTTACTTGTTTTCGTAAACTCTTTATTTATATCATGAGGGTTTAGGCTCGAGTCTATTTACTTAGGCTCGAGTTCGTTATGCTTTGGAAATATCCGAAGAGCTCTCATTTTGCGTAAAACTCGAGTTTGCCTTAGTCGGGCTCGAGTTTTGCGGTGACAGAGTGATATTGACTCTTTTGTCATTTTAAAAGCTTTAGTACATGTTTACAATTGTTATTAATCATCAAAACATATAGAGAACTAACAAGGTTCATGATATGGGTGGTGGAATGGACCATGACATTCTTGACCAATTGGACTCTTATCTTGAATTCCCAATTTAGCTTGAAGAGCCCGTATTGTTTGTTGAATGGAATCGATCTTTGAGAGATAGACTCTTCCCTTAGGTTGAATCTCCTACAAAGAGTGGGATTGAAAGAGTGAATCTTGATCACCATTAAACCAAGCCATGAGAATTCGACACAATAAATTCCCAATGAATGACAAGATCACTATCTAACTATAAACTATAAAAAGTAAGAAAAATAATCTAATAAAATACAAATGCAAATGCAAAAGAAAAAAAGAAAGAAAGAAAAAATCAAAATGACAAAAGATGCAAGTATCTATGAATTAACTTGGAGACATGGTGAATTCAAATAATTAAGCTCAACATCATATCAAGTTTGATACAAACACATCACACAGAAGCTACCAAGTCAAAACAATGCAATAATGCAATGAATGCTATGCAAGCTATCTAAATGCAAAATTCCTAAACTATATGCAATGAAAAAAAAAATGCAAAAACTAAATAGCTTCACATGAGAAACCCCTTGTCTAAAGTGAATTTGACAATTAGATTACCTAGGAGCCAATTACTTAGCTCCCCAAGAACGACGCCATTGATGAGGGCCTTTTTGTCTTTAGCTTTGCACGGGTGGAAAAAAGGCATTTAAGACCGGACAAAAGAGGCATTGTAAGACCGGACCCGCGTCAGGCCTTGTTCCAGGCGGTATTAAAAGTCTCACTTTTAAAACCGGACTCGAATCGGTCTTAAAGAAATTCTTTTAGACCGGACATTTTAAACATCCGGTCTTAAAAGTGTTTCAAAATAAAAAAGAAAAAAACTCAAATGAAACAACCGGTCCCAAATCACCAGATCTGACAACATTTTGAATGTCCCTTCGTCATCAACGACGGAGAACCAAGAGAAGATTGGAAGCAACAACAAAAAGAAAAAAAGATGATTACAAAGTCCGTAAATAAGCAAAAATAACAAGAAACAGAAATCATTCACCATGAAAATCGAATTTGAAGTCCAGATCTACAAAAATCACAAGCTTAAAGCAACCAAATCGAGCGGGATCCTCTTGTCGGTGCTAGCAAAGCTTCAAGCAACCAAAATCGAAGTCCGGATCCGAAAGCAGGAGCGGTCAAGGTAGGAAATAAACAGACTTAAGCAAGAAGAGATCTGGGTTTGATTTCAAACCGGATCTATGCGAAGGCGGCGTGGAAGGACCCATAGATCGAAGAGGAAGGAGCCGTCGTCGCCCGTAATCCTCAAAGTAGTACGCTTTCGCTGTTGCTGAGGATTGGAGTCGACGCCATCGCAAAATCCTCGAAGCATCTCACCGCCAACGTTGCTAAGGATTTGAATGTGTGGCTCTTGGGATGACTTACAACGATTGCGAGTAGGTTAGAGGAAAAGGATGACATTCTTGCTGAGGATTTGACCCGTGAGGCTCTTGGGACACTCATTGAATCTATAACTAAGCAAATGTTATATCACCAAGAAGACAATGCGAGACTTACGGACTTAATGTGTTTAGCGAATTTAGTTTTTTACACTTTTAAGACCGGTTTTTTGAAACAACCGGAGACCGGTTGTTTTAAACAACCAGTCTTAAAAGTGTAAAGAAAAAAAAAATGACCGGTGAAAATTTCGTAAATATATAGAACACTTTTAAGACCGGTTGTTTCAAAAAGCAAGTCTTAAAAGTGTTCTATATATTTACGAAATTGTCACCTGTCAATTTTTTTACACTTTTAAGACCAGGTTGTTTCAAACAACCGGTCTCAAAATTGTTCTATTTATTTACGAAATTGCCACCGGTCATACTTTTAAGACCGGATCTTTTATAATCCGGTCTTAAAAGTCTTCTATATATTTATGAAATTGCCACCAGTCATACTTTTAAGACCGAATCTTTTATAATCTGGTCTTAAAAGTGTTTTATATATTTGTTGGAAGTTAAGATTTAATTAGTTAGCGTATACGATAATATTGTGCAATTATCTTAAGTAAGTTATTAGAGTGATTTTAGGAATTAAGTTAGTAGATCATGGTTTTTTCAATTTCATAATTAAATTCTTGATTGTAATCATCTTAATTAAGATGTTAGAGAGATTTTAGGAATTAAGTTAGCGAGATCATGGTTTTATGAATTTCGTAATTATATTCTTGATTGTAATAATCTTAATTAAGTTCTTAGAGAGATTTTAGGAATTAATTTAGCAAATCATGGTTTTTGAATTTCGTAATTATATTCCTGATTGTAATCCCTAGATTATAGGAACTGCCTAGGTCAGAAGATTATTTACTTATTAGCATTTGTATATAATTTCAATTAAGCGAAGGAATAAATCATCGCATTCTCGGACTCATCTCTGATCAGCGTCTTCTCACAATATTTACGAAATTGTCACCGGTCATACTTTTAAGACCGGATATTTTATAGCCCGGTCTTAAAAGTATTCTATATATTTACGAAATTGCCACCGGTCATACTTTTAAGATTGGATCTTTTATAGTCCGGTCTTAAAAGTGTTCTATATATTTACGAAACTGCCACCGGTCATATTTTTAAGACCAGATCTTTTATAGTCCGGTCTTAAAAGTGTTATATATATTTACGAAAGTGCCACCGGTCATATTTTTAAGACCGGATCCTTTATAATCCGGTCCAAAAAGCCATCGGTCATACTTTTAAGACCTGATTCTTTATAATCCGGTCTAAATGAGGCGGTCTTAAAGCTCTTTTTTGCACTAGTGTTGGGGTCCACAATCAAAAATAAACCAAGGATTGCGTATAGGCAAACCGAGGATCGTTCTCTCTTTTCGAGGAGCCTTTTATTGATTCCTAGATAATCTAAATGTCATGCAAATGCAATAAAACAAGGGGAAATGATTTTTGTATTTTCAAACTAATAAACTAAAGAATAATGTAATTTAATTAAATGCTAAACTATTATTTTTGGTATTTTCTTTATAAAATGGTGAATGAGTGAATGGAATGGATGAAGTGAAAATATGAATGATGAACGTTCTTGGTAATGAAGAAATGACTATCCTTGCTCATAAAAGATTATGAGAGTTAAAATTCATCAAGTCTTAAGGAAAACCTCAAGATAACACTTGAGTCCAATATTCTCAATTAATATTAGCTCCTACAAACATAGCTAACTACTACCTCTTGAAAAATTGTTAAAAACCACTTGATGTGCAATTAAAATTGGAATAATGCAACATGAGTCTTCTTGAAATTGAGTACATAACAGTCCCTCAAAGGGCACAAATCAGCCATATTAACTAGACAATAACACGCTAATTAATATAATCTCATTGCATCCACAAGTAATTAAAAAAATATGATCTTCACACTAAAAACTCTAATCTGAATCACAAATATCAAACCAACAGGGACAATAAACATTAATCTCAGTTCCATATTTATACACAATAATTCCTAAAACTAGGCAACCTAAATATATAAATCTAGAGTAGTAGAATGATAGAATAACTCCCCTATGAAGTCCATTTAGCTCAAACATTAATCCTCATCTCCAAGAACCAAAAGAAATCTCAGCCACACATTATTCTGAACCCACTTGAACGAACTGCACAAACCAAGTCAGAACCAAGTCTTCTCGGGTTTGACGGATAAAGGGTAGTGGTTGGCGTTGTGGAGTCGCCAGCGACGATGGAGGCGATGGTGGAGGTCGCTGGCGACGGAGAAGAAATGGTGAAGGAAGGTGAATCGTGGGTCGAAGGTGTGAATCTAGATGGAAGGGAAGGAAGGAAGATGATCGATCCCCTCTTCTGTCTCGCGGCACTAGATATATATCCCAATCGCCAAAAATGATTCATTTAATCAAAACGTTGTAGTTTCCGCGTTGGGCCTTCTCTGATATACTTTCAATTTTAGGTCTTTCTCTGACAGTAATTTAGGTCCTTCTCTGATATGATTTTGATTTTGGGTCCTTCTCTGACAGTAATTCTGGTCCTTCTTTGACATTAATTCTGGTTCTTAAAAATCTCAAATTTCCTTTAAACACTTGCAATGCAAGATTAAACACAATGTAGCATCAAAAGTTCAAGAAATCACTTGCATGAATAATTAATAAATTATGAACATTTTGCTCCTAATTTCACTTAATTCAATACAAATGTCCCTAACTCAAATTAGTGCTTAATCATACAATAATGTTCCAGAAAATGCATTAAGAGTCCCAATTTTACTATGAAAGATAATATAAAAATATGGTACGATCAAGTATATGCCAAACGGAAGTTTAGATTCCCATCTCTTCAAGGATGAAACATTTCTGACATGGCCAATCAGATTCAAAATAGCTCGTGGCTTGGCCTCAGCATTATTGTATCTCCATGAAGAATGGCAACTATTTGTGGTTCATAGAGACATAAAATCAAGCAATATCATGCTAGACTCTAACTTCAATGCAAAACTTGGAGATTTTGGATTAGCACGGCTTGTAGACCACGCAAAAGGATCACAAACAACAGCTTTAGCAGGAACTATGGGTTATATGGCTCCTGAATGCCTCATTACTGGAAGGACTAGTAAAGAATCTGATGTATACAGTTTTGGAGTTGTGGCTCTGGAGATAGCTTGTGGAAGAAAACCCATCAACCCTGAGGCTTTAGAGGAAAAAATAAACTTAGTAAAATGGGTATGGGATCTCTATGGAAGTGGGAGAGTTCTCAAAGCAATTGATTCAAGACTAGAAGGAGATTTCGACCATGATCAAATCAAATGTCTGATGATTGTCGGGCTGTGGTGTGCTCATCCTGATCAAAATCATAGGCCTTCAATAAGGCAAGCAATTCATGTGCTTAACTTTGAAGCTCCATTTCCTAGTCTTCCTTCAAATTATCCCATACTAACGTACAGTGCATATCCAACATCATTTTCAATTCTATCTAGCACCAATGCTTCAGAGGTAAGTCAAAACAAGAATATAAGCTTTAGTTCCAACACGAACTCTTCTGGTTTCACTACAACTTCTGATGAAAATACTTCATCAAGTGTATCACTTTTGTACTCACACAAAAATTAGTTATGGTTATTGTATGTTTTTGGGTACTGCACAATTCTTCATCAATGTAAGATAATTTCTGTACTCTAAAAATAAATAAAACATATGTGTAGAGAACTTATATGATATATTGATGTATTTTTACCTTGAGATTCTACTGTTTATTTTTGGATAATGATGTTGCATTGTCTCATTTCGTAAGAAACCGAAATTATGTTCATTTGTACTCATTCCACTTGGAAGCTGCTTAAGTAGTAAAGTCGTTGCAAATCAGATATGATGTCATTTTTTAATGAAGAAAAAAAAAAATAAGGCATTAACTAACAAATATTATTGATTCTTTTTATATAAGGCACATGTTCCAATGAGTATTAAATATCTTTTTTTAATGAATGCTCATAGACTCATAGTCATACTTCCTCCGGTCTTTTTTATAAAATACATTATCTCTTATATGGGTTATTATATTCTTAATATAAAAAACAAATCCCTTTTTTCTGAAAATATTAAACTTGTCTTTCTATTTTTGCCACATTAAATAGAAGCCACTTATTATCACTCTTCAATAAATTCACCCTTTTATCTCGTATATACCTTCTTTTATAAATAAGGATATAATTGAAAAGAGAAATACATATTTTATATATTTATTATTTTAACCTAATATTTTGAACAACGTGATTTGATAGTTGTTCCTTATAAAAGGGATCAAAGAGAGTATTTAATAATGTTAGTGAGGGAGGGTAGTAATTTATATATAATACTTCGTCTGATACTATTTATGAAGCTCAATAACCGAATTACGCGGTTTAAGAAACAAGTTAAAGTTAGTTAAAAATAATAAGCATGTTAAAAAGAAACTTTGTTTTTCAAGTATCCCTTATTTATGAGGGGCAAGTGAGTGAGAGAGAAATAAAGTTAAATATGAGTATCACCAATCTTTTATTTAATGCAATATATATAATTAATGAGAGATAAAAATGAAAACAAAACTTATTGAATATTCAGACAATTCTTGTGGGACTCTTATAAAAAAAGAATCAAAGCAAATCAAATTTTAGACTCTCATAAAAAGTATCACACAGGGAGTACTATTAAAATTTAGTGTAGTTGATAAAATAATATTGAAAATTAAATTTTCAGATAAATGTAATGCTTTTAATTATTTTTATTTGTACTGATAATTTATAATAAAAACAGTTGTGCAATTAATATGAAAGCCTTTCATCTCGCACGTCATTTTCATAGAAGACTTGGGTACCCAATAAACAATTGTACAAGGCTTGATCCCTATTGGTAGAATTGGGGCTTAATACATTGCATGCTCAGTAAATCCATGAGTTTAGAAGTTCATCTCCGTTCCGGATGAATTGAGCATGTAATGTGGAGATGGAAGTGAACAATAAAAAACTCAGTTATGTCAATCAAGAAAAGTCAATTTAACTTATTCTTAATTACGAAATTTAAATGATTATTTTCAAGTCACATCGTGGAATGACCAAAGGAGGATCCTCAATCACATCAAAAATTTTGGGCAAAAAAAAATCACATCAAGAATTTGTGGTTTTTGTTAGTTTTTCGCCAATAAATTCTAAACTTAAGGACAAAATACAAGATGACAAAATACGTTATCTAATGTGCAGATTGGCCAACGAACTTTTACTCCAAGAGCACCCAGCACAAAATTCTAAATTTTACTAAATTAAATAATTTTTTTTCTCAATTGTCATTATTCAAAACTACTTGTATAGATATCTATGGACAAAAATTATTCATTCTTCAATCATGTCAAAATTATAATTTGCTCAAATAAACAAAAGTTTTAACTAAAAATATAATTATATGATTTAAATAAAATTTAAGGTGTTTTATAGTTTATTATATATGTTAAACAAAACAAAATTATATGATTTATTTTTATTTTAGAAGAAATTTATGTGAGTTAAAAAATTCATTTAATATTAATAAAATTTAAAAATCTATTATATCTGAAATAAATGAAATAAGTTTTATTTTTATTTTTATAAAAAGAATTTAATGGACATCAATGTTGATACTTAATAATATAAATCCGACCTACGAAAGTCACATATCCATATAAGCAATAGATCATTGAATTAACAAATATATCATCAAGTTGCCGGATCTATATTATTAAGTATCAACGTTGATGTCCATTATTGATCAAAAAACGTTGATATCCATTAAGCTTTTTTTATAAAAATAAAATTAAACTCATTTCATTTCTTTCAGGATATAATAGATTTTTTAAATTTTATTAACATTAAATGAATTTTTTAACTCACATAAACTTCTTCGAAAATAAAATAAATCATATAATTTGTTTTAACATATATAAAAAACTATAAAACACATTGAGTTTTATTTAAATCATATTATTATATTTTTAATTAAAAATTTTGTTTATTTTAGCAAATTATAATTTTGAAAAAATTAAAAAATGAGTATTTTTTGTCCATAGATATCTATACAAGTAGTTTTAAATAATGAAAATTGAGAAAAAAATTATTTAATTTAATAAAATTTAGAATTTTGTGCTGGGCACTCCTGAGTAAAACTTTTTTGTGCTGGGCGCTCCTGAAGTAAAAGTTCGTTGGCTAATCTGCACCTTAGATAGCTGGGCGCTCTTTTTTAAAAGTTTGTTGGTATTTTTAGTCCACTTAATAGTTAATTGTGTTGGACGCTCTTGAGCCAATAGTTTATTGGTCAAATCACACATTAACCCTTTCTTAATTAAACATTCTTTTCTTTATATTATTTTAAATATTTTAAACATTTATTTATATTACTTTAAATTATAAAAAAAACGTGGAGAATTTAGTCATGGCCTTTTGATTATTATATTTTATATATTTATACATTTTGACTTAAATGATAACACATAACTGAAATAATTTTATTAAATTTTGAATTAAAATTATTTAATTGATTATTTAATACATTTAGATTAATATTTACTACATTAATATAATATCATAATCCCTGAATTCTTAACAAATTTGATATTATCGTAAGATATCTCCGAAAATTATTAACTTAAAGAAATAACTTCCAATCTATGGGTAACAACTAACAACCCCACTACTCCCACTAACGGGTTTTATATTTTATATATTTTGACTTAAATGACAACATCGTAACTAAGGGTGGAGGCATACTAGTGCCTATGTGGGCAAGTGAACCCATAAAACATTTAAAATATATATATTTTGTGAAGGAATCTTATTACAATAGATATGGTTGGATTAATTGATTAAAGCTTTTGCCATCTGTGTAAAGGTTCCTGGTTCGAACGCCTTGATTATCCCTTTTTTTTGTCAATTTCATTTTCTCAACCCTCAACTCTCACGCAATCACGCTCCACCCCCAAATCGATCCACCATTCCGCCAATTTCATTTTCTCAACTCTCAACTCTCACGCTCCGCCCCCAAATCGATCCGTCATTCCGCCCCCAAATCGTTCAATTTCATTGTCTCAACTCTCACTCTCCGTCCATCCAAATCGATCCGCCCTCAAATCGTTCAGCCAAATCGATCCGCCCCCAAATTATTCAGCCACGTCGCCGCTCCTCCGTCGTTGCATCGTGAATTTCGATCCACCCCCATTTCTGGGCATTTATAGTCAAATCGATCCTTCGGAGTTTGATGAACTTGCGAGATATTCATTTTCGTCTTCAAGTCTCGATAATTTTATTGTTGATGTCAGGGCTGATTCTGGTTTTGTTAATTTGCAAACAATTTATGACCTTGCTTTGAAGATGGTTGAGAAGAGAAAGGATATTGTTTATCCACTAGTATATTTGTTGATAAAGTTGGCACTCGTCTCTACCGCTAGCAAACTGCTAGTGTTGAGCGGGTTTTTTCTGCAATGACTTTTGTTAAGAATAAGTTGCGCAATCGGATAAGTGATGATTGGTTTAACTCATGCATGTTAACTTTTGTTGAACGTGATATATTTGATACGATTGATGATGAGGATATAATGCAATATTTTCAAGGAATGAAGAATCGAAGAATGATTTTGTAATCCTTCTGATGTAAAGGTTAGTTGACTCTTGTTTATTATTTTTCTATGTTAATGAATTTGTGTTCTCATTGTTTTCCTTCCTCCTTTAGTAAGTGTTTGGTGTTGAACCTATTGAAAGTGTCGTTCTCTCTAGTGGATAGCCTTTTTTGAGGCATGCTGAACTTGGAGTGCCGGTTTGTAACTATCATTCTCTTATTCCTTTGCTCTATGGTGAAAGCATGATAATAAGTCTTATTTGTATATATTTTCTGTTTCTCTTTCCTTTTTGTTCATCAGGTTCATTTTCTCTATAAAGGCACACTTAGGGTGCTCTTAGTGCTACTTCATGACTTCCCCGAGTTCTTGTGTGCTTATCATTTTACCTTCTGTGATGTTATTCCCAGTAGCTGCATACAAATGCGAAATATTATTTTAAGTGCATTTCCTCGTAGTATGAGGCTACCAGATCCATCCACGCCTAATCTAAAGGTCTTTTAAAACTCATCTTGTCTACTTTCTTGGTCACAGTATTGAATATTGACATGACACAGCTTCCTTTTCTGCTTTCTTTTGCAGATTGATTTGCTTCAAGAAAACTTTATCCCCTCGAATCTTTTTGGAGGTTGATGCAACAGTCAAGGCTAAGCAGATGAAGGCTGGTGTAAATGAATATTTGAAGGTAATACCCCACCTTGTGATTTTCGTTTATGATGAATTGAAGATGAAGCCAGCATTTTGGTTTGCTTGCCTACCTTCTAGTTATTATAATTCTTCATTCTTTGATTTCTTATAGGTTGCAACATGTTCTTTAATCTTGTCAAACTTTTTTCCTTCCAGAAAATGTCAATGATACAATCTTTAATGCATTTAAAACTTTCCTTTAAAAAAAATTTCAGGGGCAACACTAATTGTGTACCCATAAACTCTAAATCCTGATTTCGCCACTGATCATAACTAAAATATATTTTTATAGTATGTAGTGGAATTGAGTCCGATTTAAGAGGGGAATATGTAATTTCATTCTTCTTTCCTTTCTAGGGAACTAAAACATTTTTTTACCTCAGAGCAAGGTATTAATTTTCTTATGGTTGGAATAATCCCAACAATTTTCTCCCATAAATATATTTTATAATAATCAATAAAACTTTTGATTGTCTCACTGTTCTATTTTTTCACTCTCAGGATTAGATTTTTCTTTTCTTTTTTTCGGGGGAGATGTTTTTCTACTTCAAAAAAATTAAGAAAAGTCTAATTCTAATTCCAAATATCTTTTCTTTGCCTATCATCAATGTTTACTACTTGTCATATTTGCTTTCCAAAAAATTGGCCCCATTGGGAAGACAAGTCATCGTCAAATTTTAGGGCCAGCTGGCTAATTAATGCAAAGAATTTTCCAGGACTCTCAATTTTCTTGCATTCACACTTGGATGGGAGCCAGCTAAGTCTTCGTCAATGCAGATGATCCAATAGTGATTGATTTGGGTCGAGTCAATCATAATTAAAATAATATAATATAATTAAAATATATAATAATATTTATATATGGCCTTCAAAGAGTTATATATAAATAAAATAGATGTTAATGCAATAAATAAATAAATAAAGGCTAAATTATAAAATCTTGCACTTGAATTATAAAATGCAACTATAACCATCTCTTCACGGTGAGAATAAAAGCATTTCATATTTTTAACTTGTATAGCAGCATACAAAAACCTAACAAGGTTATGCACTCTAGCTAACTCAGTCTATATATATATATATATATATATATATGTGTGTATGAGTTTATCGTTTGTTATGTTACTTGATATAAGATTATGTCAAGTGGCCCAAAACTACATCGCTTTGGGAGTTAAAGAAATTAATAAAGGGTGTTTTAGTATTTTTGTTTTAGTATTTATTATATGAATTTTACTAGAAGATCCTTCATCAATTCCCCTGACCCAAAACTACGTCATTTTGAGAGTTCATTAATTCCTCTAACCCCAAAACGACGTAGTTTTGGAGTGACTTGACATAACTTTATGTCAAGTGACATGACAAACGATAACCTCATATAGGGTTTATCGTTTGTCATGTCACTGACATAAGATTATGTGAAGTGGTCCAAAACTACGTCGTTTTGGGAGTTAAGGAAATTAATGAAGGGTATTTTTGTATTTTTGTTTTAGAATTTATTATATGAGTTTTACAAAAAGATCCTTCATTAATTCCCCTGACTCAAAATTACGTCGTTTTGGTACGTCGTTTTAAGAGTTCATTAATTCCTCTAATCCCAAAACGACGTAGTTTTGAGTGACTTGACATAACTTTATGTCAAGTGACATGACAAACGATAACCTCTATATGGGTTTATCGTTTGTCATGTCACTGATATAAGATTATGTCAGTGAGCCAAAACTACGTCGCTTTAGGAGTTAAGGAAATTAATGAAGGGTATTTTTGTTTTTTTGTTTTAGTATTTATTATATGAATTTTTATCAAAAGATCCTTCATTAATTCCCCTAACTCAAAACTACGTTGTTTTGAGAGTTCATTAATTCTTCTAACCCCAAAACGACGTAGTTTTGGGCTCACTTGACATAATCTTATGTCAAGTGACATGACAAACGATAACTCCATATATGTATTCTACACTAGTGCAAAAAGGGCTTTAAGACTCGCCTCATTTGGAGCGGATAATCGGCCGCAGGTCTTAAAGGTGTGGCCTATGGCGCTTTGTAAATAAAAAGAACTTCTTAAACAATGAAGGGCTATAAGACCGCCTCATTTAGAGCGGATAATCGAAGCACCGGTCTTAATGGTGTGGCCAAGTGGCAATTTGTAAATAAAAAGAACTTCTTACACAATGAAGGACGCCTCATTAAGACCTAGGACTAATTATCGACCGGCCCTAAATATGTGACCTAGGTGGCATATTTGTAAATATAAAGAACTTCTTATTCGATCAATTTTTCATAGATCTTATCCAGCAACGTTAAAATAACAACCTAGGCCTTAAAAATGTTAATAAAAAAATTGAAATATCAAATACTTTTATGTAGAAATCTCATCAAGGCGTAACTTATATTTTCTACACTCCAAAATAATACGGAAAAATATAAATATAAAGGTATTAAAGTTTTAAGACCGAACATATATAAAAGCCGGTCTTAAAACTTTGATTTTTAAGACCGGACTTAAAATTTGTCCCAAGTACTAAAGTTTAAATAAAAAGTAATAAATGTTAAGACCATTGTTACAGAATGACCGGTCTTAAAAGTAAGACTTTTAAGACAGGACAAAAAACTGGCCCGTACTAAAGTTTGAATAAAAAATTAATTAATTTTAAGACCAGGACATATATAGAGATCGGTCTTAAAGGTTATCTTTTAAGACCGTATATGTGTATTTGTCAGGTCTTAAAAATGAAGCGCCAAACGTTAACTTGCGCGCGACGCTTTTGTCACTCTCACACTCACTTGAAGAACCCCATTCACGTTGCGAAACCCTTCCCTGTTCCATTACCTCTCTTCCTCGCCCGCGCACTGATTAGCCTCTGTTACTCCCTCATTTTCTCGGGCATTCCTCTCTTCTTGTCTTGAAAATGAACGGTGAAAACGATTCCACTCGTGTTCTTGAAACTCCGTGACATTGGTTTGGACCGGGAGGGTCGGACAAACGAACCCTCTTCATCTCACATTGAGCCTCCTCGGCGCTTCGTGCACGCCGTGGTAAGCGGCACACGAATGATGGAAGTATCCCTTAGTCGAATCTTGGGACGAAGCTCGAGATTCATTTTGATGAAAATTTGCAACCTTTCGGTCCTAATAAAAGCACATATACTAGTTTTGTCGGCGCTCTAGTACGCAGCAAGGTTAGCATTTTGGTGATGAGTGGAAAAATGTGGACCAAAAAACAATAAAGGATCCTATGTGGGACACTATCCGCTTACATTCACCGTCCCCGAGTCCGAGAAGTTCAAAGACTCAACATTGTCTTATTGTCTTTGCCGGTTCGGGAAGTTTAAGACCTTTCGGCTAACACTTATATTTTTGCCGAGGAGAAGCGACCATCAACCACAGGACAAGTACAAATTTATTGATGAACAAACTTGGCAACAATTTGTTCGAGCGGACCACTCCCGAAGCTCGGTGAGTTATATTTAGTTTTGTTTGCACTTTTGTTTGCTTATTAACTTTGTGAGGATATGTGAATGTTATTGTGTACATCTAATCTCGTTAGTTAAATGGTTTGGTGTGTGAATAGAAGTATACATTTGCTGCCTTTGTCCCGCATGAGAGGAGCATGTCCTAGTTCCATGCAAGTTTGATATGTAAAGCGTGTAATGGCCATGGTTAGGACGTTCTTTGTTAGTTAGTTAGTTATTCTAATATGTGTAGGAACCATTTATGATGAATGAATGAATTGACCGAGTTGGCGGCATTGCAACTCCCTTTCCTTTGGTTTTCCCAATTTCTTCTACAATGCTACATCTTCCTTAAGTAAAATGTTGAAACTTGATGAAGTGAATTTGACTAATGTTTGACGTTCATATCAAGCAGAAGTTCTCTATTTTTGTTAGTGACATGGCTGGAATTCATAATTGATATATAGTTGTTTTCAATCCTGATTCACAGAAAATAAGGGAAAAATATCAGGAGATTGGGAGAAAGAATGATTGCCCACACGGGGCTTCTCGCGCGGATATGAAAAGGCCGAAAAGATTTGATGGCAGCCAAACGGAAGAGATTAGAAGATGAAGCTGAATCCAATCCTTCTACGGTAGTTGACCAGCCGCCATCTCCAATACGTCGCGAGGAGCTCACGGTTGTATATTCGGCAAAAGCCAAGCGGCGCCTACACGAGTGAAAAAACTCGTGTAGTTGCTGAACGAATTGTAAGTATCGATATTGTTATTTTTTACTTACTAAACATGTTTCATCACTAAGCTTCTCGTTATCTGTATCTTACTGGAAGATCTTAAAAACTCGTATGTGGAGGATCGTGATGGTCATAGACAATTGGTTGCTAAAGGGACTTATCCACAACTTGGGATCAACCGTACACCACGAACAAATGGCCGATGATGAAGTCGAGTGTCGGTTGAAGAGGTGATCTTTGATGCACTGTCCCTCTCCCAACCGATGAGTGAAGGTTGTGAGTGATGTCAAGGGAACCTTCATCTCTTGGCCAGTGAAGCTTGTAGATGTCTCTACTCCTCATCAAGCTCCACCCCCTCCTCAAGCTCCATCCCCTTCTCACCCCCTCCTCAAGTTCCATCCCCTACTGCTAACTTGACGGCCAAGGAAAAAATAAAAGATTTGGTAGCCAAAAAATGGTTTAAAGATAAATCGTGGCTTTGTCAATGAAGTAGTAGGCCTCCCTAAATCCTCAACCGCTTTTAGTTGATAATGAAGATGTAGAGTCCATGCCGCTTCCCGGAGCTGAGGTTACTAGTGCATGTGTTCAACTATTTATGAAGTAAGTATCTTCTTCCTTGATTACATAATTGAAATGCACCGTTTAGACACACATATATACATATATACTAATTCCCTCATCGATGTCATTATTGTAGGTGCATGCACGAGAAACCGGTTCAAGAGGCGAGAATTTCGGATTTTGGATTCTTGTGCCCGGTGTATGCAAGCACAACACTACCTCCGGAATTGAGACAGAGTACATATCAAATAGGTTGTGTAAAGTGCAAAGAAAGGTGTACTTGTTTCCACATTTGGCTCCTGTATACATATATACTTGTCACGCAATTCACTTAATATAATTATGCTACATATATATATATCACCGAGTACTTTACCGTCGTGAATTTTCAGCAACCACTTTGGCGTTGGTCGTCATGAACATGGAGTTGCATTATGTTATCTTCTTATGCTCCACTCACGACGATCCATCGACTACGTTGAAGCCGATGATCACCAAGTAAGAATGTCATTTTGATCGTCTTGTCCGAAATCTCTGTTTAGAATTTTCGGTGAACATTACCGATAAATTTCTGATTTTGATGATAGTGCCATGAAGACCTTCCGTGTTGATGTAAAAAAAAGCGTGGTGCTCTCACTCACGATCCTAAATGGCACAAAATTAAGGTTAGTACATAATTCGACATGACATAATTGCCTTCGGTTGGTCGATAAGCTATATATGCTCTTATATATATTTATTGTTATTTTTAGACCCGTCGACAACCTAACGATCGAACTTATGTGGCCCGTACGTCATGAAACACTTATATGATATTGTGACGGAGGGAAACACTAAAGTCACTTTAAGGGTAAGATGTTATGGCTGAATTCAACCATCGATGGCTTAATGTTACATATGAAATATGCACATAATATGTTAATTCCATTTTCGTTTGATGTTACGAGAGGTTTGCCTGTGAAGAGCCATTTGATGATGATGAAATCGAGCACATACGCGAGGTTTTTGTGAATATCTGTATAAACTAGTCTTAGAAAATCCAAGTCAAGACAATAATTAATGTCCTAAATTAATTCATTTGTAAATAATATATGATCTTTGTAGCAACAATAGCCTTCGTACATTTGTTTATTTTTTCGACTAGCTAATTAATTCATTTGTAAATATAGCAATGTAATTCAATAATAAATTTGTTTATTTTTTCGAACAATTTGTCTGTGTCCATTTTGGGTTTCGAATGAATGGGATGGTGGATAAAGCTATTTAGTGCTTGAAATTGAGGTACGGGCGGATGTTGAAAATGAGCCGATGAGGCTCAAAAGTATTCGCGACTTTTAGGACCGTATATTTTTTAAAAGTGCGGTCCTAAAGGTCTTCGTCCATTTTAAGACCGTATATTTAACAAATATCCGGTCCTAAAAGTCTTCGTCTAATTCTAAAAATTTGGGTAGAGACTTTTAGGACCGTATATTTGTTAAAAGTACGGTCCTAAAGATCTTCGTCCATTTTAAGACCGTATATTTAACAAATATCCGGTCCTAAAAGTCTTCGTCTAATTCTAAAAATTTGGGTAGAGACTTTTAGGACCGTATATTTGTTAAAGGTCTTAAAAGTCTTCATTTTATTTAATAGATTGCCGAAACCTTTAGGACCGTATATTTGTTAGTTGTCCGCTCCTAACTTTAAATTTTAAAATAAGGCTTAATTTTTAGGACCGAGGATTTATTAAACGTCCGGTCCTAATATTCTTCATTTTAATAGAGTTGGTGACTCGATTTTTAGACATATCGTTAGGGTTCAAGGCAACCATGTTTTCGTTCTTCTCAAGTTTTGTGCTTCGTTGCTTCTCGTTTCAACTTTTCTCGGATGTGAAGAACGCCATCGGTGTCCCTTTTCTTTTAGTTGGAAAAAGAAAGAAGATAACGAAAACGACACTGAAAATTTTCATCACATCTGGAAAAGTTGAGGGGAAGACAACGATGGTCCAAACTTGAGAATAGTCGTCACTCTGTTTGTTTTTATTCGAAAAAAGGTAAATAATGTTTTTTTGTTTTGTTTTGTATGGTCGCAACTGTTAACTTTATTCTGCAAATTTTTAAGATTGATCACCACGAATAGGACAATGTTTTGTTTGTTCTTGTTGTCGGAGAAAAAAGAACATAAAGTTAAAGACAAACAAGGAAGGCGATTGGGAAATAAAAATTTTATTTAATAATTTTTTTTTCTGCTGCTCGAAAGGCGTAGCAGACAAAAAACTTAAAAATTCTAATCCTCCCATCGTTGTCGGAGGGGAGGGAATGGTCTGAGACGTCGTCATCGAGGTATGGTACTCAACGTCATTGGCGTCGAGTACCGCTTTCAGCCTTGTTGTTGACGGCGTGATAGACTGAAACAGCTTTGCCCAAGCTTCGGTCTATATGATCGACGCGGCTATCAGTGCTCCAAAGATCTGCCGAAGTTCTTTTCGGAGGCAACGGAGGAGGATATGGAGGTGCCTCGTGATTTCGCCCGAGGGGAGGACTCGTCGTGGTGGAGAAGCCATTACGGTGGAGGTTCTAGGAGGAGATGGAGATGAATGTTAAGAAAGTAACAACGGGTTTAAATAGAGAACCCATCCTGAAGAATGTGAAACGCCGGAAACATTAACGAGGAGACGCATATTTGCTCAGAATACGAGGAGACGCCTAGTTGGGAAGTTTATGTGGAAGCCGAAGAGACTCTAAATTCATTTCAACAATGGGGAAGGGACTCTTGAAAAGAATGAACTTTCATTTCAACAATGAGTTTTAGGACCGGATATTTGATAAAAGGACGGTCTTAAAAGTAATTGAATTAAAAATTAGTTTTAGGACCGGATACCAAGTAATATATCGGTCTTAAATGAGTTTTAGGACCGGATATTTGATAAAAGGACGGTCTTAAAAGTAATTGAATTAAAATTAGGACCGGATATAAGATAAAAGTCCTGGTCTTAAAAGTTTGTATAAAAGTAAATTGACGAATTCATCATCGACGTTTATCTCTCCCGCCATCCGTCTTTATATACTCCACACACTACCTCCTCTTTGTCCTTGTTAACTCCTCACTTCCTAGCTCGCCCCAACTTCTCAAAATCCTCAAACCATGGTTAGATACAAGCAAACCGCTCGTAGGGTGCATACACGCCTCACTCTCGTGCCATGGCTAGATCATTATATGGTGCGCTCCTCCAAATGATGCAAGGCCGTATTGTTTCGAAGACTCTCGGGTCGTTGGACCCATTGTTATTTCTTCGGATGATGAAGAGATTGCTCATGCCGCACCCCCTCGATCCTTCCGCCGATCCTTTTCTTGCCGAGTTCAACCGTCATCTTGAAGCCGGCCATGCAGATGTTCGTAATCCCCTCTCCAACCTCGTTGGCCCCAGCCGCGCCTACCTCCGACCCTCTCCGCTCTCCCGTAATGATCCATTCATATTGCGGGTGGAGAGAATAAGACAACAACTTGCCGATCTCCATGGGAAATTAATGCTCTTCACGCCGAAATCGCCGAGGTTGTTCAATGATTCTTGTGGATGATAATATTCAGCTTGTTTTTCATTTGTGTTTTTGTTGTTGTGTATATATTCAAGTAATGTAAGAAACATTAAGAACACCGTATGAATTTTTGGCTCTTCTCCGCAATTCATTAAAGAAACTTATTCTCCAATTTTGCTTTATTTTTTGTCCAAAAATATCATTTATTTTATTGATTTAATATACCAATCACGAAGGCCATTAAGACCTGGACATTTTATTTTATAAGTAACGATCTAAAGATAATTTGAATTTTAGGACCGGATGTTTTATAAACCTCCTGGCCTTAAAACTTAAAAATCTAATAAAATTTTAGACCGGATAATTTTAAAACTCCGGTCTTAAAATGTTAGTTGTATCTTTAGGACCTGACATTTAATTAATAACCGGTATTAATAAAATCCAAAAGCTAAATAAGGTATCTTTGTCGCGCTGAAAAATTAAATTTCCTCTCTCGAACTCTTGTCGCGCCGAAAGTGAATACTCAGTTCCGACTCGAAATTTCCTCCGCCTTCGTCGCCGCTTCGCATACCTTTCGACAATCACTGGTTCCTTAGCTAAACGCCTATAGACGAAGCCGTAAGAGATGTTTCGGTTAAAACTTTATTACTTTCCAAACTTATCGCTCTTGGTTTTTCATGGGTTTAACGAAATCGGTGTAATGTTGTTATGGGTATTCTCTCGTTGTTAACGAATATTGTTTTTTGAAGATTATATTTGCACTTTAGACCTACCCAACCGACCAACAAGTGTTTTTAGGTTACTCTTGCTGCCTTGTCTGCAACATCAACGTTCGTGAGCTGAGAAGTAAGACGACTCACAAACGCATATGCTAAAAGTTAGTCCACAAGACCTTCATCCCCCGCATTTAATTTCCTCGTCTTGCATTTATTTTGGTTCTTCGATTCACCGTGATGCATTTATGACCAAAAGTAATTCTTAATTCGCCTAAATAATATATAGGAATTCTACTATGGATCACGCTGGATAGATGCTTTACGAACGAGTATTGAATATCGAATGGGGTTAGGGAATTTATAGAATTTGCTAAAAAATGCCCATGATGATGGGGGAAGTATTATTGCCCTTGTGTAAAATGTTTGAATGAGTGTCGACTATGTCCCGAAGTTATACGCACACATTTAATTTGTCACGGATTTTGTAAGACTTATACAAGATGGGTATGGCATGGTGAACAAGTGCCATCAAGGGAAACAACATGGGAAGTGGCCTTTGATGATAATGACACGGATATGGATGATCGCATGAGGACATTATCCGTGATGTAGGAGAAGAGGCTTTGAGCGATCACATGCATATGGTAATATGTGCAAATGATGCAGTAGACACCGCTATACCGTGGTGTAAAAATACCAATTGTTGAACGCCGTATTGAAATTGGTAAGCTTGAAGGCACGTCATGGATGGAGCGACAAGAGTTTTTCGAATTGCTTGAGGCTTTGAAGGACATGCTTCCTGATGATAACGTGTTGCCGCATCGCTACTATGATGCTAAGAAGATACTTTGTCCACTGGGATGGAGTACAAAAAGATCCATGCATGCCCGAATGATTGTGTATTATATAGAAAAGAGTTTGAAGAGAAGCAGAGTTGTCCGATGTGTGAAACCCCACTGTATAAGTCGATAAGGGGCCCGCAAAAGTGTTGTGGTATCTTCCAATCATACCAAGGTTCAAGCGGTTGTTTGCGAATGAAAATGATGCAAAAATCTGAGGTGGCATGCAGATGAGAGGATTTCGGATGGACTTGACATCCTACGATTCTTCTCAATGGAAGAAGATCGATCAATTATTTCCGAACTTCGGCGAAGAACCTAGGAACCTCAGCTTGCCCTTAGCACGGATGGAATGAATCCCTATGGAAGCCTTAGCAGATACATAGCTCATGGCCCGTAGTCCCGATTGTTTACAACTTATCTCCTATGTTATGCATGAAACGAAAGTACATCATGTCAGTCTATGTTGATTTCAGACCAAAACAACCCGGAAATGACATAGATGTTTACCTAGAGCCCTTGATCGAAGACTTGAAGGAGTTGTGGGAAGAAGGTGTCGATGTTTTTGACTCTTTCAAGAAGGAGGTCTTTAGAATGAGAGCCATGATATTTTGTACTATAAACGACTTCCCAAAGATATGGGAACTTGTCGTATAGTGTAAAAGGCCATAAAGCATGTCCGTTTGTGAAGAAGGCACATGCTACCATCAACTTCAACATGGAAGAAAGACGGTGTATCTTGGACATAGGAGATTTCTTAGACGGGGCCACCCATATCGTCGATTAAAGAAGGCCTTTTTTGGTGGCCAAGAGTATGAAGAAGCTCCGGTGGCATTGACTGGGGAGCAAGTGTATGAAAAGGTTAAAAATATCAGTGTCATCTTCGGTAAGCATGGAAAGAGTAGAAAAGAAACAAATATATGGAAGAAGAGATCTGTATTCTTTGATCTTCCCTATTGGCGCAATCTTGATGTGAGACACCGTATTGATGTCATGCATGTGGAGAAGAACGTATGTGATAGTATTTGGGCACGCTTCTCAACATACAAGGTAGTTCAAGGATGGTGTGAAGGCAAGATTGGATTTGCAAGCAATGGGAATACGCGAAGACTTGCATCCAAGGCCATATGGGAAGAGAACTTATTGTCCCCAGCTTCTCATACTTTGTCTAAGGATGAGAAACGAAGCTTTTGTGAGTGTTTACATGGCACAAAAGTTCCCTGGGTATTCTTCAAATTTTAAGAGGCTTGTCTCGATGAAGGACTTGAAATTAGTAGGCCAAAAGTCTCATGACTTGTCATGTCTTGATGCAACAGCTACTCCCGTAGCTATTCGAGGATCGCCGAATATGATCTTCGGTCGTTTTGACTAGACTTTGTTTCTTCTTCAATGCGGTTTGTAGTAAAGTTTTCAAGATTGAAAAGTTGGATGAATTGGAGAATGAAGGATATCTTATCTTGTGCCACCTTGAAAAGCTTTTTGTTCCTTCATTTTTTGACATCATGGTTCATCTCATTGTTCATCTAGTGAGGAGATAAAGTTGTGCGGCCCTATCCATTTACGGTGGATGTACCCTATTGAAAGATCTATGAAATTCCTAAAAGGGTATGTGAAGAACGCGTCATCTACTGAAGCATCAATTGTTCGAAATATGTTTCGAAGAGGCCATGGAATTTTGTCAAAATTATTTGTCCAAAGTAAGACATATTGGGCTTCCAAGACGTGGGGCTTCGGTAAAGAGTGTGGATCGTGATGAATTGTCACAAGTCCACTTATACATCTTGAATAATGTTGATGAAGTTCAAGCCAGCATATCTCGCACATAAAGAGGTGTAAGGAAAGAGAACCATCGAATGACCGAACAAAGGTTGATTAGGGAGCATAATGTAACTTTTGCAAACTGGTTCAAACAAAAGGTCGAGGGATCGAATGTGTTTCGAGACAATGAAATGGTTAGCACGTGGTCCCGAGTTTGATGTCATAAGTTGGAATTCGTATGTGATCAATGGTTATACATTTTACACGAAGTCCCTAGATGATAGGAGCACAGTCGAATGGTGGTGTTATGTTAGAGTTTGAATCTATGCACTTCTCCGTTCGAAAGACAAGAGGCCTAAATTGGCAGTCATGCCATATTATGGGGTTATTGAAGAGATTTGGGAGGTGGACTATGTCAAAGTTAGATTTCCCATCTTCAAATGCAAGTGGGTTAATGTCAATAATGGTGTTAAGATCGATCGGCTAGGATTTACTTTAGTCGATGTCAATAGTAGAAGTTTTGGAGATGAACCTTTTATTTTGGCGGATCATGCAAAACAAGTGTTCTATATCACCGATCAAGAAAATAAAATGTGGTCCGTAGCTCTCCAAGGAAAGAGGGTCATTGATATTGATGAGGAAAGTCATTCAAATTATGGTGATCTTCCCGAGAGTACTCCTTTTACAAGGGGTCTACTAGGACATGAACGAAGAAGATGAAGCGGATAATGAACCCGGCATAAGAAATGATCATCAAGAAGGGATATGGGAGGATATCACTTTATAAAAGTGTCAATTCATAAGGTAATTAATATTCATATGCGGTATTCTTAGAAAACTTTAAGGTTTTAACAATTATTATATCTTGTCTATGTTCTTAATTAAACAATGTCATCATTGAATATGAATTTGTTCTTGTTTTGTTTTTGTGGCGAGGATCCGTTTCAAAGGGGCATGTTATAAAAGAGGATGCATGTTACGTTGTTGGGTGGGAATCAAATGAAGGCATGGTGAATAATATATTGGACTACATTTGTATGTTGAATTACGTCTTTGCATGTATTGTAACTCATTGCCTTTGTAATTAGTTATATGTTAGCTTATTTTATAAATTACTTTAGTTGTTTTAGACTTAATTAAGAGGCCACATAACTCATGGTGGATAATATTTGTATTCTTTTTCCCAATTCAATTTATTCATGTTCATAGCTTGTAGCTTAAAGTATATCGACTTTTATGTCTTTGTTTTGTATGGTGGATTTGTGTATATATATTGATCGGGAAGAACAAAACAGGAAAAAATACGGGAAAATTTAGACCGCAAATAAAAAATATGGTCTTAAATGTTCAAATATTAAGACCGGATGTATATATAACACCGCTCTTAAAGGTGTTAAGCCGGTCTTAAAAGTTGGTCTTTTAAGACCGGTCCATTGAAACAATCCGGTCTCGAAAGTCGGTCTTTTAAGGCAGGGTAATTATTCCTCCGGTCTTAGAGTCCGCTATCTTTAGGACCGGATTGATATTTGTCCGGTCTTAATATTTGGATCTTTTAAGAGCGGTCGACTTTTTGTCCGGTCTTAAAGTTTGAGTTTTAGGACCGAACAAAAAATATTTGAGATTTATTTAGTACGACTTTTAAGACCGAAGGTTTAAAATGTCCTGGTCTTAAAGAAAATCTTTAAGGCCGTGTAAAAGTCCGGTCTTAAAGGTCGACTTTTAATACCGCACGGAACAAGACTGCTGCGGGTCCGGTCCTAATGTACTTTTTTGTCCTGGCCTTAAAAGCCCTTTTTTCCACTAGTCTTAGTTTCAATATAGTACATTGAGTCTCACATAAGGAGTAGTTTTTATTAGAGGAGTGAGATTTATAATTTATAAATTCAAGAAATTCTCTCTTTTAATAGATTAACTTTTTTAGGATCAGCTCTCTTTTTAAATTTTAGACTTGTACTCATAATATTAATACTTTTCAAGCCCTATCTCACGGAGAGGACTACACGGAGGTTGTCACTGGCATGAGGCTGAATACAAAAAATACAAAAGATATATATATGGTTTTTACAAGTAGATGATAGTAGGGACAAAACTTAATGCAAGGAGATCGGTCACTTGATTTTCTTACAAGTAGGCCATGGGGGACTAACTGACTTCACTATACAAAATTATGGTCTCTACTTTCTGGAATGAGTTTCCGGTAGCGCTTTGGGGATGAGATTTTTTTCTTTCTTTTTATTTTAATAAAAAAAATTTAGTACTAATCATTATCCTAAAGTATCTTTTTAAGACTAATCAAGATCCGAAATATTTTTAATTTTTCTCAAGATTATGAAGTATTTTTATTATTAATCAATACTGCGAAATATTTTTTAGATGAGGTCGAAGACTTTGAAATATTTTTTAAGATCTTGAATTTTTTTGGGTACTTGACTAAGATTAAAAAGATACTCCAATGTACTAAATGGTCAATACTTTATGATTTTTAAAAAATATTTTAGAATTTTAAAAAATTATTTCAAAATACTGAATGATACTAAAAAAATAGTTCAGGATATTGGTATTGAAAACAATTTTATTAAGAAAAAAAAAGATAAGATCTGGACGGCCAGATCTGTTCCAAAAGGACGAGTGCTTGGACTCGTTCCCTACTTTCTAGTCTTCTACAGTGAACCACACGGATAAAATGAAAATAATTGCAGAGTAGCAGAGAGAGGCAGAAATATTGAACCATTGTGGGGAAGAAAAACACTCATGAGTTTCATGATTTCTTCGCCTCCATAAACATTTCACTCTGAAAAGATTGAGAGGGTTAACATGTTGCTAGTATCATTTTTCTTCCTCTTTCTTCCTCATGTGTTCTCCTTAGAATTTAACATCACCAAGTTCTGGCTGGGCGATGACAGAATATCATTAGACAAATCAGCTCAAATCTTAGGAACTTCCATCGACTTGGTAACTCCATACAATGATGGTATCGGTCGAGCCACATATCAAAAGCCGATGCACTTGTCGGACAAAGCCACCAGGAAACTCACAGATTTCACCACCAACTTTACCTTTGTCATTGATTCAAAAGGCAAGAAGAGCTTTGCCGATGGGATGGCCTTCTTCTTAGCCCCTACGGTTTCAAAGCTTCCCAATAATCCAACAGTAAGAGGAGGTGGTATGGGTCTAATTATTGGAGGTGAAAAAACGATTCTTAATTCAACAGATCATCCATTTGTTGCTGTTGAGTTTGATATCTATCCCAATGTCGAATATTATGATGGCTGGGATCCTCCGTATATACATGTGGGTGTCGATATCAATTCTATGAAATCTAATACTACTGCGCCATGGAATGCTAATATCACAGGAGGCAGAATAAATAAGGCTATCATCAGCTACAATGCAAGTACACTTAATTTAAGCATCTCTTTCTCTGATGGTTTTGACCCTTCTAACAACAGTACTGTGTGGCAACATCTTCATCAAATAGTTGACCTATCAAAGCACCTGCCTGAATGGGTTACTTTTGGTTTTGCTGCTGCCACAGGATATTTATTCGCCACGCACAGGGTCAATGAATGGAGTTTCTACTCAGAGGAGTTCCCATATGTTTCTCCCAGTCCAAGTCCAAGCCCAAGCCTGTACTCGCACCCAAGGTTAAGCATAAGTCAAGCACAGAGAAATTCCACAGCACTTGCAATAGGATTAGGGGTTGGAGGGTTTGTTTTATTAGTTTGTGGGGTGGTTTGGTTTGTCTTGTGGAAGAACAAAAAGAAAATGGAAGATACTGAGTCTGATGAGAACATGAGTGATGATTTTGAAAGAGGAACAGGTCCAAAAAAGTACTCATATGCTGAACTAGCAAGTGCTACAAATCATTTCAAAGATGGGCAGAAGCTTGGACAAGGAGGATTTGGGGGTGTCTATAGAGGTTTTCTCAAAGATTTAAACTCAAACGTTGCCATCAAGAGAATATCAGAGGGTTCTAAACAAGGGAAGAAGGAGTTTGCTTCAGAAGTAAGAATTATCAGTCAACTAAGGCATCGGAACTTGGTGCAACTGATGGGTTGGTGTCATGAAAGGAAAGAACTATTGTTAGTGTATGAGTATATGCCAAACGGAAGTTTAGATTCCCATCTCTTCAAGGATGAAACATTTCTGACATGGCCAATCAGGTTCAAAATAGCTCGTGGCTTGGCCTCTGCATTATTGTACCTCCATGAAGAATGGGAACTATGTGTGGTTCATAGAGACATAAAATCAAGCAATATCATGCTAGACTCTAACTTCAATGCAAAACTTGGAGATTTTGGATTAGCACGGCTTGTAGACCACGCAAAAGGATCACAAACAACAGCTTTAGCAGGAACGATGGGTTATATGGCTCCTGAATGCCTCATTACTGGAAGGGCAAGTAAAGAATCTGATGTATACAGTTTTGGTGTTGTGGCTCTGGAGATAGCTTGTGGAAGAAAACCCATCAACCCCGATGCTTTAGAGGAACAAATAAACTTAGTAAAATGGGTATGGGATCTCTATGGAAGTGGGAGAGTTCTCGAAGCAATTGATTCAAGACTAGAAGGAGATTTCGACCATGATCAAATCAAATGTCTGATGATTGTCGGGCTGTGGTGTGCTCATCCTGATCAAAATCATAGGCCTTCAATAAGGCAAGCAATTCACGTGCTTAACTTTGAAGGTCCATTTCCTACTCTTCCTTCAAATTATCCCATACTAACGTACAGTGCATATCCAACATCATTTTCAATTCTATCTAGCACCAATGCTTCAGAGGTAAGTCAAAACAAGAATATAAGCTTTAGTTCGAACACGAACTCTTCTGGTTTCACTACAACGATCTGATGAAAATACTTCATCAAGTGTATCACTTTTGTACTCACAAAAATTAGTTATGGTTATTGTATGTTTAATTTGGGTACTGCACAGTACTTCATCAATGTAAGATAATTTCTGTAATCTAAAAATAAATAAAAATATTTGTAGAGAACTTACATGATATATTGATGTATTTTTACCTTGAGATTCTACTAATTCTTTTTGGGTAATGATGTTCGGGAAAAGAATCAAAGTAGCAACTTTTAACAAAAATTATACCTAATCGGAGCAATTTCATAAAATTTCCCCAAAATAATGCAGTCAAAGACGGCGTCAGAAAACTGACGCCTCTGACTGACGCCACCTCAGCAACTGACGCCTCTGCCCCCACCCCCTCCCCCACACACACGTCCCCCCTGTGGCCCCCTCCCCCACCCCCTCCCCCCCCCCCCACATACCCAACAGAACACATACACACGTCCCCCCACCCGCCAAACAATAATTTAATAATTATATTTAAATTTATGAATAATATTTAAAATTATAAATAATAATTCTAATTAATTATAAATTATAAAAAGGGTAAATAATAATTTTAATTAATAATTAGTGAATTAATAAAAATATTTTGTGAAATATGTTGTATATTATTATTTAAAGTAAATACCTTTTATGGTCCCTGATAAAAAACACGAACTCCATTTTAGTCCCTAACAAACAAAGCGATCCTTATTCGTCCTTTTTATGGGACTAAAAATGACATTTTGGAAATTTGTGAGAGATCAAAATGTCCACAAATCGACCCTTATTCGCCTTTTTTATGGATTAAAAAGACTCTTTTTGTCAGGGACAAAAATGGGGTCCGTGTTTTTTATCAGGAACCAGAAAGGGTATTTACTCTTAAGTTTATCTTATCTATCTTATGGTACTCTATAAATAATAGAGTAAATACCCTTTCTATTCCCTAACAAAAAACACGGACCCCATTTTGGTCCCTGACAAAGAAAAAGTCATTTTTAATCCATAAAAAGGACGAATAAGGGTCGATTGGTGGACATTTTGATTCCTCACAAATTTTCAAAAGGTTCTTTAATTTTAGTCCCATAAAAAAGGACGAATAAGGATCGATTTTTTTGTTAGGGACTAAAATGGGGTCCGTGTTTTTTATCAGGGACCAAAAAGGGTATTTACTCTAAATAATAATATACAAAATATTTCACAAAATATTTTTATTAATTGACTAATTATTAATTAAAATTATTATTTACTCTTTTTATAATTTATAATTAATTAATATTATTATTTATAATTTTAAATATTATTTATAAATTTAAATATAATTATTAAATTATTGTTGTGTGTGTGTGTGTGTGTGTGATGGACACAGAGGGGGGCTAGGGGTGGCCCCCGCCCCCCCTAATTTTTTTTTTTTATATAAAAAAATTGAACATAAGTGGTTTGCTTGCAATATACATATTCGTCCGTTCGTTTGCTTTCTCATACATATTAACTGAGACACTGAGTATCCATTAGTCTGTTCATTTGCTTTCTTATACATATAAAAAAACATTAAAGAGGTGGAGCCCATACCTTGAATATATCATACTTGTTTTGCACTTTTCAGAAATTACCTTCGTCTCTTCTTCCTCTACATTTTTTTCAACAAACTTATATCAAATTTTGAGAATCAATAAGGTACTTAAAATCACTTCTTTTCATTAAATTTCC
The DNA here is from genome assembly GCA_025563575.1 of Acacia pycnantha. Classification (NCBI taxonomy): domain Eukaryota; kingdom Viridiplantae; phylum Streptophyta; class Magnoliopsida; order Fabales; family Fabaceae; genus Acacia; species Acacia pycnantha. The sequence continues at coordinate 517,353 of JAMWYP010000291.1, forward strand.
TTCATAAAATTTTATTATACATACTTTTATCTTTCTAATATTACTACTTTTATACTGATTAGAAAATATTGTAGGGTTAGTATTTTGGACAAGTTTTTAGTTTTGTTAAAAGATGGCTATAAGAATATAGATGAGACTAATAGTTAATTTTAATCGGTTTATTTTTGTTATTAAAAATATTTTTTAAATCATATCGGTCATGAAATTTCCCTTGTTTGGCCGAATCCTAGAGGGAGAAAGAAGAGAGAGAAGCTCTGGAGAAATTCTGCAGAAGTCTTCAACGGGTAAGTCCTACGGTCTTTAGCTTTTTAGTTCGGTAGTTAGTAGAATTGTTAGATAGATTTAGTAAGTAGGGAGTGAGATTCCTACTATTGTTTTAGGCATCATTGCATTGAAAAATGCCTGACGAGGCAAAAACTTGGTAGGAATTGAGTTCCTGAAAAGTTGGAGATTTAAGTAGCGAAGTGCTGGCGAAATTTCCGCCAAATAGGGGTAGAAGGGAAAAATGGTAATTTTTACCTAAAATGCTAGATATAGTATCAAATCACTAATAAAAGTGATATTACTCTTATAGGACGTCAGAAATCCTGATTTGCTTCCGTTACACTGTCCAACGTGCCGCTGTTGGACGTTTCGTTGTTTTTCATAAAACGTGCTAGAATAACATCAACGAAGGTACGTTCGCGTACTGTAACACTAACTCTGATGATTATCGTATGCATATGTGTATATTTTCTCAGACTCGACCGTACTATTGTCTGTCATGCCTGCATCCGATCGCACGTTGTTCTGTCATGCCAATTGTCTGCCATGCCTGTATTTCCGATCGTATTGTTGTTCGTCATGCCTATTGTCTCGTCATGCCTCGTATTTGATTGTACTATTGTCTCGTATCTCGATTGTACTATTGTCTGTATATCCGATCGTACTATTGTCTATCATCCGATCAGTATGATTGTCGTATATCCGATCGTACTATTGTCTGTACATCCACTGTATTTATTGTTCGTACTCCGATTGTACTATTGTCTGTACTCTGATTGTACTATTGTTCTGTACTTTGACTGTACTATATTCTGTACATCCGACTGCATTTATTGTCTCGTACTCCGATCGTACGTTGTCTATCATCCGATCAGATGATTGTTCTGTCATCCGATCAGATTGTTATTGCCATACATATCTCGATATGTATACCCTATGTCTCGACCGTAGTAAATGTTGCCAAAAGTCTAAGAATGTCTCGTTGTACATATATGATGTATGTAATCATGAGGTTAACCGTTACTCCGGGTTCGATGCATGGACTCCACTCTTAACTTAGCTTCAGGATCGGGAGGACCGAGGTTCGAGGAGAAGGACAAGCAAGACGCCTAGGAATCACTAACAAGACTTCTTTTTGTTATACTTTTGAAACGCTCTTGTACTGCATTGTTTAAACAGCAAGACATGCTACCATGGGTATTTTAATATATATATCAGTTACTCAATCGCTCCGGTGCACTACTCTGAGGTTTACAAATGATGTTTAAAGGAAAAAAAAAATTTATACTGCTTGTGAAAACGGGATGTTACAAGGTCTAAGCTTCATCTTTCAAGATATTTGGAATAACCAAATTTAGGATCCCATTAAGGGTATTTCCTAGCCTGCTTACCATTTTAGGATAAACGACGTCGCCACTTTAAATGACTTCGCTAATGTCAACTTCGGGACAAAATTACACTGATTTATAGTATGTCCAGTTGTTTTCTACTTAATCCAAGGATTTCAAGATAGGATTTAATTTCTATCGGTTCTCATTTATCCCATATGCTTTTTCACAAAATATCTTCTTCTTTATTACTATTTTATTTCCACTTTGATAATTACTTTACACATACACAATTTAATCATTTTCTCCCTTTTTTTTCATCCAATAATTTTGGTTTCCCCTACCACCATTGTTGACTTGTCAACTCTCTTTTTAATCACCAAGTTTATGCTCTAATTAAGCAATTATCCCATTGATTAATTAGGCTTTAGGTATTAATATAATTCATATTATATTCTTTTTAATCAAACTTCATTAACTAGCAATTATTCTTTTTCTAATCTTGACCCCTTATTGGTCACTAATCTTCAATTAGGGTTTGCACATAATTAACTTCAAACATTCCCTTTATTCATGTTTAAACAATGGGGTTTAAACTTCTCATGTTGCATGAGAAGAAGAAGATTCCTACACACACATGAAATGGTGGGACCCACATATATATATAATGCTCATTATATATATATGTGGGTCCCACCATTTCATGTGTGTGTGACATGAGAATACACTTCTCCTACAACATGAGAAGTGTTTTTCCCTTAAACAATTAGCCAATAATTATTTATTTAATCACTTACTAATTGTTGATAATTTTCTTAATTAGGATTAATTGTTTTCTCACAACTATTGCACTAACATTGATATTTTATGTCCCATGCATTATATTAAAAATCATGGGGCAACTTATGTTCCCCAAAATAATATTTAATTTTGACTCATTATTTCCCAAGGAAAATAATCCAATAAATTATCTAAATTAGAGACAACATACTTTCCTATTTTTAATAAATATTTAATTGCCTCAAATGATTTATCATAATATTCTCGTGGCATTTTATGGCCCATAATTGCATTTAGGGCTTTTCAGTTCTTTATTTTCTTTAATTTTAATAGAAATGCCCTAGAAAAATAACATAATTACCACATAGGTTTTGAGACCACATATTCACATATTTCCAATAGTTATTATTTAATAATTTATTATATTTATCATAAGTCAGATTTTAGAGTATTACAGATATAACCTGCATCAAGTAAATATGAAATAATTTGTTCGTGAAAGTCTAACAAAAACCCAAAAACTTTATGTTTTTGCTACTTGTCTCTATACCTAAAAATACTAATGGCCCGTTTGAATGGTTCCAAATCAAGGGAGAGAAAAGGAAAATTGGATTATCCGTCCCGCAGCACCATTTGGTTCACTATTTTCCCGAAAAATATTTTCCGGCGGCGGCCAATTTTCTTTCATTCATGTAAAACTTAAATATTGATTTTATATATTTTCATTTGCACCCATTGAAATTATTTTTTCTAGCATGCTGTTAGGTATGATAATTGATTTGTGTTGCTATTGAGTGTCTCCGTGAACATTCTTCGTTAGGGAAATAAGTTTTATTAAAACAATTTAAATTATACATCAATTGGTTTTTATAAGTTCCTTAATAAATGATTGTTATCTAGAGTTTAAGACAATCATTTGTTAAGAATCACTTGACTCAAACCGTGTTTGGGCCTATTAATTACACTTAGTGAATTAAGTAACTATCATATTAGTAAGATAAATAGGATAGCCATAGGTTCACTTTCAAGGAGCATTTCATCTTATCATTCTCTAAATCCAATTTAGTTTCCTCATTCATCGTCTTATCAGAGATAAAAAATAAAAAAATAGTTTACTAATCTAAATATCAAAACCTCGATTTCAATTGCGGCGATTTATCAATTTATTTTAGTTTAATAATATAATGGAAAATATATTTAAAAAGAAACTGAATTATTTAAATTCTAAATTGAGTAACAAAATTTAACATGTAATAATTTAAGTCATATAACTTAAAATATGATTTCAGAATTTAATAATTTTACCTCATTACTCCTGTTTTGGTTTTCTCTGATCACTATCTCTCCTCCCTCCCACCAATTATTTTGGCCATTGTTTCGGGAGGCTTGGGTTTCATCTGAAATTCAAAATAGAGGTGGTCTCAGACTCTCTCAGTGCCCTTGAGAAAAAAAAAAAAGAAAAAAAGAAAAAAAAAGACGCTCTCAGTGCCCACGTATCAATGCTCTTAATAACATATTTTTCTCGAGAAAATAACGTGCTATTTAGGAAACTCTTGACTTGATGTGGGGAAAAATAAAAAATAGGAGTGTATAAGAAAATAGAAAATATGATAAGGGCTTTGATTTGAAATTCAAAATTTCCTGACACAAGAAAACACTTGTCGATAAAAAATATGGGGGGTTCTTCAACACATCCATTATTCCACGAACGGGAGAGTTTATTAAGTTTGTTACAATTTCAATAAAAGATTAATTCAATCGGGTTGTGGTGGGGCCCTAATTTATTCCTTGTGTTTTCTATGATTCCTTTTTTTTTTTTGTGTGTGTTACAAGTATGATTCCTTATTTAATATATGAATTGGGGTTAATATTTTCATATGGGTTCCTCTGGGAGATAGGTGCAATCCAGTCCAGCGCCGTAAAAAGAAAGAATTCGAGTAGAGAGAGAGAGAGAAAATGAAAGGGCAAAATAACTGAGAGAAAAGAGAAGAGGAGAGTAAAGTCATTTGCAACATCAATGTGATTCTTAAGGATTCTAATTCTAGTATTAAGATTGTATGCATGGTTCACAACATCAATGTGCTGCTCATAAACATTTACACAAGTCTATCTCAAACGACAAAATTTCACCGTGTAACAAATTTATTAAACAGTACAAAAGCAAAATTATTTGCGCCAAATATATATAACCACTACTACAAAAACGAAAAAGATCTAAATAAACCTAATTAACGTCCTTATTCGAGGGACGTCTCTGGCAGAGTAGCTTGTTTTTTTATGGTTTGTCGCCCGAAATTAATTCAGACGCCTCATGAGGCGTCTTGAATTTTATATCGAGACGCCTTATTTGTTTTTTTAAATGTCATATGAGGCGTCCGAGTTTCTTTAAGGACTCCTTAAAGTATTTTTGGCGTCTGAATTTAATTTCAAGACGCCTTATTTTAGTTTTTTTAAATGGTTACAATATATGAACACTATTCCAAAATTGCACGCAAAACATAGGAAAACAATATTTACAAGCCAAGCCACGTTGCTCAAATAATTCCCAACAAATCAAAGCTGATTAGCAACAGAGAGACATATATAAACTAACTATAGTGCACTATATAAACCAACATTTGAAATACATGAGCATCAACAACAATTATGTCAAAATGAAATACATACATGATGGAACATTGAAAATTAAAATTTAGTTGAACTAGCTAGTAGAGACTACAAACAACAACAATGTCAAATTCACATACATTTGAACTAGTGCACTACCAACAACAATGTCAAATTCACATATATACCTATATGTATTGCAGAAGATGTTTAGCCATAACGTCTCGAATCATATCGACTTCTTCATCCGAAAACGAGCAACACTACTATCAAAAACTGTAAATTGGAAAACAAGCCATAATAAGATAAACCAATGAAGTACTTCACTAATGAATGAAATAATTAAAAACTCATCAAGTGTGCAATCACATTCTAATCATAATTTGAGAATCATGGAGCGATCACGTACATTTTGAAAACCTGTAAGACGTCTGGTGGAAACGATGGCGTGCATGTGGTGGATAACGTAGTATCCGCACTCAGTGTTCCCTGGTTGTCGAGGGCACTACAAATCAAAAGCAACTTGTTAAAACGAATAAAGGCATATCGAAAGTTACTGTGTCAATGAAAGAACTTGAATTGAAACTACTTACCTTTGGATAATACCACTCGGTCCACCCTGGTCTTTTTATCCAATAAGCTGTCTATACGTCTCGAGACCCCTAAATCATTAAAATGGAAATTACAAGACATGAAAACAATTCATTTAAAAGAAGAATCGATGATTTAGACAAAAATTTACTTACTCGACAAACATGGTTTTGATGTCTTCGTTTGGCTTGCCACCTAAGGAATCCAACCAATAACATGCGTTCTTGGCGGACAGGCAACAACCAGGGTCCAATGACCACTACAAAATATACATATTAATATTAAATAAAGACAATAAAGCAATTTATTCTAAAAAATGTAATATAGACAAAAATAAAATATGTACCCTTTAATTATTGGAGCTAAGAAGCCATACAAATCCGTTCGGTTCTTCTGGACGCATATGTCGTGGCAGACGCTATGATCAAAATAAAATGATAACTATTGTTAAATATATAAAACAAAAAAATTTACATTGCAATAATTAATAAGCGGAAAAAAACTTACAGGATTGAAACTTGAAGTAACTCTATATCCAAACACTCTAGATTCATAAACTCCCCAAATCTTTATTGTCAAGGGCAATGAGATATGTCTTCTGCACCGACAATGCCCGTAGGCATCTGCAAGGATATCTCGAGGGATGTCCTCTGACAGCTCTCTGCAATACTGTGCTAAGTACAGAAATCTGGGGGCAGCTTCTTCACCCTATGAAAACATACAAAACATATCATGTGAGTGTGTTAGAAATGAAAATGAATCGGGAATCATCACTCAGTAATGTGTGTCCTACCATTGGAGGTGTCATCACCATCTCAATAAGATGATACGGCCAAAGGATGAACGATCCTATAGCAACCTCTAAATTAGGAACCTCCTCATCATCGATCGGTATGGTTTGTCCTTTCTTCCCCTTCTTCGCACACTTGTCACAGCTTCACCCGACGTTGGTCTTGTGGAATTGGGTTGTTATGGTGGATGGTTTGCTCTAAGTAAACAAGACCATCAGAAACCATACGCCCAGGTGTGGGACATCCACATGTAGTGTGCAAGGACATCCTCCTGTGGAGGTGCGTGAAGGGACAATGAAAGGCACTGTGCTCACATATCCTCATCCTCTCCCCCGAGTTTCGTATTGATAATCCCGACATCCGCCCGTCGCACAATACTTTGGGTTTCCGATCCAGCAGAAAATAACATGGAAACCTGCACCACTTCAAAAAGATGATAATTCCGACTCGCCGGGAGGAGTTGGAACGTCAGAATGCCCTATGGAGACAGGAGGAGCATGAGAAGATGCGGCAAAAGATGGAGGAGCAGTACCACTCCGAAGCCAAGCAAGCCCGTAGTGAAGGACAGAGGGGTGCTGAATCAAACCGGATGGCCAACTCGGCCTCTGTACGTGGCCACCAAAAAGAACATCGGGAAAAGGAGGAGGTTGATGCTTATCAACAAAGATCTCAAGAATTGGTCGCATAGGCGCGGAAGCGAAAAAACTCGTGTCGAGGCAGGGGCTCGATTAAAAGGAAAGCAACCCGCTAGAGATTCAACCACCAAGGTGGGAGCAACCACGGCCCATCGCTCGACAAACCCCATCCACAGGTGGGGAGGAAGCTGGAGGACCCGGCACGGTCGGTTCACAACGAAGTTATAAAGGCTATATTGAAGGGTGGAATATCACCTAGAGGGGGGGTGAATAGGTGATTATAAAATTCTTTCGTTGATTGCTCAAGAACCTTTTTACTGAATGCTCAAGAACAAAGTCACCCACACAACGGATGTAAGTTAAGGCAAAGTAGAGATAGAGAGGAGAAGATTCACACAGAGATGTATACTGGTTCGGTCCAAATCTTGACCTACATCCAGTCCCCGGAAACACTCCGAGATTTCACTAACTCACCTAGAAACTCTAGGATTTTACAATTGCCCAGAAATACTCTAGGACTTTTCACCACCTAGAAACACTCTAGGATTTTCCCTGCCTAGACACACTCTAGGGCTTTTCACCGCCTAGAAACACTCTAGGATTTTTCTCTGCCTAGACACATCTAGGACTTTACAAACAATTACACACTCTGTACTAGAGATGATCCTTTCCCTAGGACTCACTCCCCCTTAAAAGTTGTAATTGGATACCATTACTTAAGGTTCCACGACCTTAAGCTTTACAGATAATCAAATGATGTTTAGACTCCTCACTGAGTAGATATATGATAAACACTGAAGCTCTAAGTATCAAAGATACTGTACAGACAGAAAACTAAAGAATAGATGAACTACTGAAGTGTATTTCGTTTCTGTGTTGTCTGTATTCTGTTCTACTTTTGTAGGCTTCAAGACTTGGTGTATTTATACTGCTTGAAGCTTGAGAACGTTGGAGAAGCACTAAGGTTCGAATGTATTGGAGAATATAGCTGTTGTGAGTGCTTTTAGCTGCAGTTCATTGAATATAGCTGTTGGGGACATTCTTGATTTGAATATTTGAAAGTTGGCTCCTCAAGAATGTCTCCAATGCTTCCTTGTTTGAAGGATAATGTTGTTCACTTTTTGTGAGTGGGTTCCTTGTGTTGCATAGAGGAATGGTTGTCTCTCTTTCCAGGCTGTCTCCATTTGCTATTGTTGTGGAAGATAATATTAAAATAATGCAAGTTGTACTTTGGACTGTTTTATATAACAATCACAAATCTTCTGCAATCTCATGAGCAAACTGGTTAAGACTGGTTAGAAATATAGATATGAAACATATAAATCATGTACAACCAATTCTCATAACAAGGCTAAAGTATAAATCAATCTGAACAAATTAAAACCAGCAGCGTTCATCTGTACTGACGTCCCAAACTCGAGTTTTCCATGTCAGGCTCGAGTTTGCAATGTCTGGTTTAGCTTCAGCGAAGAGCAAACTCTGGAGTTTGTTAATTTTCCAAAGGGACGAACTCGAGTTCGTGAAAGCAGGCTCGAGTTCATGGCATTATAAAGCATTTATCGCGCAAGCCATCTGAAATCACATTTTGTAAAATGGGCAAACTCGAGTCTATTAGTTAGCAGGCTCGAGTTTGACACTGTTCATGTCAAAATAAATTAGTCTTTCAAAATGTGAACTGGAGCATAGATATGAACTCTGGAGTTTGTAAATTTACTTTACTCATTTTCAAAGACCAGGCTCGAGTTCAGAAAGCTAGGCTCGAGTTTGACACTATTCATGTCAAACCAAATTAATCATTCCAGAGAGAACTGGAGGTTTAAATATGAACTCTAGAGTTTGTAAAGTAACTTTACTCATTTCAAAGGTTAGGCTCGAGTTCATAAACTTAGGCTCGAGTTTACTTTAAATAAATGAACTTTGAAAGCATTTGGTCAGAGGCAAACCTGAGGTTTAAAAGATCAGGCTCGAGTTTGTAAAGATATGAAACCTTGGAAGCTCTCTGCCAAGGGAAAACTCGAGCTTGCAAAACGCAGGCTCGAGTTTACACATTTTGCACATCTAGGCACGAGTTTGGCGCTGACAGAATGTTTTTGAATAAAGATTAACTCATTTAACTTATCAAAAACATTTATACTTGTTTACAATTGTCAGTTATCATCAAAACACATTGAGAACTAACATATATACCCCAAAGGCTTAGATTCGAGGGAGTTGCAGAAATACGATGGGACTCAAGATCCTGTGACCCACTTGAGAAATTTCAAAATGGAGATCATGGTAAAAGGGATAGAAGGGAAAGTCGTACCCCGGCTATTCGCCGGGACTCTCAGGGGAGCCGCGCAGTTATGGTTCCACTCCTTGCCACTATTATCTATACCAAATATGAAAACACTGGAGCAGAAGTTTCTTTTGAACTTTGTGACAAGTAGGCGACAGTCCATGACCAAGTTTCAACTCGGACTAGTTAAACAAGGAGCAGGAGAAACCCTTGCCAAGTACTTGGACCGCTTTAAAAATTTGGCTTTGCAAGTTCAAGGGTTGAAAGAAGACGTGCACCTGCATTGTTCCATAGCCAAGTTGGATGTATCATCCCTGTTAAAAAAGTCAATCATGAAGCGCCGCCCCACAACTTTGGCCGAGTTCCGAGACAGTCCCAACAATACCTCGGATTTGGAGTAGATGGAGATGGCGCCCGGTCACGAAGGAGGGCTAAGAGTGCCAAATATGATAAATACACCCCGTTGAAGGTGTCCCAGGCCAAGCTATGGAAGGAAGTATGCGCGACCGAAATGACGAAAGTGGAAAGACCTCGGCCACTTGGTAAGAGAGGCATCGTGGACAAGACTCGGTTTTGTGAATTTCACGATCAGCATGGTCACACGACCGAGCAGTGTTGGGATCTAAAGGATACGGTGGAGAAGTTTTTCTGTGAAGGGAAACTCCGGAAATACGTTATCCAAACCTGGGAGCGGTGGCAATAAAGGGTGGTGAAAACCGAAGTAAGAGCCCACCCTCAAAAAAAGAAGAAGGGACTTCAAGAAGAAAGCCGAGGACGATGAGGATGAGTTTCCCGAGGCCAAGTATGACTGTAACGTTATCAGTGGAGGTTTCGGTGGCGGAGGAGATTCAACCAGCCAACGACGGAAATACCTCAGAGAGGTACTATCGATTAGGGATAGCCCAAAGTTCAAGGAAAACTCAGGCAAGCCCAAAACCCCCGTGCTATGTTTTACCGACAAAGACTTAGAGGATGTCACCCCAGGACACCATCATAGGTTGGTAATTACTGGAACCCTGGAAAATTGCCGGGTTAAGAAGATCTTTGTGGATAATGGGAGCGTTGTGGATATAATACTTTGGGACGTGTTCAAGCGAATGAACTTTGACTCGGACGTTTTGAAACCATGCAAAACTACGTTGACCGGTTTTAATGGCCAGGATACTCGTCCAAAGGGTTATGTTGATCTCAAGCTAACTTTGAGAGACGAGCAGACCTTCAAGTCAGAGAGAGTCCGGTTTGTAGTGGCGGATTTCCCATCCTCATACAATATAATATTGGGCCGACCAACTATCTACAATTGGGATATGTTGGTTTCATCTAAGCATCAGAAGTTCAAAATGGTCAGCAAGAGGAATGAGGTCGTAACCGTGAAGGGGGATCAAAAGGAGTTCCGGCAATGTTATTTCAATACGGTCAAAGAGGCCAAGTGTGATCCATCCTGCTCATCGCTGGCCGGTCCAAGCAAGGTCCCCGAGGCAAATCTAGCAGGCAAGGCGGTAAACTTGGTGGAGTTGAATTTTCGCGAGGAGGAGAAAATGAAAAAGACCGAGCCCAATGGCGAACTGGAAGACTTCGCCCTTGGGACGGAGCCGAGGCAGGTTACGAAAATTGGCAAGACACTCGATCCTGAGATACGAGAAGTATGCATCCATCGGAGATACCCGGAATCGATCCAAATTTTTGCTGCCATCAACTCGCAATTAAGCCGGATCTACCTCGTATCCTTAAGAAAAGGAAGCTCGGTGAGGATAGCGAAAAGCCTTGGAAGCACATGTAGCGGAACTGTTGGAGGCCGGATTCATCCGGGAAATACAATATACCACATGGCTGTCCAATGTCGTGTTGGTCAAGAAACCAAATGGAAAATGGAGGGTCTACACTGATCATAAAGACCTGAACAAGGTGTGCCCAAAGGACTCCTTCCCAATGCCCAGTATTGACCAATTGGTTGACAGTTATTCCGGTTTCCAACTACTGTCATTTATGGATGCATACTC